>VWZE01017642.1:178909-200250 GCA_013396675.1 Eubucco bourcierii
AGAGTCCCCAGGAGGGGCTCCCAACCACCCTTACACCTTCTCCCCAACCCTCTACCTTACCCCAGGGTTTGTCTTGCGCACAAGGTGAGTTTGAAGGATCAACCAGGGAGGTTAGAAGCAGAATGGTAAGTGAGATTGATTATTCAGCAGAGGAGAAGGCAAGAAGCTAGACAGCCCAAGACTCTCCAAACCCGAGTGTCTTATGTATATTTTGTGTTCTTAGTGTTACACATCTCAACACGCCTATGACTGAAGTAGACATTACCATTGTTTTCTTTTCACAGCTTATAATTTTCTCCATTAAAATATTCCAATTAACCTCAAACCAGCACAACATTTAAAAAGCTTTAAAACTGTGATATGTTGAAAGGAAATCTGTCTTGTTTTTTTCACTATAAAATCATCCTGTCATGGACTAATGTGCTGATGATGCTTACCTCCACTTTCTCATCTTTGAAACAGGTCCTATTCTGGAGATTCCTTTATAAAGAAAATACATATATAGATGTTCCCCTGATAGATTCCAGTGATAGATGCCAGTGTGATTTAGAGAAGAGTGAGGGGAAGGTGGAATGAAAACTAGATAGGCAGAGCAGGTATTCTTTGTCTAGGAATGAAAATAAAAGTTGATATAATACACAGATATTCTGTAGGTACTGAAATAACTTGCTGGTTCTAAAAGTCACCTACTCAGTGGAGTCACAACTTCTCTTATTTTCTGAGGCTAACAGTATGTGGCAGGATTTTTTCCCCTATAAACTTTTGAGAATGATAGTAGGTGCATACCCACTGCTGTTCCAAACAAGGCTGTACTGGTGGCTGAGTTGTATTTCCCAAGGGGCACAGTATGCTGAAAATGTATAGTGAAACACACCCAACTCTTTCCCCACCTGTGTTTTATTTTTTCCCATCAAATGGAACACTTTCAAAAACTTCAAATTATGTAAGGGTTTCATAGATAGTAAAGTGGAATTCGTTTGCTCGGGTCTCCTTCTGACCTTTGAAATGCTGTGCTATGTGCACTATATATGGCATTAATCTAAACAGAGAATTTCACTTTTTCAGCAAGTCAAGCAAGGGATTTGTTATCAAAAATGCTGGTTATAGATGCGTCTAAAAGGATCTCTGTGGATGAAGCCCTGCAGCACCCATACATCAATGTTTGGTATGATCCATCAGAAGCAGAAGCTGTAAGTTCTTGTTTTCGGGCTCTTGATTAGGAATATACTGTACTAAAGCAAATTTGTGAGCTTCAGCTGTTTTAGTATGGTTACATTTGCCCTTGAATGGATTCTGAGGTATTTAGTCCTGGACAGGAGAAACATTTTCATTAGCTGCACCAATTGATGGTATTCTTAAACTAGAAAGTGAACATTTCAGCACAATCCAAGCACCAGATCTTGAACTTTCAGTTCATAACACTGGTGAAGAAGGACTAAACATAGGAGGAGATTGTGATTTCCTTTTTTTTTTTTGTTTCTTTTAAAGAAAGGTGGTTAGCTGTGACCCAATAAAAATAGAAAAGGTGCTCAATGTAGACAGTGCGATTAGAATTCTGTTGATCTTCAGTACCAAGCAAGACTTACTAATTAATGGTAGGTAAAAAGGGCTATTTGTAGTGGAAGTGGCTGCACTTAGGAGCAGTTTTCTGGACTGTTCAGTTCCTGTTTTAATTATTAGAGTAGCATAAGGAAAGCTGGTAACCAGAAGAACTTTAAAATATGAAACAACATCTAGAAAATAGGTGGGGTCCAAGCCATGGGAGAATATGTGACCCTGTAAATACAGTATTTTTAAGTTAATATTCTGAATGCTTACTTTCGTTTTTCATTCATTCTGTTTTTGTGTCTCTTTTGACTGCTTTATCATGAGTTATTTTTTTTTTTCAGCCTCCGCCAAAGATACCAGATAAGCAGTTAGATGAGAGGGAACATACGATAGAAGAATGGAAAGGTAAGAACAACAGTTTAAGCATAAAAAGACTGTTGGGAGTAGGCTGGGCCCAGACAATTACTGTTTAATTAGACTCTTCTGAACAACCTAATAGTCTTTACTTAAACTTCTTGGAAAGGCAAGGGAATAGATCTGTGCTTCACAACTTACAGAATCATAGAATGGTAAGGTTGGAAAGGACCTCAAGGATCATCTAGTTCCAACCCCCTGCCAGAGGCAGGGACACCTCCCACTAGTACAACTCACTCAAGGCCTCGTCTAACCTGGCCTTGAACACCTCCAGGGAAGGAGCAGCCACAACCTCCCTGGGCGACCTGTTCCAGTGTCTCACCACCCTCACTGTAAAGAACTTCCACTGTAAAGAACTTCCTCCTGACATCCAGTCTAAACCTCCCCTCTGCCAGTTTAAATCCATTTCTGCTTGTCCTGTCATTGCAAGACCCTGTAAATAATCCCTCCCCAGCCTTCCTGTAGGCCCCCTTCAGATACTGGAAGGCTACTATCAGGTCTCCTCGAAGCCTTCTCTTCTCCAGGCTGCAGAGCCCCAACTCTCTCAGCCTGTCCTCATAGCAGAGCTGCTCCAGTCCTCTGATCATCTTTGTGGCCCTCTGGACCCGCTCCAACACTTCCATGTCCTTCCTGTGCTCGGGGCTCCAGAACTGCACACAGTACTCTGGGTGGGGTCTGAAAGAGCAAAGGGGCAGAATCCCCTCCCTTGCCCTGCTGCCCACACTGCTCTTGCTGCAGCCCAGGACTCGGTTGCTGTCTGGGCTGCATGTGCACACTGCAGGCTCATGTTGAGCTTTTCATCAACCCAGACTCCAAGGCCCTTTTCCTCAGGGCTGCTCTCCAGCCATTTTCCATCCATCTATTGTGCTTGGGATTGTGCCTACCCAGGTGCAGGACCTTACACTTGGCTGAAACTTCCTGATTGTTGAGATGCTAAAAAATTTTCCTGCGAAGGGGACAAACCTTTGTAATGAAGTTAAGACCTCCTCTTTCGAGTCACCTTTTGCAAACCATAAGGCAGCATTTTCTAGGGAGACAAACTGCTGGACAAACTGCTACAGCTGCAAAAGGTGCAGGAGTTTGACTAATACAACTCTGAAGTAGGAGTACTGTTATTTCAAGTGGAGAACATATTAACAGTAACTGTACATTAAAAAAAGCAGAGGGTTTGAAAGAAGCATCCATAAGGAGTGTTAGTAGCCATAGAATCCTAGAATGGTTCTGGGTTGGAAGGGACCTCCAAAGGTCATCTAGTACAACCCCTCTTGCAGTCAGTAGGGGCATCCTCAACTAGACTTGGTTGCACAGAGCCTTGTAGAGCCTCACAACAAGGTGTTGGTGATGCTGATAGTTACAAGCTCTGGGTGTTGGTGATGCTGACAGTTACAAGCTCTGGGATCCTGAGAAAATCAGTGGGGTTGAGGTGTGGAACAGATCTAGTACGCATAAGACTCATGCATCCAAGAACATGGTTATTAATGTTCACTACTGGTTTTGTGTTTTTATTGCCTGGTTGTGTATGAGGTGTAAAATGATAGAGTATAAGAGGAACATTGTTGTTATTTGTAAAGTTTCTGCTTCATTTTGAAATTACTTCTAAAAAATGTGGTATTATTGCAGAGGTTTTAGCACTAAGAAAAAATGCAGATCTAGTGGTACATATAAGGAAGAATTTAGTGCACAAGTCTGTAAAATCTAGTACTACCACATTTTTAAGTTGTCTTTTATTAGAAGGTGAGTTTGAATTGTAAAGGCAGAGATAGGGAGAATGGTGGAAATGCTTCCAAGCAGAGTTATTTCCTTTTGGAAGTAGATTTGCTGAGGGTATTTCAAGCAATAAGGAATTTATTTTTGACTCCTGCTGTCCTTGAAATTATAATTCTTAAATACTTTTCCTTTCCAAACTGTTTGTCATTGCATTAGTTTGCCAGTTGACAGATAAGAAGTAGTGTTCTGACAGTTCTTAGGAGTTGCATTGAACTTGTTTAGTCTGTTTCCTTTTATTGGTGCTTCTGTAGATTGGCAGCTGAAGTCTTTTCTAGTTAATAAGCTGCCATTGACCTGGAATACTCTGGCTGGTACACTGGCTGAGCAATTCCCATTACAAGCACTTGTATTCCGTTTTATGGTGAACTGGGCCTTTAGATGTTGCTGCCTAGGAGGAAATTCAGTGGCAAATGTGAGCTGGGAGGACAGCAGAGTGCTGGCTGGCTTGTTCCTACCTGACTGAGCTTGTTCTTATTTATTCCATTGGAGACCACTGGTTGAGTTTATCTGTGCCAAAGAAACCACTGATAAAAGCTAAACAATTCTAAACAATAAGAAACCTGTGAAATGTAAATGTACACTTTAATGAGATATGTGTTATTGATTCAGTCTTGCCTTTCTTCCTCTGTATTTTCAGAGTTGATATACAAGGAAGTCATGGACCTCGAAGAGAGAACCAAGAATGGGGTTATACGTGGACAGCCAGCCCCTTTAGGTTGGTTACAATAAAAGCACAGTACACAGCTCCACTGAGTTGTAGGTCAGGAGGGAGTAAAGCTGTTCAAGGCATCCAAGAATAAACTACCTCAGAAGTATGACTCCTAAAAGACCAATAACTTCTTGAATTCTCTTTGAGATAGTTTGTTTGAATTGGAATATATGGGGTTGAGATCTCTATTAATCTGGTAAATTCCTCCACATTGTGTCCCACCTCTATTATTCATTTAGTTCAGTTCTCAAGAAGTGTCTTGGTACTCCGTTGCCACAGTCTGGCACCATTTCAAATAAATACCTAACCACTACTTATGTCTATTAAGTAACAAAATGGGATTTCTAGGTTGGAAATTTATGGAGCACTTTCTCAAACTCTTGCTGACTTTGGTGCCCATTTGATGACCACTGGTAGGACTTCACTTGTGCTATTGAAAACTCGCAACCAGAGTTGGATGGCTGTTGCTGACTCTGCTGAGAGTTCACTGAAGTCCAGACTCCAGGAAAGTCCCTTGTACCCGAGGCTGAATATATGTGATGCGGCTGGACACCAGCTATTTCCCAACCTAAAGGGGAGGATCTGATTGGAAGAAAACCGGATCCCTTCATGAAAATGCATCGATATAGCCTGGCATTTTTGTAGGGGTATCATAGTTCTGGCTTTATGCAGTACTGTCTGTCTGTGACTCTTGGCCTTCAGCCATTAGCATTTCCTGTAATTTTACAGGTGTCATGCCATGTGAGTTTTGTGGTTTTTGAGATTCTATTAATTAAGCTTCACGTTGAAGACTTGTGGGGTTTTATTTACACTGACAATAGGTTGAGGCACATCTCTTCAAACTTGCTGAAACAGGGGAAAGGAATGACTGTTAGGAAGAGAGACAGACTAATGCAAGTGCTGAACTCTGCAACTGTATCTGCAACTGATTTGCTGTTTTATTTCTCATAGCACAGGTGCAGCAATGATCAATGGCTCTCAACATCCATCTTCATCGTCATCTGTCAATGATGTGTCTTCAATGTCAACAGATCCAACATTGGCCTCTGATACAGACAGCAGTCTAGAAACTTCAGCTGGACCTCTGGGTTGCTGTAGATGACTACTTGGTTTTTTGGGGGTTGGGAGGGGGGTCCTTCTAGTTGTTAATAGGGCACCTTTAAAACTTGGTGGTATTTTTGAGTGTTTTTTCAAAAATAACTGTAGAATTCATTATAAAGTGCTGTACTTTTAAACTGTAAGTTGTGTTAAAAGCAGCCACATTTTTTTTTTTGCTGTAATTAACTGTAAAGTATTAAACCTGATCATTTTTATGGTGGTTTTAAAATCTACATATTTACTTTACTATTATGCTGCTGATCTTTTTTTACTGAATTTGTAAGATTTGTTTTATCAAAGCACATATTAATGTTGTGGTCATTACCATATAATGAATTATTTAAGATTTTATAGGTTGAAAATTTTTTTATTAGAATTTATTCCATATGTTTTGTTCATGATATCCTTCAGAGTTTTATGCTTGGTCATACATCCGAGTGCAGGTGGAGGGGGAGAGAATTCAGTGCAGTCAGTTGTAGTTTCGGGCATGATACTGTGGTGCTGGCAGTCAACAAAATCCTCTTATTTTGGCCACTTGCCTATAATAACTTCAGCAAAAGCAACAAGTAGTGAGTTTTTAATTTAATTTTTTCTTAGAAAAACAGTCTACAATCCTTTGCAAAGTAACCTCATCTGAATGGTTTAATGAACTTAAGAAAGCAAAACATAATCTCCAAAGCTGCAGAAATATCTAGCCTAACAAAATAATGTGATGTTTTCTGCAGAGCTGTGGCATGCCAAATCTTATGACCACCGTAAAACACGAGGATACTTCATGAATAATACATTGCAATGCAAATAAACTGTTTACTTCTAGCTTGTAGCCTGTTTTTGTACACACGAAATGAAGTGTATCCAGGATGTCTAAACTGCCGTGAGGGAAAAACTAATATGCTGTAGCTATCTTTCTTGTCAGTTGTGATTCTTGGGAGTTCTGTTTCTTACTAGTTTTGTCTACTGAGGCAAGTGCTTTTTGGGGAGAAGAGGGAATGACCTGAATACAATAGGGGCAAAACTCAGCTATCTCCACTGAAAGTAACTGATTGCTAGAAACCATTAAGGGGTAGGGAGAACCTCAGGATTTCTGTAGCTAATGCATTAAGTGAGCAATATATGCCACCCAAAGGAGGGAGAGGTAGTGCTGTATAAATTAACATTTATCTTTCATTTCACCAGGAGACCAGCGTAGCGGAAATCTTAATAGTGGTTCATTTTAAGTCATAAATATTCAATAGTTTTCAGCACTGAAGCTCCAGATTCCAATCGTTTTTTAAACAAAAGAAATACTGAAATATATAGAACAGCTACTAAATAGTCATGTAAAATGGTGCTGCTCCTCACAGAAGTATTTTAACTGTTTACATTTTATATTTACAGAATGATTTCTGCGTAACTGACTTAAGTTATGTATGAGTTAAACAGTCGTTCAGAATTTATTCCTTTGGAAAATGCAGATTTTTTAGTGAAGCTAGGCTGTATAATTGTTTGCCTTGTGTAAATGCGTATTTTATGTAGTGAATTAGGATGTGAAGAGGAATTACATTAGTAATGCTCACAAAAATGAACATATCCAGAAGTCTTGCCAGGTGCACAGCATAGACAAATAACGTAACTGGCTGCAGAGGCCATCCCAGAATGCCTGATGATCTTCAGCATGGTGGTTCCTTCTGCTTGCTGGGTTAAGTAGGTATCTTTTTGAAGTTCTGATTGAAAGGAGGAAAATGTCTTTGCAGTACATTTCAGAGAAATAGAAGTGATAGTAGTGCTTTCAATATCTGACATGTCTTTTAAAAAACAGGGTTACAAGGAATGCTAATTTCTCAAAGATGACTAAATTGATAAACTGCACAGTTGTTTTCCTGGCCTGGCTAGACTGCTGGTAAGTGCTGTGTGCGTGTAATTTTGCTTTCCTCTCTTGTAACCAATACTTCAATATTGCCTTTCTAAACCACATTTGTTAAGGCAAACATTTTTACAGGATCCTGCCAAATTGTATATTACCTCAGAATAGGCAGGACGTGTTTGGAACATAGAAAATCTTCTCAAGTTGAACAGAGACCAACAGAATGGTCTCCTTTGTGATTTTTTTTTAATCAAAGTTTAAGCTGTGAATTAACCCAAAATTTTAGATCCTACAACAATACTCTGTTTTTATATAGGGCCAAATGATATTCTGGTCAACACAGTGTAATGAAGTTAAAGTGTAAGTGCTGTTAAGAACAGAATTTAGTAAATATTAATCCTACTTACATTTAATTTGGACCCGTCCGGATTGTAGTGGTGATTGAAATATTTCGAAACTTTACAATATTTTTCGCTATCACCTTCCAGTGTCTTATAGAAAAATTGCTTTTAAAATGGACATAGAGTGAAATGGTTACTAGGCTTTTACCACAGTTTGCTATCAATAGTAACCTTTGAGTTCATAAGCTCTGAGGAGAATAGAGCTTTTCTTCTTTTTAAGGTAGGGTTAATGAATGGATGGCAATGTCCACTGTGACCTATTGCAGTGTGAACGAGCTGTGCTTAAAGGCATTATTTCAGTAAGGTCAAAACTTTGCCTGTGGGAGCTTAGAGTTCAATTTTGGCACCATCTTCATAGCAGTACTGCTGCCCCTTTTTTTTTTTTTTCCCCCCTCTCCCTTGCAGTACCTTGCATTTTAGGCAAATTAAAGTGATGAAAATTTCAGAGAGAATCAGAATCAGTAACCAGATTATCACAACATGCTAGACTTAACTTCTTTATGTTGAAATATTAAATTATTTCAGAGATAATTGTATGTTGCCACAGATAGTAAAAGGGTAGCTGGAGTGCAGCTATTGTCTATCGTTATGCTCTCAGATCCTATGCTATGTAATACACTGAACAATTTTGTTCTTAAAGTATTACTAAGTTTTATTTTAGTCTATTTTAAAAAATCTCCTCGTGACAATAGGCTTCACTAAAGTGCATGCAACTTCTAGAGCCGTTCCCATCCTTTGGGAGATGGTAGGGAATGAATTACAGTGATCTGTCAGATTTCTTATGTCAAGTTAAAAGTTGGGCAGTAATAGCAAGATTCTGGTCAGAGCTGTGGCAAGCCTCAAGGATGAAATAGCTCCTCTCCTGTACAAGTAGGTTCTTAAAGAATTTGAAATAGATTCATAGAATCATCGAGTTGTTTGGGTTGGAAAAGACCTCTAGAATTATCTAGTCCAGCTGTTGGACTAACACCACCATAGCCATTTGACCATTAAACAATGTTCCTAAGCATAGGGCAGGGTAGAAATTAGTAGTTACTGTGTGCTGCACCTCTGCTCTGTTGAGTCTTCTGTCAGTGCGGGAAAAAGGGATCAGAGTTGAGGTTGCTGTGCGTTTGTGTATATGAGAAGCTGGACTAGCAGAACAGTACCCATCAGTTGAACAACCTTAGACCAGCCTGACTGACCAGGTGACCTCAATTGCATTTATTCTGCTAAGCTGAACAGACATGGCATTTCTCCTCGGGCAAGTGCTGTGCACCTTGGGGTTTTGGTTTTGAAGAAATTTACTGTCGTACATGCAGTAGCACCTTTCTGGATAGGAAGTCCAGCTAGATGCAATAATGCCAGCCTAAATGGTTCGATAAGCACCTTGCACCCTGCCAGCACAGGGGTGTGAATTCAGGGGCGCGCACAGTGAGCAATAGCACCCTCTGCTGCCTCACCGTCCAAGTGAGTCGTGATACTGGTGTGGGATTTTTTTCTCAGACTAGACGAACTTAATTAGCAAAAATTAACCTTCTTGACAGGTGCTTGCATGAGTTAAAGCCCTACTTTAGTATTTATGGCATTCAGCTCACCACTGCAGAAAGAAAAATGATCAAAAAGCTGTTGCAGCAGGATACTTCCTACCTAGCCAATAATTCAAAGAATAAATCTATGGCATTAAATGTTTCTTAATGAAAAGGGGAAAGGGGAGAAGATGGTTCAGCTTACACTTTGTTTTACTGTTCCAAGTTGCTAAAGAAAGTGAATTAATGTTTCTTGATGTGTCTTTGTTTGTCATTTTCAGAAGCTTGTCTGTGCTGTACATTTTTTTTTGTTTGTTTTTTTCAGTGTTTTGGTTCTTACCTACTTAGTTTGAGGACCGGAGCTGAAGATGAACTGTCTGCATTTTTCAGTAGGCTTAGAAAGAGAGTTTTAATGAAGGAATGTGATGAGATTTTACTGCCTACCCAAATTTTTAATTAATTTAGTCTATTGTGAGCTAAGGGCACTGGATAGAAGTGGTAATTTTTAGATAATCTTTTACACTCCCTTCTGTTCCTCTTTAGATGTTTCTGCATTACAGAAGCTTGTTATGAATCAGATCATGTTGTGTTTCTACTTCTGCAGCTAAAAATTTTAAGCTAGGTTTTCTTGAACTACCTCACACAAACTTTCTATGTTTCTTAAGTAAGCAAAAGTAACCCTTGCTATTGGAACTACACTGAATGTGAATAGAAAAATACACTTCCTTTAGAAAAACAAACCTATTGGCCAATGTTGAGACAATACCAGTAAGTATGTTTCTTATATTTCACGTAAGATGTTAATGTGTAATATATAGCTTGTGTACAGGAATGTACATGTAGAATATTGTCTTAGCTGTAAATTGGTGATTTTATTATTGTAGTCTGGTTTTTTGGTAAAAATAGCTTACTAGTAATGTCAGCTCATCCTTTACATTTTACAAAAGGAATAATTCTTGGTAAGCTTTGCATACAGATGAATTACTTTTGTAGGCCCAATATGTAGTCTATTTTTGAGAGTTCTTTAACTTTTATTACTAAAGTGGAGAAGAAACCCCTAATTATTGTGATCATTCCTTCTGCCCCTTTTGAAGTATATTCTTAGTTTTGTTTTGTCCCAAGAAGTACGAAGGGGAAGATACACCATTAAAGATACTGGGGAAAACCCTTTTGTGGTTTTTTTTTTTTTTTCTTTCCCACAGTTGATACCTTTTTCTTCTTTTCCTTTATTCCCTCCAAATAAGCTGTTGGTGGGGCATTACTGAGACCATTGTGGGTTTTTTACTTATTCATACCATAGCTCATTAAATGTGCACCACTGGAATGTATACATTGTTATCTAGTATGTCAATTGGTTATAATGATATTTTAAATAAAAAAGGGAAAAAAAAAAAAAAAAAAGCTTGCCCACCATGCAATTAGTGTTTCTTCATTGATAGCTTGCAATAGTAAGGCTGCTGTTGGAGTCTTACAAGCATCAGTTCTTCCTGAGAATTAATCTGTTTTTAGTAGTACTTAAATCCTGTCTTGTGTGTGAGCTCACTTGTGGGCAAAGTGACGTGTTTGTTCCATTTCTTTACACCCATGGACTTTGTATGTGCCACACACCGTCAATACCATATGTGGTTGTGACTCCTGGAAATCCGTCCTTACTTCCTTGCTGCCGACTGGAGCCACCTGGAAATGCAGCTGCCACAACCATGTGTTGCAGAAAGAGGTAAGCGTGGGCCAGCCAGTGTATGGAAGGAGGGCCAGTCCCTGAGCCTTCACGGAAATCTTGCGGAAAACTGAGTCTCAGAGAAGCTTGAAGGGTCTGACTTCTGAAGTGCTCTTACCAGAGAGCTAATTTGGTAGTCAGGATCACTTTGTGCACTGGCATCCCCAGAGTGAGGCTAAATCCTAGCATAATGCATTTCGTTGCTTCATTTCCATCTGGGTGTTGGCATTTCTTTAAACAAAGACTCAGGATGCCCTCAAGTTGTGTTTGAGTGCTGTTCCGTTGTTTCTGTGTATGTTTTTAAGGCAGTGCAGCTCAGCCTGCTTTGTTTCTCCGGATCACTTATATGTGAGGTGCTTCTCTAAGAATGGGGTAAGGCTCAGAAATGCTGGGGGTTATTTGCACATTAGGATAAAGTACAGATGTTTCCAAGTAATACATTAATAAAGCAAGACATGAGACAGTCTTAGCTCTGCCAGGGATTTGTCCATGGGCATCTTAGGGCCAGACCTGAAATGCTGCATAGTTCTGCTTGCTCTCATGGAACTTGCTAGTGAGTGAAGATAATAAGCTACCATTACTAATTTCCTTTCTCATGTTAGAAATGCCATGGAGACCTACAGAAGTTTTGTATTACTCTATAATGCCGCAGTTTGCCTTTAGGTGCTTGTGTTGAATTTCTTTCACTGAAAATTTGATATGTGCTTGCTAAGGCAGCTGACAATTGAAACTGAGGGTGGTAATAAACAGAAGGTCTGCAAAATAAGGACATCCATGAAATTTGCAGATGAAGTGATGTGAATGAGGGCACAGGAGTTAAAGCTATCAATGAGCATATCATCTTCCTCAGATAACACCATAGCATTCCATGTACAATAGCTGCAGTGTGTTCCCGTTTCTTGCATAGTTGCCCATGGCAGAAAGAAACATGCTGCTCCTGTTCCGTGCTTTACAGTTAAGATCTTACTCTGGTGTATTGTAGCATGAATTGGGTGGTTTGCAGCTTCTTTCAGGCTTTATTTATTGCAGTGGATCATCTTCAAAGGACATGAAATGTATTCCTCATGAACAAGAGTTGCTGGAAATGGTTAGTTCTGTAGGTAAGTTTGAGTGGATAGTTACATTTGTGAGACTGAAAAAAACAACTACTTTTTTTTTTTTTTCTTTTTTTTTTCTGAATGTCAGATTTGGGTTGTGTAGTGCTACATCACTGACAGATTATTCTGGTCTGGATCTGAAGATTTGGAATAGGTGGTTTTGTTCCCCAAGTTTAAATTTCCTTTCACTCAGAGTTAACCAGCAGCCTTGTTTAGTCATGTCTGGCAGATTTGTTTCTCAGGCTTCCAGTCAGTATGACTTAGTTCTTAAGTTTGTACTGTGTGTCAGAACTAAAGGGTTTGCACTTGGTACCTGCAGGAGGTAATGCCATGTAGACCTTCTGAGAGATGTGGGCTGTGGAGTACCTTTCCTGGTATCTGTCCTGTATTTGGGACAGGAATAAAAGGGGCATTGCTGCTGCTTCTTGGATCGAATACCTCAGCATGAACCTTGTTTTTACCAGTCCTAATGTTTTAATTGCAGAATTACTCACACCCAGTTCAGGTCAGTTACAGTGACAGGCCGTGGTACATAATGCTACTGAGCCACTCTGCTGTTCTAGCTCAAATTCATTGTTACAACCGTTTCTTCTCACTTCGTGTGTCTTACTGCTGCTGTTTGAAACAGGGCGTCCATCATCTTCCCTGCAGGCTCAGTTGTGGCCAGCAGAACTAATACAGGGCAGAGAGTAGATGACAAAGGCCAGGGGGCTGCTGCTGCCTGCAGGTGGCAGGGTGCTCCTTTGAATGCTGGGTACTTGCCACTGCCTCACTCTAGGGACAATGAGGAAACCGGCACAGATGGATATTCTGTGAAGAAGGGAAGATGTTCTGAAATAATTAAGTTAACCTACCACACAACTTACTCTACCACCTTGCTCAACTTGCCTTAAGTAGGAAAGATTAGGTTAAAATGTTTATTTTTTGCTCACTTGAAATGGTTTACATTTCTACAGGAAGGAGAAGCATTATAGGGAGGTAGAAACAAGTTCATTTTGTAGGTTTAAATATTGAAAGACCTGGATATCTGTGAGATGGTGAGAAAGTACTGAAAGGTACAGAGCCTGCTGGTATATAAATAAAGCCCATACTAGATTTATTTCCAGACAATTGAGTTGTTGTATCCTCTAGTAAGAAAAACCAGATTCAGGTCATTTAAAACAAAAACAAAAAACAAACCCCAAGCACTTTTGTTAGTCAGTACTTTTCCCTTTAGCCAGTTCGTTCTACTGTGGCACTTTTCCATTAAAAGACATTCTCCTTCAGGGCTCCCAAGCTGCCTCAGCTGTCAAAGATACATGCCAAGGAAGGGTGAACAGTGCTTTGAATTCTGGGTTGGTAAGCAGAGTTGAGTTTTCTGGGTGCAGGCTCCGTGTGGCTGAGGCCACTGCAAATGTTACACAGAACTTCTCAAAGCAGTCCCTTAAAGGGATAGTTTACAACTTCATTCTCATTATTTTTCTCTTGCAGATGTAAGGACCTTAGGCTACTGGGCTGTCTGTGATACTCCTCCTTGTCAACTAAAAACCAACATCTGGTGTCATGAGAAATGCTACAAGGCAGCTAAGTGTAAATTGTCCTGGGATGGTTGAAGATAGATGTCCTGTGATGATAATTGCACTGATTTCTCTTACCATAGGTTTTGCTATTAAAGTTTTATAGAGGGAGTAACCCTCAGCAGTTGAGTGTGTTTTGATGATAAGAATCTTTTTTTCTCCTACCTTGATGTCAGAATGGTATACATCAACTCAAGATTTATTTTCTTGCAGCTACTACTGCTCTATTTTTGCCTCAACCCCCCCAGATACCTAGAGCAAAATGCATATTTAATGTGCATTTAATGAGCAAAATGCATCCATGGAGTTTTGGAAGCCAATCTGATTATTAATCACATACAGTTTAATAAGTTGCAGTTTTGTGAAACACTGGAACTGTTGAGTGGGTAAGGGACACTTTTAGTGAATTGTCAAGATTTATCTTCAGCTCATCTATAGACTTCATTTTCACATTATCTTCATAAAATACCACCACTTTAAGGAATGAGAACTTTGAACAGAAGTTGTGTAGGGAATGGGGAAAAAAATCACGTCATTAAACCCATATGCTCAACCACATGGGTGATGTACTGGAAATGCCATCCTCCCAAGTGCATGTGATGTGCAGGAGGTCCTCAGCTCCAAGCTCAACCTGTCCATTGTGCCCACCTTGTAGGACTTTCCATTGTCCTTGAGCTAGCAAAAGCATGGTGCAGTAAGTCTGAAGACGGCAGCAGTACAGCTGTGGAGAATAATGTCTTTTGGTTTGTGAATAAAAAGGCTTCCTCATTCTTGGCAATCTGACATCTAAACTTCCAAACATTATGCTTAGCAGTCTCTCTCAGATGGCCCAAATACTACAGCACATATAAAGACAACAGAACAGGTATCACTGAGAGTACAATCACTGTAGAATTACTCATGATACATGAGTATACCACCATGAAATGTCAGTTCTCCCTGGGTTTGCCAGAAATAGGATTTTTCTATGCTGTACATCAGCTTGTTCTAGTTGGGAACTTTAGCACTTTGACTCCCAACAGTTAAACATCCTAATGTTGAAAAAAAATCTTCCATTTCCTTCTGCAGAAGGTGATTTCTTTTCTCAGCATCTTCACGAGCACGCTCAGAATTCCGCAGCTTTATCTCCAGCATGGTGTATTTCTTGCGTTCTTGGTCCAGTTCTTCTTCTAGCCTAGCCACATGCTTCCTCAGGTCTGCACTTGTTTCTTCAATTCTTAAAACCAAAGGGGAGAGAGAGAGGAAGAAGGTAAGAATGTTTTTAAAAGTAGCTGGATAAACACTGATGATAGCTATGATAAATAGAAGTTGCTCCACGTAGAGCTAAAATATCTTAATTCTGAGAGGAGATTTATAGGTGGGCACTAATTGCCATTTCATTAATGGTGAGTTTAGGGGCAGAGAGCTTCTGTTTGTATCTTGAAAAAATACGCTCCAGTTTTACAATCCAATGCTTCTGGGCAACAGACTGAAGGTCTGAGCAACAATATTAACTCCTTGGGCTAAGTTCAATAGTATTTTAACCTCTGTTTTCATGCTGATCCCATGCTTCTCTATATGGATATACAGTACAACGAAACACCTTTGGAGGTCAGGTAGGAATGAGGTCATGGTCTTCCCTCATAATCCATTTCATGCTATTTTCTGTAAAGTTTTGTTACTGAACTGAGCAATAAAAGCTTTTCATACTATGCAAGATTTAGAAAACCCAACATTTCATATGAGGAAGAGTCTGAAGAATAGACCTTAATTCATCTGTGTGCAAAACTAATACAAGACTAAGAGCTTTTCTCTAAGGAGGCCAGAGATGGAGATCCATGGTTTTTTTTGGTTGGAACAAGCAAGATGGCAGTCATCTTTTTCACTGTGGGGTTGACAGAACACTGGAACAGACTGCCCAGGGGGTTGTGGAGTCTCCCTCTTTGGTGATATTAAAAACCTGCCTGGACGCATTCCTGTAAGATCTGGTATGATCTTTCATGGTCCCTTTCAGCCTCTGACATTCTGTGATTCTCTGATCCTCAGCATGTTTCCTAAGTGCAAGACAGAATAGTGGTGTTGACACAGAGGGAGAATATCCAGTGGGGAACTTGTGATCACTAGGATGATTTAAAAAATTAGAGAGGGGACACTTTTCCTAGGAAAAGCCTAAGTTTAAAGAAAAACAAACTGCAGACCCACAAACAGTCACCAGCACCTCTTCATTAATCTTCATACTCAGCTATGAAGCTAGGATGCTTGGCTTCCCTGTGAAAGTGTTAAACAGGGCAGGTGACACTCACTGGAATGCCATGGACTGAAAAACAACAAAATAATAAAAAAATGAGACCTTGTGACAGTCCTAGGAAGGTCTGAATTCAGTTTTGTGACCACATGAAAGCATTTATGCAGGTAATGCAAGACATCCCCTTAAACTGTTCCATCGTGGACAGCTAAGGATGGAAGATTTCTGTCACAACTTCCACAGCACCTTAGAAGTCAGACAGGTGTGCTGATAAACTCCGTCAGATTGGCAGCTGCACAGATGTGCAAACGAATATGTACTGTGTGCAAAAAACTGCCCATTGTGCAAGTGAGACTTCTGACCCCCACATAGCTGTCTTCTGAAGCTAGCATGCTAATCATCACACATCCCCTTTATAACATTTTTGTTGCCTACTACAGCAGCCTAGACTAGCTGTCCACTTTCTGAATTACACAGGGTCACATTACCTACTGTGTTTCCATGTAAACAACATAATAGATTCTCTCTAGTCCCAGGTGGTAAACATGAATTACTGAAACTCAACAGAGAATGCCAGATAATTGTAGTAACCTTGAGGGAAAAATGCTCTGAAACAGACTGGTTACAGGAAGGCCATAAAGCTTGCCATCCTCTGACTAAGAGCAAGAAAATGGGCAGTTGATGATAAATAACAGCTTTTCCATCAGCAAGTGCTCCTTACCTCTGCCCCAGGCAGGTATTGACTCTGCTCTCTCTCCATTTATGTATGTGCCAGCAAAAGCTCATACTCCTTCATTAAAACAGGCCCTGCTACACACAGTGAGTTCTGCAAACCACACGAGCACATGTGGAGTGGTGAAGGAACTAATTATTACTTTTGGGGACTAAATTAAATAAAGGTAGTGAGGCAGCCCAAAGTTTCCTTGCTAAGCAGCTTCCCTTTGCTAGCTAGTACCTGTCTTTCCACAGGAGCAGGCTTTCATGCAATTTGAAAGGGTACATTTTTTTTTGCACATGTGAATTGCTGCAGACATAAAAGCATTGCAAAGTTTTTGAGAGCTGAAAAACTTGCCTAGAAATTCTTAGACTTGACAGCAAGATCCTTCAGGGTGTAATTCTGAACAGCTGGAGTCCTCCTGTTTCATACAAAAAGGCAGTGATGGCATCTTGCCTGGTTTTATGAAACATGGTTCCTTAGGCATTTTTTCTCTTAGTTACTTTCATAGAACGGTCCAGGCTGGAAGAGACCTCCAGAGGTCATCTAGTCCAACCTCTCCTGCAGTCAGCAGGGATGTCTTCAACTAGACCAGGTTGCCCAGAGCATCTTTTGTCCTATGAGACCTGGCCAATTCATAGTCCTCTTCAGCCACAGTGCTTTCTGTCCGTGTCCAGCTGAAGGGGAAGGCAGGTGTTTGAGCTGATCCAGCTGAAACTCCTCAACAGCTGGAATGAAGAACAATGGATGTCCCCATTGGAACACTTCTGCTGATAAGAAGTGGAAAGTCATCTCTTCCCTCAGATACCAGGTAGAAATGTACAGGCACACATATCCAAGCTTAGCAGCCTCATTTGCTTTCAGTTTATCATTCTGTATCCCTGAAACAAGGCTTGCCAGCCCTGCAGAATTAAATGCAAGGCACATACCCTCACTGGCCTCCCGTTCTGCATCAGTAGGGCATCTAAAAAAATCCAGCAAAGCAGCCATGAGCTACCATTCTCATTCAGAAACCTTTTCTAACACACCATGCTAGCAGCTTGGTGGTGATCTTGACAGCTCTTCTACCTGGAACACAAGGTGGGAGTAAGCTTTTCTTCTGCTCTGTGATGCTAAGTAGGAAGTGAAACTCTTGCATTACCTGATTCTCCTTCCAGTTTCACATACCAAGGTTAGTACAGCGCAAGAGTCAGAAAAAAAGCTTCAGAAGCTGTCAAGCTGCCACCAAGGGCAATCATAACATGAAGCAGGATGGTAGCAAGTGTTACCCTGCCCTAACTGCTGGTCCCCTGGAAGCAATCGCGCTTCAGACACAGTTTTGAGCAATTACAAGGAAAACAAGGCAAATGTAGCCTACAACTGCACAACACAGTTGCAAGTCATGGGGCTTTTAGTACCATGTCTGGGAGACTGATCTGAGAAATGGACTCACAGAATCATAGAATGGTCTGGGCCAGAAGGGACCTCTAGAAGTCACCCAGTCCAGCCCCCTCCAGTCAGCAGAGACATCCCCACTAGACCAGGTCGCCCAGGGCCCTGTCAAGCCTCACCTTCAATGTCTCCAGGGAAGGGGGCTCCACCACCTCCCTGGGCAACCTGTTCCAGTGCTCCACCACCCGCACAGTAAAGAACTTGTTCCTAAGGAAATCTTAGCGGAGTTTTAAGGACTAAAGCACTAAGAACACACACATACAAAAGCTGAGAACTGAACCGTTTGTAGGAGAGGGAACTACAGCCCTTCAGTGCAAAGTGGCAGTGCTGCTGAGCACAGGCCAGCGACGGTTCTTTCACGTTAGAACACCGCATGCTGCTTTGCGGATGGCTGTACAGTGAACCATGTTTAATTCCTTTAAACAACAATGCTTCATGTGCATGTTTCCCTGCGTACTTGTCTGGAAGTCATTGTTAAGCATGCACTTGCACTCATAAAAACTAATATGGTCACACAATTTAATGAGTATTACTTCCTAGTTAGTTACTAATACTGAACACTTCCCAGAGCCCTGGCTTACACACATCTCTTGAAAGTGAAGGAGCTTTTCTGAGCGCAGATCTGAAGTACGGCACCTGCAGCTGCAGTCGTGCAAGTAAACTTCAGAGTGGGAAAAGTACTACACAGTTCACTGTTCCGGTGCACCAGCAGCAGCTTCCTGCTACTTTGATTTAGTGGCTGGCCATATGAGTAAAGGACCAGCATAAGCACATCAGAAATCAAAAGTCACGTTTCTAAAAGTTCAACACTGAAGGGCTGCTGAAAAAGTTGTAGCTGAGATGGAGTCCCAACACCACCACAACATACCCAGAGAATGGTTGAGATCAGTTCCCAGAAGGATGTTTCTGTTGGAAAAAGCAGCAAGAAGCCCTCAATTTTAGACTGATTTGGTACAAATCTTGGCACCTGCATAGACCAACTGATATCCTGACCTAAGGCCTGGCCATCCTAGATCCTAATCTCTTCCTCTAGGATGTTTGCTTTGCTGTTAATACCCAGAACACTGACAAAAAGCAGACTGATATCCTGTAAACAAAACAAAATGTGAAATACTGGAATTCCCTGTGTAATGGAGATCCTCTTTCTTGTGATCCTCTCAGAAAAGATGGACAGTGAGGAAAGACCAGAACCAAATCTACTGTCTTCCAAATCCCATCTGAGCACCTGATAGCCTGGTATCCCACACCCATGTGCAATCAGGGGTAGTGCTGACAGATGACTTCTTTGTCCCCCCTGCAGATAACTTTACCTTTTAATGTTAGTCGCATACTCAGTCCTCTGTTTGCTCAGTTCTGTCTGTAGCTCCACCACCAGGCTCTGCAAGGCTCTAGAGCATTTGATGGAGTCTCTGGAAGCTGCAGCTGGGTTGCTTTGTTCACTGCTGCTGCTGCTGCTGCATGCATCAAATCTGTCAATGCTGTTCTCCAGATCTGCAGTCTTGACCTCACTCTGAGATAGTGAGCCCTGAGTTACCCACTCAGTTTTGAGAGAGCTTAAAGCAGAAGAGTCACTGGCCCGGCAGGCTGGGCAGCTGCTGACTGAGTCCATCAGAGAGATCTCACATGATGATGTAGACCATGTGGTGCTGGCCATGCTCTGTGTGCTAAGGGAGAGGCTGGATGAAGGGACATTGTCATAAGTAGAGAGTCTCTGGGAAGAACAGGAGTCTTTAACTCGTTCCCCAGAGGCTGTCCGGCGATGGCCTCGGAGGGAGTACAGTCCATTCATCAGCCAGTTTCCACTGGAGGAGAGGTTGGGGATATCTAAGGATGAGCTGCCCAACTTCGGACTCACAGAGCGTGCTCCCTGCTGGCGTAGGGAGTATTTCCATGGAGGCAGTGTCTGCATTCTTTTATTTGGGCTGGTGGCAGGCTGAGTCACTTTGCCACTGTGCTCTGAAGGAGTGTTTTTCACCGCGGGCTCAGGAGCGGCCTCTGGTGCTGCAGCGTTTATAGACGGCAAATCAGCAGGGCTGGGGATGCTGTTCTCTGACCTGCTGTCATCCCCATCCTCCTCAGAGATCCACTCCACAGTACTGCGCTGACGCACAGGTCTGATTTCCAGCTGGTTCCCTGGCACATCAGACTGAGGAGCAGCAAAGATTCTCCCCTGCTCACTTATCAACACTGTCATCAGGTGCTGAACTAGTGAGGTGCCTGTGGGCAGAAAACAAAGGCAAGCAGCTGATGAGACATGAAAGGTATCAGACACTCTCCACCATGTCTGTGACATGTTCTGTGAGCTCCTTGTGAGGCAGCCCTGTGGCCTGCATGCACCCCAAGGGGTCTGCACAAACAACTGCTCAGGCCCTTTCTTTGCTGGAAATGGAAACTGTGAAGGATACAGGCATCAGTCCAGCTCATGTAGCTATCACAGTACAAATAATCACTAACAATGGTTAATAGATTGGTCTGCTTAAGGACACCTTTGAAGATGACAGAACACTGGGAAATCAGGACATGTCCATACCACACCAAGGCATGAGGTTCATCAATCTCAGTGTTTGCATCCATGCAGGACAGCATAGTCCTGTGCAGAGATGCATGCCAGATCCTGAGCTCAGAAGCCTATCTGCTGGGGTGGAGCACCTCTCCACCAAGCCTCCAAAGACAGAAGGTTTCCAGGTAACCCTGGAACTTACTGTTTATTGAAGAAGCAAAAATGCCTGCTGCACTGAGTGTACAGAGAAGCTTGCAGGAAGCACCTGTATGATAAACATGTACCTGCAGAAGGTGGACAGCAAGTACAGAAGGCACTTACCATTACTTAAATCTCCAAAAAGAAGCTATCATTGTTTTCCAGTTGTGGAACAGGCCATTATGAACTAGTAGAGAATATGACTTAGCAAACCCATTACAAGCGCTTCCCTAAAAAGAGGAAAAGCCTTAAAAAGAGCAAATGTCTAATCCATCTTTAAGTATTCTCTGAGAGTGAGAGTAACATATTCAGGGGGTCAAGATGAGAGCCCAAGTTTTGACCTGATAGCAAGAAGTACTGAACTTGCCTACAACTTCCATTTTATGTCTGTGAATGCAGGTAAAGAAATAAAGGTCTCTGGAGATAAAGACATTCCTAACAGTTCAGCTGTAAAACTTCACATATTTCTATTTGAAATTAATGGTTTAAATTTGAATAGAGACATAAGTGAACTGCTTTTTATTAAGGACTGGCACAGGTATGTTTCTGTATCAGTTGATTTAGTGGATCTGGATTACTGGGAAGTTTATATATATATATATATATATATATGCG
>VWZE01017642.1:204488-228081 GCA_013396675.1 Eubucco bourcierii
TTACTCAGGTCCAGGTAGATGACATCAGCTGCCTTTCCCTTGTCCACTGTCGCTGTGACTTCATCATAGAAAGCCACTAAATTTGTCAGGCAAGATCTGCCCTTGGTGAAGCCATGCTGGTTCCCACCAATCACCTCTGGTTTGTTTTCCATTTGCCTTAGCAGGACTTTCAGCAGGATCTGCTCCATGATCTTGCCAGGCACAGAGGTGAGGCTGACTGGTCTGTAGTTTCCAGGGTCATTCTTTTTACCCTTCTTGAAGATGGGTGTTATGTTTGCCCTTCTCCAGTCAGCAGGAACTTCACCAGTCTGCCATGACTTTTCAAATATGATGCACAGTGGTTTGGCAACTTCATCTGCCAGTTCCCTCAGGACCCGTGGGTGGATCTCATCAGGCCCCATGGACTTGTGCACAAAGTCCCCATGGACTCAGTTGCCTCAAAGGTGAACAGTCTAGTCTGTCTGTGCTACATTTCCTAAACTCTTGTTAAGTTTTGGATTATTGGATGGGTTTTGCAGGGACAAAAGTTTCCTTGCCATTCTCCACTAAACAGATTTTTTGAGTGCTTCTACTTGCACCGTGACTCTTTTAGGCGCTTACTTTTTGGTTTGTTGTTTTTTTTTTTTATGTGGTGGACACTGTGCTGAGACACAAGGATTGTCAGTTTTCTTCACTAAGTCAGAAGCTTGTCTTTCCTCACTTTTCCACTTGGAAACATGTAGAATTCTAGTCCTCTGCCTCAGCCATTCATGGTTTGAGGTGCTCAGATATTAAAACATGGCTACAGAAGCACAAAGTGAGCGAAATAATTGTTTTTATAGACTCAAATTTTAGAAATGTTATCTGCCTTTACACTTGGGAAGGGCTTGACATCTCTTGAATAAGTGAAGTGTGTTTGTGTATACTGCCTTCTCCAGATGTGCAAATATCACTGAGCATAGGGACTCACTGCCATGGAGACAAGAATATAACCTAAAGTTCACTATGTTGTATCTAGGGTAAAAGTCCATTCCAGCTCCCAAAACACTTTCCAGGCCACTTTGCAAAAAACCTGGGAGAGTCAGCAGAGTACCCTGGTACTCCACGAAGTACCCACTCCCAATCACACTTTCAAATCAGAGCTGAGTCCAGCCTGGCTGTTCTGACTGCTTCTGCTGCACTGTGTGTGGCATAAATATTCCAGTGTGCCTGGAAAAATAATACCTTTCTTTGCTAGTCTTTAAATGATACTGAAATAAGCAATACATTATATTAGTATCATTCATGCCTGCAGCCAAGGCTGTGGGTGACAGCAGTTTGCTTGGCTGATGCTCTTGGATAAACCAAGAGGTTTCTTCAGGTAGGGTGGAAGTTCACCTCCACACATCCTATAGGGCAGTAATTTACATGTAAATACTGTTTGAATATTCATGTTTTCAATGCAAATTATTTGCATATAATACAGCCTCAGCAAATGTAGTGACTTTTTCAAGTGTTAATTAATTTCACTTACTTGCATATGTACTTGAGGAGGTTGTAGTTGGCTTGGGGCAAATTCTTCACCTGTTTAACCAGTTCCTGGGTACCCTGAGGGGCAGGAAAACCAAGAGCTATTAATGTAAACAGCGAAAAGCAGACCTGACTTTCAGTACTGCAAAGTCCTCTTTGCAGAGTCTAAACCATGAAAAACAGATGATAACACAAGGAGGCTTTGCTTTAAAAATGGTGTCCTCTAGTGTCTTGTGCCTTACCAAAAACCAAAAAATCAATGTCCAGATCTTGATGCAGTTCTCAAAATCAGTGGAAATCCTCCTGTCAACTTCAATAGTTGATGTAGAAGCCTTCAGTTAGTGAGACCTGCTAATCTTCAAAGTCTACCCACTGGCACTGGTACAAAAGTACCAGCAAATATACTTTTCAGCACCTGGCCTATTTGAAACTTTGGGGCACTCAGTGTTGTCTAAATACACTGCAGTAATGCTCACCTGAGCAGAGGAGGTTTGGGGGTGGGGGGTTTTTTGTTTGTTTTTTGGGGTTTTTTTTGTTTGTTTGTTTTTTGTTAGGTTTTTTCCCCCTTTAAAAAGCTAAATTATATTCCAATTCAACTACCTCCTTTTTGAGTATTTCCTTTGCAGGCAGTCATTCATTCTGAGCTGTGACATGCTTCCTTAGAATATCTGTCTTTACCTTAAAACTGAAGATGAGACATCTGCTGGAGGGATGTCACAAAACCCTGCAGACACTTAAATCATCTCATGAAAACCTCAGACTCAGAAGGCTATAGCCCTTTACCAGTCCCAAGCATCATTTGCCTGTCCATATCAGTGCTGCAACTTCCCAGGAGATTTGCTTATTTTTTGAGACAACTAAATCTTTTGTGGGAAAATTGATACCAAAGCACATCTGGGAAGAGAGATAGCTGCCAGTTAATGATAGAGGGCTGCTAACTAATGATGGAAAAATTCCAGAAGCATCTAGTTCCAAGCCAAAGAAATGCAGTTAGACATCTAATTCGAACTTTCCTTGATTTATTATGAATTGCTAGGGAGGGAATTCTGTTGGCCAGCTTCTTGCATGATCTTCCTGATATCTCTGGTCCAGACATGCTAAAAATATCCAGAGAGCAGTCTGCACTCCTGCCTCCATCCTTAGCATTCTGAACACTTTTTTATTCTTTATGTCCCAAACATGAAAAAATTCTCCAATAAAAATCCTGAAACTAAAAAATAAAAAGACTTCTTAAAGGCAGTAAGTCCTTTTTTAATTCCTTAGCTTAAAACCCTGTGCTAGTTTAACAATGGCAACAATGGAGACACCAGTAAAAGACCAGTCACTTCAAAATCTCACTCTTTTTTTAAACATCTGAAAGCTTTTGAATTGAGGACAATTGCTACTAATGTGAAAGTTAAGGTCAGTTGTTCAGGTCATCCAACTTTCAAGTGAGGCGTTTGAACTGGAAATAGGTGAGCTAACAGACCTAATTTCTTCTTGTGTTTGTAATCCAATGTATTTCAAATATAGAAATCAGGTTGGTATTTGGCACAGTATTTAAGTGCTCTGAATTAAAATACCCTGGCTCCTCTGGATGCAAGGGGAGGCTTTGGAACAGAAACAATAGTTGTGAACAGCTGGAAACCCGACCTAAAGGTGAGAGATGTCACTTGAAAGAAAAAAAGAGTTCTAAAAATTCATCGTCCATGCTGTGTCACAAAGAATCACAAATGAGGAATTACACATAAAGTATCTTCATCACGGTACAAATACTTGCCAGTTAAAAAAAAAATTAAAGCTTTCAGTCCTTCTTTACCACAGGTTTGTACCCACCAACCACCTTACCAACAAGTGACAGAAGGCTAACTCTAGTAACACCACAGCAAAATGTTAAAGAAAACTGCAAACTGCTGCATTATTAACAAATACACAAATCATGCATATAGCTGCAGGCTAACAGGCAACAGAGGCATTGTACTGTTATTCATCCTGGTATTTTGCAGTAGTAACTCTTACCTCCTTGGAAATGCTGCACATGTAATTTAATATAGATGCATGCTTATTTAATATAGATACAAGGAGTGAGCCCCAAAGGAAGAATTTTATGATGTATGTAACAGATCAGCACCATCAGGACCTTCTAGTAGCTAGAAAACTAACATCACTTTAGATGTTCACACAAGCTCAAACTCCTCTTGAAAACGCAAAGCCACATGCTTAGCCTCTAGAGTACAGGCAGCAGCGAAGGCTACTACCATGTCAAGTCAGCTCACAGTCGAGTTATTAGAGACTTGAAGCTCTTTCATTCATTCCTAATCTAAAATAGTTTTTCATTTTCAATCCCTCCTCCTAAGCAGCTGGTGTCAGAATCAAATCTTTTTAAATGCAACCCTGCTGAGATACTTGGAGGCCTCAGCACAACCCAAGGTCTCTTCTACGTTTCTGTTTGCATTCCAACACCAGAGATTAGTTGGGTGCAGAATGAACAGCAATCTACATGAAGGGTAGAAAGTTCAGGGCAGTGCTGGAGTAATTTTCTGCTGCAGATGGAGATGAGGCCAAGCTAAGATCATAATAATTCCTCTCTGTGGTCACGAAGTACCAGCATGAGGTGCCAACAAGTTTATCTGAACGGCTATTATCTTGTCTGTTTTTATGGGAGGGGGATGAAGAGGGTGTGTGTGTGTACAAGACTAAAGAAAGTTATCTTTAAAGTCCAAAAATGTCGTTCGACCCTTCCAAGTCAAAACCAAAACAGCACTTTGAATTGAAACAAGCTGCATTTTGTTTCAAAATGCTTATTCAAAATGAAACATCTGATTTTCAAATTCCCTGCTTATCATGCTGTACTAAAAAAATTATTGTTTCAATGAAATCACAGTTTTGAGGGGAGGGATTTTCCATGTGTGAGGCAACCCTACAGGCTGGGTATAACTTTGTGTTGCATCTTGCTCCACATGCTACTGTGCACGTACAGCCTCTGCACCCTTGGCGTGTGAACTCCACCTTCCTTTCTGAAAAGTAAACAGCCCATGTTGAGGTTCCAGGTTTTCCTGACAAACAACACAAAAATGCTCATGTTTACAACAGCAGCTTAGTGAGACAACTTTGTGCTATCAGCAGTACCATGTCCTGTAAACTTTCCTTCTGGCCATTTACTCTTGCTCCTCATCACCTATCTACTCCCAAAAGAACATCACACTACGAGTTATTTTAGTCTGACCTTGCTCCTACTAAACTAACACAGATGTTGCTTCCCAAATTGCTGCAGCCTGCACAGGCAGCATCAGGCAAACTACACATTTAATAACCTGAGCAGCAATATACAATTATGTTTGCCTAACTTGGCACTATCTCTGCTCTTGTGAAATGGTATTTAACGGGTTCAAAACTTCCCAGTCTGCACATCTTATGGCCAAAAGGAAACCAGCTCGACAACCTAAGAAATGCTACTCCTTGTGAAATCAGCTGTTACATTGTCTATAACACAGTACTCTCCAGAGAGGCCTGAGCTGACTGAGGATAAGGCAGAAAATGAGCAATTTTTGGAGCTAGTAGACACATACCTGCATCTGTTAGAAGACAACACTAGTGCACAAACCCAGTGATGTAGCCGTGTCCAGGATGCAAATGCAGATTCCTGGGTAGTAAGATGCTGTGTCATGCGTAGAAAATTGCTTTCTCAGAGTTGGTTAGAGGATACATCTCGTGAGTACAGATAGTAGTAAGTGTGCCTTTTATTCATAACATCTGACCTTACCAGATATGTTACGTATGAAGCATGCAGACAAGCATCTTCCTACAGGCATCGCGCAGGACTGAATCTCCCTTAGCCTTCTGCCACTTGAGCTAGAGGTGAGCCCCAAGGTTTTGGTAAAGAACAGTTTTATGATCCCCACCAGAGACAAAGATGTGAGCACACTCTTGAAACACACATGCAGAAAAGCAACTCAGCTGTGAACTGCAACTTACAAGCCCTCAGGCCTTTGCTTCTTTAGCTAATACTAGTAACAACCCTTACAGTTTTTTTAAACCTGTGTTTTAGAAGGTGGCACAGTTCCACCTGCATTAGACCTGATCCAACATGCCTCTGCAGTCAGCAAAGAGCTCAGACTTCACCACAAGAGGAGCAATATTGATGAAACGGATCAATCAATCATATTGTAAATTATCTTGCTTCTCCCAAGCAGTGAATCAAAATTTCCATGATTGCTACAGACTTGGAGGTTTTTGTCAACCCTTTTCCCTTGCTTGGAAACCAAAGAGAGGAACATCATAAGAAGGTTCTGGCAAAGTATTCATAGCATTATTTTCCCCATTTTGGAATAATATCGTACCCTGCCCTTTTGCAGTAGTTTTCCTCTAAGAAATCCAAAGACCATCACACTGGTCAACATCTCACCACCACAGAATCACAGAATGGTAGGGGTTGGAAGTGACCTCTGCAGATCATCAAGCTCAACCACCCTGCCAAGGCAGGTTCACCTGGAGAAGGTCATACAGGAACATGTCCAGTTGGATTTTGCAGGTTTCCAGAGATGGAGACTCCTCCATCTCTCTGGGCAGCCTGTTCCAGTGCTCTCTCATTCTTAAAGAAGTTCCTCCACATGTTTAGATGGAACTTCTTATGTTCAAGCTTGTGCCTGTTACCTCTTGTCCTGTCACTGGGCATCACTGAAAAAACACTGGTCCCATTTCCTGACATCCACCCCTCAAGTATTTATAAACATTTATGTGATCTCCCCACAGTCTTCTCTTTTTCAGGCTGAAAAGATCAAATTATCTCAATCTTTCCTCCTGAGAGAGATGGTCTAGTCTCTTAATCATCTTTGTAGCCCTGTTCTGTACTCTCTTCAGCAAGTTCCTGTCCTTGAATCAGGGAGCCCATAACTAGACACAATATTCCAGATGTGGCCTCACCAGGACAGAGTAGACAGGGAGAAGAACCTCCCACTACCTGCTGGCCTCACTCTTCTTGATGTACGCTAGGATGCCATTGACATTCTTGGCCACAAGGGCACACTGCTGGCTCATGGTCCTCCTGTTATTCATTAAGACTCCCAGGTCCTTTTCCTCAGAGCTTTTCTCCAACAGATCAGCCCCAAACCTGCACTGATACATGAGGTTGTTCTTCCCATGACTGTATACTTGCCCTTACTGAGTTATTAGACACCTCCCCATCCAGCTCTCTAGCCTGTCCAGGTCACACTCTGGACGGTAGCACAGCCTGAGGGGGTGTCAGCCACTCCTCCCAGTTTTGTGTCATCAGCAAATTTGCTGAGGGTGCACTCTACCCCTTTGTCCAGGTCATTGATGAATGTGTGGGATAGGGCTGGACCCAGCACCGACCCCTGGGACATTGCTAGCCACAGGTCTCCAACTGGGCTCTTCCTCACTGACCACAAGCCTCTGAGATCTGTTCTTTGACCAGTTCCAAATCCATCTCACCACTCAATCATGCAATCTACACTTCTGAAGCTTGGCTGTGAGAAGAGACAATATCAAAAGCCTTGCTGATGTCAAGGTAGGCTGACACTGCAGCCCTGTCCTCATCTCTCCATCTAGCTATGCCACCATAAAAGGCTATTGGATCGGTCAAGCAACACTTCCCCCTGGTGAATCCATGCTGACTACTCATGGCATGCCTCTTTTCCTCTGCATGCCTTGACATGGCACCAAGAACAAGCTGCTCCATCACCTTTATAGGCTGGTTAGCATCCCTGGAGTTACCTTGGTTCTCCTGCTTGCTCTTTTCTGAAGACTGGAGTGGCATTGGCCTTCCTCCAGTCCTCAGGCACCTCTCCTGTTCTGCAGGACTTTTTGAAGATTATGGACCAAAAAATTTGGGAAGCAGAACATGCTTCTCTGACATATCAAGCAGTAAAAGGGAGCAACTTTATACAGCTTGCTAGTGAGTCAACAGGAAGGCTGGGAATGGGACCCTGATTTCCTAGCTTGCATCTCTTACTGGTTATGCTACAGGACCTCTCTGTTCAGAAGAAAGAAGTACCAGGCTACAAGACTGACTTCAAAAAACTCT
This sequence comes from Eubucco bourcierii, assembly GCA_013396675.1. Taxonomy (NCBI): domain Eukaryota; kingdom Metazoa; phylum Chordata; class Aves; order Piciformes; family Ramphastidae; genus Eubucco; species Eubucco bourcierii. The sequence goes on from VWZE01017642.1 coordinate 211,999, forward strand.
TCCTTTGAGCACGAGTCTGTGATATTAACACAGATTCAGGAAAATTCAGGAGAAAGCTCCCAGGAACTTCACTGATTTAAATCAGATTTATCAGATTGATAAATCACAGAATCACAGAAATAACCAGGTCAGAAAAGATATTCAATATAATTTAGTCCAACCTATCACCTAAATACCTTCTAATTAACTAAACCATAGCACTAAGTGCCTCCTCCAGTCTCATTTTAAGCACCTCCAGGAACAGCGACTACACCACCTCCCCAGGCAGCCCATTCCAATGGCAAATCACTCTCTCTGTGAAGAACTTCTTCGTAACATCCAGCCTAAACCTGCCCCTGGCACAGTCTGAGACTGTGTCCTCTTGTTCTGTCACTGGGTGCCTGAGAGAAGAGACCAACTCCCTCCTGGTGACAAGCTCTTTTCAGGTAGTTGTAAAGAACAATAAGGTCTCCCCTGAGCCTCCTCTTCTCCAGGCTGAATAACCCCAGCTCCCTCAGCCACTCCTCTTAGGGCTGTGCTCCAGACCCCTCACCAGCCTTGGTGCCCTTCTCTGGGCATACTCAAGCATCTCAACATCTTTCTTTGGTCGAGGGGACCAGAACTGGACACAGTACTCAAGGTGTTGCCTAACCAGTGCTGAATTCAGGGGCAGAATGACCTCCCTGGTCCTGCTGGCGACACTATTCCTGACACAGGCCTTCTTGGCCACCTGGACACACTGCTGGCTCACTGAGAAGAAAGCTGTACTGAACTGGGTCTTGGGAACAATGGTTGAGGTAGATGGAGGCAGATTAAAAGATCACTGACCTCTCCCTCATCTTTTGAGAGTAGCTGTCCACAAGAAAGAAAGTCTTCATATTTGGCAAAGGGGATGACAGGCTCTGGTAGCTCTCGAAGGTAAAGCTTCAGGAGGGACGCCACAGTGTGAACATCTGTGTTGCTGCAATAGAGAAGAGGGAGGGAAATTTAGAAACTCACACAACCCAAGAAGCTTCGTGTCTTTTGTTAAAGGTGCTTCAAGGGACAAAGTAAGTATATGGAAAGAAGCTGTTCTGCTGCATTGGTACTGGGCAAGAGGGTCTGCTTGGGAACAAGAGAGATCTCCTGTTTTGTCAAGATGTAAATGCATCTTAGGTAATGTGAGTAGTGGAAGCCATGTGCCCATGACACTGCTTAAGGTAGGGTGGTGCTGTAGTTCCTAGGCCAGCGTGGATCAGCAATACAGTCCAGGCAAGTGCATAGCACTAACAACAGAGCTCTGCATCCTCATGAAATCAAACATAACCTCGATCCTCTTACTGACCCCTCCTGCCTGATATTCTCCGTAGCCAGCACTCACCTACATCTGATGGGCACATTCTCAAGTGTCAATCATTCGAAGGAAAAAAATGGATGAAGCTGTATTTCCTCCTCTATTTTAATTAGGCATGGGTGCCAGGCTTGTTGGTCCCATCTCCTCACCCAGGCTAGCATATCTAGCATTTATTAGCTATTATGTTGTGCTAGGATATCAGCTTTTCTTTTATCCCCAGTTCAGGAACTTCTTTTTCCTCTTTTCTCTGCTTTACTGTATGTTGGAGTTGAGCTGTCATGTCCCTTGATGAAAATGCAACTGTTCCTCCCCTTCCATTTCTTATCCAGCTTTTCATGTATGACGATACCTCTCCCTCAGTCCAACTTTAAAGTTGCTGTACAACTCTGTTAATCTTTGCAGACAACCTCCTCCAAGGTTTTGACTGTTGGAGGTTTAAATAGACTGTCTCACCAGCTCCCTGCTACTCACAGAATTGCCCTGGAAGTCTTTACAGAACTCTGAAAGAAGCACATCAGTAACCATGGGGCAACAGAACTTCAAATCCCCACCTCTATTTAAAAGCTGAATCTGTTCATCATGTTTTAAAGCATATTTTGAAACCACAGCTAAAGCAAAACAGGAAAAGTTACAATAGGAAGTTGCCACAAACTACCACAGGCTACTAATTCTGATACTACTGTTCCTATGAAATAGCTTCATCATATTTGAGAATACCAGTTTCACACAGTGGTTTTCTTCAGCTGACTAAAAATGCTTTATAAATGGGGCTAGTACCCCTGTTCTTTCGTTGTTTTTTTTCAGCATGGAGTTTCAGGCATGGATGGTGCATCTGACTATCACTCAGAAGCAGAGCTCAGGCTACAGCTTCAGGTCCACTGGCTGCAGTCACAAAGCCATATGATACGTGGCCAGACTTTCAGTAGCATTGAAATGCCAATAGAAGCAGACTGCTGTGGGTGGTTCCAAAAGAGCCGTGCCTGGACTTTCATAAGAATATATAGACACGTTTAAAACCCAAATTGGAAAACCAAGCCTTTTAAAAATAAAAGTTGTAATTATCAGTCATCACCGAGATCTGATCCACCACAGGGCAGGCAGGCTCTAGCCTGATCACTGTAGATACAAAAGACATCTAAAAGCACTAACTGCAACTGGATGGGGGAGTGAAGGAATATGTACCTTTCATTGCACTTGATTTGGAAACGATCATATGGATTTCACACCTGCAGAAAACATTTGCCTCTGCCTAAGTATCCCAGACCATACACAGATAGTTTTAGTGACAAACATAGGACATTTTCCTTGTTAGGAGGAAAAGCGTGACACTTAGCCTCTCCCTTGCTGCTATCTCTGACTATACATATCAAAGACCAAAGAGCCTCAGTTGTCACACTGCTCAAGTACCCCTAGGCTTGCCTCCTTCAATTCTGATGGAAGCCTTCAGTTATCACATTCCAAATCACCTATGCAAAAGGAACCACATTCCTTCATGGAGATCTTTACCACCTCTGTTAAAGGTGAGACTTAGCACTGATCTATTTAGCCAGTGTAAATGCCTATGGAAATAAAGGTTCTTCTATGGAAATAAAGGTCCTTTCTCTTTTAAAAATTCTGGGGGTAGTCCTTTCTTATCTTCAGTGAAGTTAGTATGGATTAGACTAAGGTAAAACATGTAAGTGAAACTGTCATTCCTAATGCATAGATATTCCTGTTCCAAAATATGAGCACTTTCCACAATATCTTTGTTCACTTCTACAAGAATTAAGAGAATACTAATTCTGAACTAGAACACCCAGGCATTTGGTTAGGAACAGAAAGACTCTGTTGAAGAAAAGAAGAAATCTGATGGTTTCAAACTTCTTTTTTCCTTTTTTTTTTTTTTTCCCCCCATGAAAAGATCTCTGAATATTTGACACTTCCATTTAAGAAACAAATACTGACTGTGGTTAGGAATCAAAGAAAGGAGGATGGGTGGTCTGGGAAGCTGAGGCGACAGAAGAATTAGAAGAATGTTCCAACTAATGTCTAAGGATATTCTTCCCAAGACGAGACCAAACACTGTGCTGTTTATGCAGGAGAGTGCTAGCTCTTCCTGTAGCAGTAGGTTGTGGTGCTATTGGCAATATCAAGATTGGCTGTAGGTCCATGGGAAGTGATACCCTAGGTCAATGTGCCTGTAATATACCTGATCCAGCCTGCACCACCTGGAAAAGTGATGTTCCAGTGAGTTATTAGTGAGTTCCAGCAACAAAAGGAGCTGAGTCTGATGGAAAATGGATCCCAGATCTGATCGCACTTCTGGACCTGTGATAGAAATTGGGTCAGATCTACATTAGTTACAGACTATGGACATGATTTGGATGCATGGGCCGTGATAGCGTCCACCTCCCTGAGGAGTTGCCTGCCTGGGCTCAGGGCCAATAAAGAGATAACACAGCTGAGAGCCACTCCCCATCGCTTGCTGACCTTGGATGGAGCACTCCGAGCCAGAGAGCAGAAACTCCTCCAGTGAGAGTTGATATTAAGATGAGCCTTTACTGTTTATCTTCTGTCTAAGCTACAACTCCCACTCTGACAATGTCTGTGCCTGGCTACCGACCCTGTTAACATGCACCTGGACCCTGGCTCATGTGCAGATTACATAGCCTGATCTTGAACCTGCTTCCTCACTCTGGACTTGCCTGGTGATCGCTGGATCGTGTCACTGTCTGTGTTATGTGAGGCAGGCAACTGTTACACCCTTGGTTCCTGGCTCACCTTGCTCTGCACAGCAGCTGGCCCTTGCTGCTCTCTGACACTGATATGGTCAATAGGACAAAAAGGCAGCTACCACATCTTTGTACCAGGTAAGAAGGGATTACATCAACATTCTTACACTGGGAAATAAAATGCAAATCGCCATCAAATTCAGAAACGTTTGACATGCTTTATGACATACTGACCAACTCTACACATTGTACACAACAGGCAGGTCATATATGTGAGATGGTGGTGACTGTTCTGAAACCTGGTGACAAAGGAAGCAGAAGAGGTGAGATACTGGACAGATACACTATGGTTGCAACAAGGGAGAATGCAACATCCAAAAACAGTAAAAAAATGAGGTCAAACCCCTGTCATATCTGTTTCTACAGTAGGATCCCACCAACTGCTGAGTATGCTGTATTTAAGTCCAGCAATGTGTTTCATTCAGCATGTGCCTAAGCTGAAATGCAGGAATAACCACATATAGATTAATGGGCTCGGTTTCTCCCTCTGCTCAAGCACTTGGCTGAATGAAGGCCTCCGTATCCAACAGCATGCAGGAGAAAGCCCCAAAAGCACTTTGAATGAAGAGAACAACAGTGTGGAAAGATGATGTAAACTATAATAGCCACTGCAAGGCCATTCTTGCCAGATTTTATGTGCCACAGATCAAACAGCCTGAGTTTGGCAATGTCAACCTACCTGTCAAAAAGGGGCTTCTCTCCGCAGTCAAAAGAATCCTGTAGATCTTTGACAAGGTTGGCTTGGCCAGGCATCCGAAAGAGCCCTTCCTCTCTAAGACCTCGCTCCCGAATAAAATCCACACACTGTTCCACCAGCAGCGGGGCCAAGCGCTGGCCATACTTTCTCTCGTACTGCACAGTGTCCTCCAATCGCTGTCCAAAGATCCCTGCCAACAGAGACATCTGATTGTCAGCTTAAGCTCTTCTTGAGCTATCATTCAGGGCACGCACTAAGGGAAGCTTTCACATGGATGGGGTGAACCTGGGTGAAGGAACAGTTTCTCACACACTCAGAAGAGAAACAAATATTTTCATAACGAAGAATTATGTGCTGAGTTATTTCTTTTTTTTCCCTTCCTAGGAGCGCTTTAAGCTACCCTCTGACCTAAACCAATTTGCAAGTCATTATACATAGGGAAAGTGGGGTTAAGATTATATTTATGGTCATCTACAGCTGTGCTGAATCTGAATTAAGTAAATATACTTTCATTGACTCTTCTGTTTAAAGGATGTCAAAACAAAGGCTACATTGACTTTATGGGATGCAATTCCTTTCTGCATCTACCCACCTCTCAGCTGTCACACAGCTGCTCTTCAACAGTGTGCAGCTGCCCAGCCCAACAGGTAACAATCATACTAGCAGGGACTGCCAACATGACAGAAAGCAACTGCCGACATACAAGCTGGCTATTGTGAAAACCCTCCACCATCCCACAAGTGTTTAACTTCTATTTATTTTCCTTCAATTAACATTTAAAGAGTACAAGAGTAGAATGCACACAAAATACATTGTCCTTCCTATCAGAAACATGTGTTGCACTTCTTGCACCTTGCAAATATCAGAAGTACCAGATACTGTAAAAACAGACTGACCAATGTAATTGTTAAGCCAGATCTACTACAAACAAATATTGCTACGTATGAAGCCCTGTCTCTCTCTCTGGGGAAACGAGTTCCTGGCCTGCTGAATGCCATTATTAGCACCACATCTTTTGACAGGACAGAAAGGGCTCAGGTTGTAAGACTCGAAGGCTTTAGTTCAATCCTTGACACTTGGAGAACTGTTTAATCTGAAAAGAACTGCTGAGTTGTGTTCTAAACCTCCAGTTCAAGCACACTATAAGGTGTGGTGGAGTCAGGGCAGACAGTATCCAAGTTAACCATATTTTAATAATAAGAATTCAGTTAGATAAGAGAAATCTCAGAACCTACTCAATTTCACGTAATACCAGACAAGAGCAGATAACAAATGCTACTCAAAGATTTCTTAGAGTAAAAGAAAGATTCCCACTGATACCAAGGAGCTTTAGATCACGTGTTCAGGACTCAGTTAATCCTGCAGGTCTGAAAAACAGACCTGAAAAACAGTCTGAAAAATTACTGGAGTTATAGTCTGTTCACAACCAGAAGTAGTGTTTAAGGGATACATGCAAGTGGTTGTATCAGGCCATGGGATTTGATAATTTCCTAGGGCTCTACTTACCTTCCTGCTAGCAACCACATTTTCCATTTTTATTTTAGTGCTATATTCACAGGTGGCTGGCAGCTCCTGGCAAGAACTTTCTTAACCACCATCCACTGTCCTTCATATGAGACATGGTGTTAAATCAACCATACTTGCTTTTCATATTCAGTCCAACCCTGCTGAATCCTCAGTGAAAAGAACCTTCCACTGTCAGTTTCAACTCTCTGAACAAAACAGACAAGGACGATCCTAACCTTCAATTTCTTTTCCCTGACTTTTATACATTAAGAACCAGAAACCTTCCTTACATCCAGCCTACACAACTGTGTTACAGTATCAGAGCTGGAGAACCACAAAGAGTCTTGAAGGAAATTCCCTCCTTATCCTAGCAGGAGGGCATGCCCTGGAGGGCAGTAGATTTTGTCACTGTAAATATTGGTTTTCTTGCAGAGTAAAGGTTTTACTAGTCCTTCTGTCTAATTTGTTTGAATTTTCTCTGAGATAGATGTATCTCAGAGTACTGAGAAATAATATTCTAGGACAGAGAATCTCTTTCTGCTCTTGTACAGGTTGCTTTGTAATCTCATGATCCCTAATGTCTGGAGGGCTGGACTAGATGATCTTTTGAGGTCCCTTCCAGCCTCTGACATTCTATGATTCTATGTCTTGATGGACAGCATAACTGGTTGGTATGTGGGACACAGCCGTTTCCAGAGGGTGAGTATCATGAAAGAGCAATATTTTTAGTAATTTCTCAGGTAACTTCCAAATCCAATCCAGAGCTGAAAAAGTGAAATCTCTGTGGTCTATTCATGCTTCAGCTTCCCTGCTTAGCCTGTTCATGGCAAGAGTAACTCTCAACATTTCATATCATAGTAAATACAGGAATGATCCCAGGAACAAGACTTGCAAGTCACAGTGCAGGCCTCTCAGCTGTGAAAAGCTGAGCATTAACCTGTCCTGATTAACCTTCCTTATGTTATTCTGATAATTTGTTCCTGTTTTGCCCACCTGAATATTTGATCCTGGCCCACAGGTCAATGCAAACCAAGGTCAATGCAAACCAAGGTTCTTCAGCACTAGTTATAGGAAGCCTGAGTCAGACCCCATGCTGTGCACCTTAGGGACAAACTCCATATTTTATTATCAATCTCTGAGCCAGGCTTCCTCCCACCAAACCCACCTGTTTCCTTAAAATGATACATGGTATTCACTCTTCTAGATACAAGGTATATAGGTTCAGGCATGTCAGGCTGTGGTAGAGGGAGGACAATTAGAGGATAGCAGCCTTGTTTTGTCAGATTTCTTGTTCAGTCGCAGCTGCATTTCCTAAAGGCCTGTCTAGAGAAGACTCTGGAAAAGAGGTATATGCACTGCATTCACAGATGTAGAGCACAGAGAAAATGCTTTTCCAGAAGCTCACGTTCTGGTCTTCTAGATCTAATTCACAGCAAGGACAAAAGCAGTGTCAGGCAAATACACGAGCAAACATACACAGAGCAACTGCATACATAAGGTCCACTTGCAGAGTGAAGTTTTGTCTATGTTTCCTTAGCCTTGGTTGGTCTGCGGGCAGCAACATGCTCTAACAGATTTCAGAAAACATTAGCCCTTGCCTTCCTAGTCAACTTGGATCACAACAGCAGTAGCTTCTGTATGTACAATCAACACATCGATCACTTCTGAGTTGTAAGTTGACTGTAGCCAGAGACCATCAAGAGAGTTCACAGAATGTGGCACTAAGGTAACAGAGAAATAGAAGAGTGATCGGCTTTGAGATTCAGAAGAATCAGCAGATGGACCCACTCAAACACAATATTAACACTATTATGAGTGTCTGTGGCAGAACCAGACTCTGGAGACACTTTCTAGGCAAGGAGACTGGTAACACCAACACTCCTGGATGAAAAATCAATTTTTGGAGGAAACAAAAAGCATCATAATATTATTCTACTGCAATACTGCCCACCTCCCTTCATATAATTTCAAATAGCTAATAAGAAAAATGAACCATGAAACCTAGACCAACATGACTGAGGATGAAGCTGATCTACTATCATATGATAAGTGAAAGGAGGTGGCAAAACCTCGGGTTTCTTCTTGTGTGACAGTGCATGCCAAAAGGGCTGCACAAGTGGGATCACATAACCCTCAAAGGTACTTTTTTTGCTGAAGCGAAAAGACCCTGAAGCCATAGTCAGGGTGAAAGACTTCTCCCAGCCCTGCTCCCTAGGCTGCCTCCCACCTTGCTTTGGCAGTTCCACTCCAGTCTAACTCCACTTGCAGATCTATGCTATCTATGTTTTCTCCTCCTTCCAACCCTGAACTCTTATTTTCCAATGAAGCATTAGATAAGGTCACCAGACACTGCACTATTTTGCCCAATCCAAGTGTTTTGGTAGCTGCAACTTTGACTTTGCAGCCCAAGTTACACTGCAGCTCTATGCTTTTTCTCTTTATATATACTGGTCCTAATGTTCAGTGGTGTTTTGCTGAGCCATTGACAAGGATCCTCCCAGATGCTGCTCCCAAGCCAAGCTTTTTGGCAGTCAGAACATCAAGGCTAGGGTTGAGAGAAAGCAAGCACAGAGCTGCAGTTAAAGATGTGTACCCTCAGGAAAAATACTACTATGAGTCTCACAGCTACATGGGCAAAAAAATAGAGCAGATTCACCTACTTCTACCTCCCAGGGATAAACGGAGCAAACAGAGGAGGCAGTGTCCCACTCACTCTCACTGCAGGTAAATCTCAGAAGGGCTTGTAAAATAGATACAGCAAAATGCTCCTGAAACAACCAGGTTGTGACAGCACTGTCAGGCTGGTCAGGAACTGCTCTGCCTTGCAAGGAAAGGCTAATATGGAGCCAGTCACACATAGCCTCATGCACCAGCTCCTCAGGGCACAGGCCTGTTTTTAATCACTAGTGACTGTAGCTAAGACTGAACTTGGCAGTGTTTCACTTCACTTGATGATCCTGCTGGAAGACATTAGGGTCTTTCTCTTCATTCAGAAGAAGGGGAGCCAGTGCAATCCAGTCATACTTCTAGAGCGAGTCACGCAGGAAATAAAGCCAAAAGCTACACAAGGGTTAACTTTTCTTGTCATACTCTTATCTATAGGTAGGTGGTTTTGTTGGTTTCACAGTAGGAAAAAAAACAACCAAAAAAAACCAAACAAACAAACAAACCAGTATACCTGGGACCACATCTTTAATCTCAGAAGGATACAAGAGATACGGAAAAAAGCGCTAGCAAAGCTACAGAATTTCTTTCCTCTACACCAACAAGCTGCCTCTGTTCTTTAATGATTTAGGTGGCTCTTTGTGGAAAAAGCAAACCAGGAATGATGTACTGACTAAGACACAGACAGGCTCTCTGTCCTGGCCTGAATAGCTCACCCACCAGCTCCAGGCATACAAAGCCTATACATTCAGCTATGCTGTCCAGACATGCAGTGGGCAGGAAAATATATGCTCCCTGTTTCGTTTTTCCTCATCAGGGCTCTGATTTCAACCAAAATAAACTAAGTCCAGAGATAATAAAGTCAGTTCTTGAGTAGATTTTCTTCACAGGGAGGACTGAGGACTCCGTGTGTGCTTAAAATGGGAAAAGTTCAGCACACCTACGTCAGCTCTGTGTACAGCTTAGCACACACACATTAGAAGATGTGTGGGAAGATAATCAGGCACACACCTGGATGCTGCTACACAGCATTACAGACACCCGCGCATGCATGTGGTGCCTCACAGAAAGGCAGTTTACGGATGTAAAGATTGTGTACGTGCTCACCTGCACAGGTTAAGCCTCTGCTTCTACCTTCCCACATTCATGCAAAGGCTCCCATTTATCTGTCCCTCTCACACGTGAAAACACTGAGAAAAGCATGGGTAGACATTCAGAAACACATACGCTTCCACAGCACAAAGCACATTTTCCCTCCCTTGGGAGGCCCACCCAAGCACACACTGCATGAATTACTGCAGCAGCAATTGAAAAAGGAGTCCCACCTTAGGAGCTGTACATGTTGAAGTAAACTATACAACTTGTCCCCAGTGACTAAACAATGCAGCCAGACAAAGCATGAAATAAGGGGGGAAAGGAAAAGAAGTGACAGATAATCAAGAATAAAGAGAAGCTGATAAAGTAACTTGCCCAAGGTCACACTAGAGGGTCTCTGGTATGTCTCTTGATGTCTTCTGACCTCATTCCCCACAAACAGCAGCCTCTATGTACTAGGAGCCGGTGGCTCTCATCCATGGGCATCCATTTAAGTATTCTAGATAAAAGCAAACAGAAACATACCTCCCCAGAACTATCTTCAAATGCTAGCTTGGCACCCAGCAGTAGTTTTGGACATAGACTAAATCCTTCCCACTCTTACCCCCCTTTGTAAAGCCAGTTCCATTTTCAGATTCTTAGCTTCTGCCTGAGGCTAAGCCCAAATATCTGCTTTTCCTCTAGGAAAAGAAAACTATAACAAATCTAGACTCCGGAAAAAATAATCTCATACCTCTCGTTCTTGTGCAGCACTCTGCTACATGACAGGCGCTGAGCTTCAAGCAGAAACCAGGCAGCGTCAGACAGCAGGAGCGGCAGAGAAAGAAAGTCCTGACTTCAGGCATCAGACACATTCTGAGTCCCAGCACTGGCAGCTTTCCATTCACTCGGCGCTACAGAGCGGAGAGCAGCCGACCTGCCCTGAGAGATAATCTCGGCAGCACATCTGGTTTTAGCTCCACAACTCGGCATTAATTATGACTTGTGTAGAAAGCATTTGAAATATCCAATGAGATGCAGAGCTCCCCAGCTCCCTCCACATGGGGAAGGAGAAAGAAGAAAGATAGGCAGGTAGGGTCTTGCCCACCCTCGAAGCTGCTGCCAATGTAAACAGCAGCTAAGTATGGGTCACAAGTTTTAACAAAGGCATCCCCCATCGGCTGTGTAATATATTCATGCTCTAATTGCTTGTCAGATCTATTCTAGATAGCTGGAAAAGCTGAGCAACAGTTGCTGTCTGCCTGCCGCACTCTGGATCTCTTCCTGATACAGGCAATGTTAGTTGTGCTGCAGGCAACCTGGTGCCCTGGTCTGGCCTCTGATCTGCTTACAAAGCATTAGAAGAAGAAACTCTTTTTGGAGGGGAAAATCTGCCCACCTTAGCGTCAGTGTATTGTCAGAGTACCTCCACAGCTCTGGAACATGTTGAAAAATTTTACACAGTTCAGGAGAAGGTACAGTCTTTGATGTGTGCAGTTTTTTTAAGCTTACAGCTTCTGCTTTAACCCTTAACTGAGAAGTTGCCCCATGACGAGTAGCTCAGTTCAATAACTGGTAGGGAAATCAACTACAAGCTCCTTCTATGCAAAACAATCCCCAAAACTTACTTGCAAAAAACCATTCTTCCCCTTGGCTTCTGCTTTCTGGGTAACAAGCCTGAAGTTAGGAGAAATAGGTATCACCCAGCGTCCCACTCTGTTATACACAGGCCACATCACATCCCCTTTACAAAATGCACTCACGTGACTTCAGATCTGCAGCTATCACCCCCAAAACCTTTCAACCAAGCTTCTGGAGAATTTTAGCAAGTTTGGCTAACTTCATCACCCTCTACAGGAATAAAAGCCACAACATTATGCCTGTCTGCAGCTGCTTATCTGCTACTACTGCTATTAAAATACAAGACAAGGTGCTGGAGAATTTATTGCAGCCTTTCAGTATTTAAAGAAATTACAAGAAAAATGTGGACAATGATTTTAGCAGGGTCTATTGCAGTAGGACAAGGCATAATGGTTTCAAGTGAAAAGAGGGTAGACTTAAACTAGATATAAGGAAGATTTTTTTTAATTTTTTTTTTAAATTAGGGTGGTGAAACACTGGAACACATTATCTAGAGAGTTAGTAGATGTTCCATCTCAAGAAACATTCAAGGCCAGGTTGGTTGAGGCTCTGAGCAACCTGATTTAGTTAAAGATGTCCCTGCTCACTGCAGACTAACTAGATGACCTGTAAAGGTCCCTTGCAACTCAAACCATTCTATGGTATCATCTCTGTGGTCATGGTATAGACCACACTCATCTGAACTTCGTGTTGGACCACTTTCTTAGCTACGCTGTGGCTCAGTTTGAACCACATGTACAAAAGAAGACACTGACCCAGTAGACAAGTTCTGAGATTCCAGTCACTGAGACAGTGTTCCACAACTCAGGAAACTTGAAATCAGCCCTGTCTCTACATTCTTTGTTTTGATCAAAGTCTCCTGATAAAATGATTATCTCAAACTGCAGTTGAAGACACTACTGAGAACAAAAGCTCCAGTTCTTGAATGAATAATAAATAGTAAGGTTTGCCTCAGCTATTTAAAGTATACCTTGAGAAGCAACTTACTGCACAAAACTAGACACCAGTAGCCCAGCAATTTACTAGACAGTATTTAAAGCCCACTAAAGAATATTTGGAAAGTGATGAAGATCCTCAAGCAAAAGGTACAAATGAGATCCTGTCTATTCTTCAACCTTTTATTATTCAGCAGGCTGCAGGTTAGGGAAAGCCTGCCCACAGTGCTCTCCCTGGTAATCAGGGCCAATCCTCTTCTGAATGGCTGAGACACCATCAGGATCTTTGGCACTATTCCCTGGAACGATGCCTCAAAATGTGTCATGTCTGCTAATAACATCACGGAGCCTGGGACTCAATGTTTGGGATGGGTGCCCAGGAGATAGCAAATGCAGAAGTTTTTTTCTTCTGTTCAGTTCTTCATTTCTGCTTTCCTTTTCTCAGAAAACAAGAAAAAGGAGGTATCCAATGAAATAGAAAATAAAGTCACATTGTTAAACGTGGATACTCTTATACCCAAAGTGTAATTAACCTGCAAAATTCTCAGCCTCTCTGTGGGTAGGGATGTGATTAGACTTCAGCATAGCTTATAGTGCTGTAAATTGTACCAGAGATGACAAACCCAGTATAAACTCTCCTCCAAAGAAAGTGCAAACACAGCTCCCTGGTGAGAGCAAAAAGCAGAGAGAGCACATGCTTGCTCACATGAGTATCACAACTAAAGCACAAAATGGCAGCTGCTTCAGCGTTGTTCACTGCACATAGTAATTCTGCAGCTAGAGGTGTACTGTGAGAAGAATGCAACACTATGCTGCACAGCTACACACCCCACAGTTACCACCTATCTATCAAAGCACTGTGTGAAAAAGAATGACTTAGATTGCAGAACACAAGCCTTGAATAAAAATCATTATACATCTATCTATCTATTTTTATATATATATAGAGAGAGTTTGTCTTCTGTGCTTTAAATTTCTAGGTTGGATTTGGAAGCTGCTTTCTCTGTTAACCACATTTCTCAAGAATGAAATCCAAGATTCACACATAGTCACTGTATTGCAGGGGCAGCAGGTTGCAGAAGTATACTTGATACTGCAGGAATAGCAATAAAATCCAGACAGCTGACCATGTTGCATATAAACTACCATAAAAATACTCACTTGGAGATCTCCTCATAGACACATGCCAAGGAGAGAAAGGGTAAATGGGGACTGAACTCCCTCTTTTCCCATTGGTGTGAATTTGTTTAGCTATAGAGCAGTTTACCACTGGGCAGCTCTTATTTTCCTAAAGAATTTTGTTTTCTTAAACTGTTTAGCAAATAAATCTCACATGAACTTGCTGCTAAGGAGTTGGAGGCATTTTTTTTCCTGATGTCCTTGGATGGAGAGAGTCCTAGTAACACTTTCATGCACTGGCACCACCACAGCTATTCTGCTACAGGTACCAGAATACAGAGAAAGCATCCTGCCTGTACATGTCACTACAAGCCTTGAGACTGGCTGGGAAGTTCACTACAGCTCACAACCTCTGAAAATCCAGGCAAATCTCAGGCTTGGCATCTAAGTCAGGTCAAATTCAGTCTTGAATCTGGTTGCAACAGACAGGAATGGTGAACCCACATGAACTCAGAAAATATTCCTCCTCATCTCCGATAGTGTGGAAAGTGTTGGCTTACACAGCTTTAGCAAGTGCCCATAGGGTGTGGATATTTTTAGACACTGGCTCACACAAAGTATTAGCTAATATACAGGTATACTCAAGCAGACCTGTCTGAGGAAGCACAGATCTAGGAAACTGCCTCATCTATTTGTATAAGAAGGGCCCAGTATCAAAATCAGAAGCAGGGTTGAAATTTCCTAATTTTCAAGTAACTTTAAACCCAGTAATTTTAAACCCAGGCAAACATGAGCAGCTGTACATCTCCTTGTATCTTGAAGTTGGCAGTTAAAAGGCTACAGGTGATCAGGCTTAGGGCTGAACTCAGCAAGAAATATTTCAACAGCATGTCTTCTATACAGAAAGTTTCCCTCCTGGTGTGTTCCCTCTCCAAACACTTTAGAATGATTCTTTGAACAAAATCATGCCACCACGTACCTCTCTTGCTCTGGGCTGGGGTCTCCACCTTCACTAGTAAAATGCAACCTTTTGAGAATAAGCTTTGAGAATAAACTTCTGCTTACTGACTGATAAACTGTTCACCTTGGGTTAAAAGGTTAGCAAATAGCCATGTTTGTACTTCTGTCACAGTAGATTCTGCCTGACCTGTGTAAGAGGTCTTCCCATCTCTCCTAAAATACGTCAGGAAAGGAACTGACTAAGCAAGACTTTACATTACTCTGCCATGGATTCTGACCTGTTTATGCTGTAATTTGAGACTGGAACTCTTTGCTCAAAGAGAGAAGATGATAAACAGATCTAAACATCACTTAACCACAGCTTACTGAATCCAGGGCCAATCCCCTGTGTTTATTGGTCTATTTCTTTCTAAACAAAGTCAAGAAGTGTTGAGAAAATAAAACACCAAGACCAACAAAAAATGCCTTTTAACATGCAGTGATCTGGACAAACGGGTCCTTGAAATATGCTTTCTCCCCACAACATAAGAGCACTGTAGTAGAATGTTTCATTCTTGCACATGCCTGCCTACATTTAATAAACAGCTTCCATAGACTTGACTTAAACTCTGTCTACAGAAAGCATCTGAACAACAAATCTTCTCTTCCAAGTGTATTGCATATTTATGTCTCCACTGGGCAGAAAAGTTTTACAAAAATTCTGGTTATTAGTAGGTAAAAAACGGTTACAAAATAGTTTAGATGTTGCCATCAGAGTCTTGTCACTAGAGAAGGTTTAGAATTTTGGCTGTGAATTCAAATGGAAGGATTATTGAGTCTGAAATCTGCTGTTGATCCTTGTCTTTAGAACACAATGAAACAAGTCAAGATGGCAGGCACCTGTGAGTGCTGAAGGAGCTGGTGGAGGTCATTGCCAGACCACTCTCCATCATCTTTGGTAAGTCGTGGTGGACAGGAGAGGTGCCTGGGGATTGGAGGAAGACAAACATCACTCCAATCTTCAAAAAAGGTAGGAGGACCCAGGTAACTATAGACCAGTCAGCCTCACCTCTGTCCCTGGAAAGATAATGGAGTGGCTTATTCTCAGTGCTGTGCTTTGCCTTATCAAGGACAAGAAGGTAACTGGGAGCAGTCAGCATGTTTTTACCAAGGGGAAGTATTGTTTGACCAACATGATAACCTACTATGAGGATGTAACCAGGTGGATAGATGATGGAAGAGGAGTGGATGTACTTCACCTTGATTTCAGTAAAGCATTTGACACCGTCTCCCACATCATCCTCATACCTAAACTGAGGAGGTGTGCTATGGGTGATGGAGTAGTAAGGTGGATTTGGAACTGGTGAAAGGAAAGAAGTCAGAGAGTCGTGGTCAATGGGACAGAGTCTAGCTGGAGACCTGTAA
>VWZE01017643.1:10123-27818 GCA_013396675.1 Eubucco bourcierii
TGTGTGTATGTGTGTGTATATGTGTGTGTGTGTATGTGTGTATGTGTGTGTGTATGTGTGTGTATGTGTGTGTATATATGTGTGTGTGTGTGTATGTTTTTATACATGTGTTGGGATTGTCTTGTATTGGGATCCCAAAATTTGACACAGCATTCCAGGTGCAGTCCCACTAGGGCAGTGTAGGAGGGGAGAAGAACTTCCCTGGACCGGCTGGACACAGTTTTCCTGATTCCCCCCAGGATGCCATTGGCTCTCTTGGCCACAAGGCACATTGGTGGCCAATGTAGAATTTGCTGCCCACCATAAAGAATGAAATTGAGACACTAAGAAGCAAAAGAAACTGAGTACCAAATCAGCAGCACATCAGCCTTGCTGCCCACTATGCCATATCCCTCTGGATTTAAATTGTCTACTTACGTAACTTGGCCTTTGATTGGCAAAGGAAAGTCAAACATCATCTAGAGTTTCAGATTCCACAAACTCCATCAACTTGATTAGGGTAACAAGAGTGACAATTTAACATGTGGTACCACTAAAACTTCCACTTCTTCAGTGTTTGGCTTTCGAACCAAATGATTATTAGCATTTGAGTATCTTTGCAGGAAGGATAAAGCTGTAATGCTTTCCTAATAGGGAGAACAAAAATTGTCCATCTGGTTTCTTTAATTCCTGCCTTTGTTTATCTTTTCCTCACTCAGGAATCACTGACTCATGCTCTCCCTCTTGTCATGGCTGCCCTCTTGCCTTTGTTTTCTGTCACTGCTAGGATCTGAGATAGGATTCCTGAGATGCTGCTTCGTTGACCTTGCTTTTTGAGATTGCTTTTATGCTGTGATTCAAGTAACATGTGTGTGGTGCTGGAATACATGAGGCCAGTAGTTATTAAAAAAAAAATAAAAGTCACTCTTCAGAATATATCTAGGAGCTTGTAAGGGGGTTTAGGATCTCACACTCTCCTTGCTTAGCCTATAAAATTGGGGTGAAATGGGGTTGAGGTGAGAGCTTTGGGCAGACTAAATACTCTCAGCTGTTTCCAAGAGCTGTGAGTGAATGTAGCTAACATTCAGCACTGGCACAGGAACCAGGCAGACAGACTTGTCAACATTTGAACAAGAGACTTCAGGCTACATGCCTCATTAACTGGCTCTTGGCAAATCATTGCCACTCCTGATACAGGCTTCTGCAGTCTGCAGAACCGCACGAAGAGATCACAGAATCACAGAATTAAAAGGTTGGAAAAGACCTTCCAGATCATGGAGTCCAACCTATCACCTAACACCTTCTATTTAACTAACCCATGGTACTAAGTGCCTTATGAAGCCTCCTCTTAAACACCTCCAGGGATGCTGACTCCACCACCTCCACAGGCAGCCCATTCCAATGGCAACCACTCTTGCTGTGGAGAACTTCTTCCTAACATCCATCCTGAAACCGCCCTGGCATAGCTTGAGGCTGTGCCTCTTGTTCTGTCCCTGGTTGCCTGGGAGATGCACCTGAATTCCAAATAACAATTCAGTAACTAGGTAGTCAAACCAGAGAATCATTAAGGCCGGAAAAGACCTCTACTGTCAGTAAGTCCAACCATCAACCCAACACCACCATGACCACTAAACCATGTCCCAAATCACCATGTCTATGCTTTTTTCTGAACAACTCCAGGGATGGCAAATCCATCACCTTCCTGGGTAGCCTCATCCAGTGCCTGACAACTCTTTCAATAAAGATTTTTTTTTTTCCTAATTCCTTATTGTGGCATTTCTGTATCTTAAGGGGGTTACAAGAAAGCTGGGGAGGGACTTTTTAGGCTGTCAGGGAGTGATAGGACTGGGGGGAAGAGAACAAAACTAGAAATGGGTTGATTGATACTGGAGGTTAGGAAGAAGTTGTTCAGCATGAGGGTGGTGAGAGCCTGGAAGGGGTTGCCCAGGGAGGTGGTGGAAGCCTCATCCCTGGATGTGCTTAAGGCCAGGCTGGATGAGGCTGTGGCCAGCCTGATCTAGTGTGAGGTGTCCCTGCCCATGTCAGGGGNTGATTCTATGATTCCAATCTCTCACCTAAACCTTCCCTGGTGCAACATGAGACCATTTCCTTTTGTCCTATCCCACATTATTTGAGAGAAGGAACCAATCTCTGTCTAACTACAACCTTCTTTCAGGTCATCATGCAGAGCAATAAGGCTCCATGAGAAGTGGCAGTGCCTGGAGACTCTGGGGTGTGTTTATCCACATGCCATGGTGATGTTCTACATAAAATACATCACAGGCTCACAGGATGTTAGGGGTTGGAAGGGGCCTCCAGAGATCATCCAGTCCAACCTCCCTGCCAGAGCAGGACCAGGGAATCTAGCTCAGGTCACACAGGAGTACATCCAGAGAGGGTTGTGATCCTGTGAAGTCTTATGGACTGAGCTTCAACAAGACACTAAGCACATTTTTGATGGTAACTGGTTAGAGGGAGGCAATAATGAAACCCTGCTGGGAAGTGAAGATTTGCTTCAGCTTGTGCCTGTTTATAGTCCCAAAGACAATGCAAAGCTCAGCAGCAGGATGGAATTTTGCATGATTGTTAGGATAGTTTGGATTGAGGCCTAATTTGTTATTTTCTCCTCATTGCAGAGTCTCTGTAAAAGTTTTCCTTTTTGGTTTCAAACTATTTTTAGCTGGAGAAGTTTAGGACATTTAGAGGAGCACTCTACAGTGCCCACTTTTTGAGGCAAAACAGGATAAATAGTGTTTATGTTACTGAGCACTGGTAAGGATTCCAGGAAAGTAGGTTCAGGGAACTTGGGAAAAATCAAAGGTGTATTTTATAGTCACACACAGAGACAAAGTAAATAAATCAAAACATTTCTTTTTGCATCTACCTATTATCAAAGAAACTTTTGTGTCACTTACTCTAAGAATATATTTTGTGATTCTTGCCCACAAGTTTCAAATTTAATTTGATGCCTCAACCTGACATTTATTTTTAACAACTAAAATCAAAGTGACAACAAATAAAATCAAAGTGAAACAAGCAATGTTAGTTTCATATTGGAAATGCTCAGGAATTCTGAATCCCATGCAACCTGGAGAAAAGGAGGCTCCAGGAGACCTTATAGTGGCCTTCCAGTACTACAAGAGGGGACTTTTTATAAGGGCTTGTAGTGACAGGATGAGAGGGAATGGATTGAAGCTTGAGGAGGGTAGATTTAGACTGGAGATTAGGGAGAAATTCTTTATAATGAGGGTGATGAGACACTGGCACAGGTTGCCCAGGGAGGTTGTGGAGTACAGAATCACCCAATGTGATGCACCCCACCTGGATGTGTCCCTGTGTGATCTGCTCTAGGTGGTCCTGCTCTGGCATGGGGGTTGGACTGGATGAGCTTTGGAGGTCTCTTCCAGCTCTGACATTCTGTGATTCTGTGATCAGCATTCCTGGCCAAGGGTAGAGACAGATCAAAATCCGACTCCTTCCTGGATTTTGGATGAAGTTTGGCTGAAAACAGACATATATAAATGATTTACTTCTTCAGTTCCAGGGCTTTTTAGGCTGTAAGAGTTCCAGTCCTAGACACGTGAACTGGCACAACAATCTTATAAAAGCACTTAAACTGATTAATGAATAATAGCATCTTTATTTTTTCCCCCTCACAACTATTTAATATCTACTGTGTCCATTTGCTTTCTCTTCCTGGGTTGCTTTCAAATGAGGCATCCTGACCTACAAAAAAAGCTGGGGAGGGACATTTTAGGGTATCAGGTAATGACAGGATTAGGGGCAATGGAGCAAAACTGGAGGTGGGGAGATTCAGACTGGACGTGAGGAGGAAGTTCTTCACCATGAGAGTGGTGAGAGCCTGGAATGGGTTGCCCAGGGAGGCGGTCAAAGCCCCATCCCTGGAGGTGTTTATGGCCAGGCTGGATGAGGCTGTGGCCAGCCTGATCTAGGGTAGGGTGTCCCTGCCCATGGCAGGGGGGTTGGAACTAGATGATCCTTGTGGTCCTTTCCAACCCTGACTGATTCTATAATTCTATGATTCTATGACCTCTTTTTCTGTTGTTGGTTTTTTTTCCTTTTTTTTTAATCACCTTATAAACAAAATTATTATTATTACATACACATAAAAAAAAAATTTGATGACATCATTAGCAGGGATAAGATGTATCTTTCATCTGACAATTCCTGGCTGCTGCTGCTAGTGAGGGACAGCTACAGGCAACGCTTTTAAAAACCTTCTTAAAAGAATTACAAATTCATATTATTTTGCACTGAATTCTGTTTACCAGTTTGGATGCCTCCTCCTACCTTCACATTTGCAAGAACTCATCAAGGGTAATTTGTTCTGCAGTAACTGCAAATTAGAACTATTTTATGAATAGCTGTTTTAGGGGTTTTTTTAAGCTCCCAAAATGACAATAAGTTCTGCTCAGGCTTCATTCTGCACTTGGAATTTCCATTGACGTCAGTAGAAGTGTGGAGCAAATGCAGAGAATGGTCTGAGGTCTACGTAAGTAAGTAGGGGTTTTGTCAGGGAGAAGAGCAGCATCAAACTTGCTTTATTTTTTTCCTGTCTTTATTCCCTCCATCTTTATGCCCTCCATGCCTAGCTCTAGGAATACACACAGACATTGCACTGTCTGCACAGTGTGAAACTGTTCTACATACCACCAGTAGAAAACACTGGATGATCCCTGGAGGTATTTAAGGCCAGGTTGGATGAGGCTCTGGACAGCCTGATCCAGTGTGAGGTGTCCCTGCCCATGGCAGGGGCTTGGAACTAGATGATCCTTGTGGTCCCTTCCAACCCTTACTCATTCTATGATTTCTATGATTCTACGATTCCTATAATCAAGGCTGCTTCCCTGTCCTTCAGAAATGAACTCTTCAGTTAGAATCTCACAGAATCACAGAACTTCAGAGGTTGGAAGGGACTTCCAGAGATCCAGTCTGACCTCCTGACAAGGCAGGATTCCCTAAGGTAGTTCACACAGAGATGCATCCAGGTGGCTTTGAAAGTCTGCAGAGAATGAGACTCCACAACTCCTCTGGGCAGCCTGCTCCAGGGTTCTGTCACCCTCACTGCAAAGAAGTTTCTCCTCATGTTGAGCTGAAACCTTCTATGTTCCAGTTTGTAGCTATTGCTCCTTGGTTTATTGCTGCTGATCACCAAATAAGAGATTGACCCCATCCCCTTGACCCCCACCCCTCAGATATTTGTACACATGGATCAGATCCCCTCTCATCTTTCTCTTCTCCAACCTAAATAGCCCCAGGACTCTCATCTCTCTTTGTAGAGGAGATACTCAAGTCCCCAAATCACCCAAAGATGACTGATATTTATAAATTGGAGATTGCTTACTCAAACTATTGTTTCCCAGAGTGTTTCAATTCACCTAATCAATATATTCAGGTATTGGAATGAGCTGCCCAGGGAGGTAGTTGAGTCACCAGTCCTGGATGTGTTTAAAGGTCCTTTGAGTGTGGTGATGGGGATATGGTTTAGGGTGAGCATTGTAGAGTAGGATTATTGGTTGGACTTGGTGATCCTGAGGGGCTTTGCCAGCCTATATGTTTCTGTGATTCTGTGATATGATTTTTTTTTAATTTTTTTTTTTAATTGTGTTAGATAGAACAGGCTGCCCAGGAGGGTTGTGGAGTCTCTTCCTGGAGATACTCAAAACCCACCTGGATGCATGCCTGTGTGATTTGCTCTAGGTTCCCTTGCTCTGGTAGAGGAGTTGGACTGCATGAGCTTTCCAGGTCCCTTCCAACCCCTGACATTCTGTGATTCTGTGATTCTGTGGGATGAGACTAAATTCTAATTCACATTATTTATATTTAGGAACACAAAGAAAGGAATTCACAATACAACTGAGGTAATGCTGTCATCTGGGATTTTGCACAGTGAGAGCATTTCCAGATATCTTTGTTATTTTAGATGCTCAAGGCTATGGAGAAATAGCTCTTTGCCTTTCTTTTTGTCTGGGAAATTCCCCTGAACGTTATCCATCAAGTTATAAATAAAGAACAATGAAGAAAGAAAAAAAAATTAGACTAACCCCTGGGATATTAATTTGTTACTGAGCAACAAATATCTTTTATAGGAAAGAGTGGAAGGTTTCTGTGCAAAGGCTCTGAAGAGCATAATGGCAATGACAGCAGTGTCCACTTCTTAGTGTCCACTTCTTAGCACCTACCTTAGTGTGCCACTCTATCAACAACCTCATTTTACAACTGCAGTTGCCTGTGTAGAACCACAGACCTCAAGACCATCAAGTCGCCCAGACAGCAACTGAGTGCTGGGCTGCATCAAGAGCAGTGTGGGCAGCAGGGCAAGGGAGGGGATTCTGCCCCTTTGCCCTGCTCTCCTCAGACCCCACCTGCAGTCCTGTGTGCAGTTCTGGAGCCTCCAGCACAGGAAGGACATAGAATTGTTGGAGTGGGTCCAGAGGAGGTCACTAAAATGCTCAGAGGGCTGCAGTTCTGCTATGAGGACAGCCTGAGAGAGTTGGGACTCTGCAGCCTGGAGAAGAGAAGGCTTCGAGGGGACCTGATAGTAGCCTTCCAGTATCTGAAGGGGGCCAACAGGAAGGCTGGGGAAGGATTATTTACAAGGTCCTGCAATGACAGGACAAGGGGCAATGGGTTTAAACTGGCAGAGGGGAGATTTAGACTGGATGTTAGGAGGAAGTTCTTTATAGTGAGGGTGAGACACTGGCACAGGTTGCCCAGGGAGGTTGTGGCTGCTCCCTCCCTGGAGGTGTTCAAGGCCAGGTTGGATGAGGCCATGAGTGACCTGTGCTAGTGGGAGGTGTCCCTGCCTGTGGTAGGGGGGTGGAACTGGATGATCCTTGAGATCCCTTCCAACCTTACCTTTCTATGATTCTATGATTCTAAGTCCAACCTGCACACAACTCCTAGACCACGTCCCTGAAGTAGATCTGGGAATTGTGCCTCCTCATCAACCATAATCTCTTCTTTAGTAGGAGTCCAAGGTATGTAAATTGCAAGCTTCAGTTCTGCTCTTAGGACCTAGTTTCTTGCTTCTGAGGCAACAGCAAAACATTTTAAATCATCCAATTTTACATTTGCATTCACATTCACTTGTCAGATGTTTTGCCTCCACAACTGAAACTTCCTTCCTTCTCCTCTTAACATCCAGGCCAAGGTGATTAGAAATGTAGTAGATATAAACACTGAGATGCTCACATGCTTCACTAAATAGGAATGGGCTTAGCTGTCTGGGTAAATATTCTGATGAATTAAAGCCTTTAAATATTTCTCTGATTTTATCAATTTTTTTTTTCTAGTGGCAGCAAGCAAGAGGAATATTTTTCAGTGAAGTCAGAAAATAGTTTCCACCACTCAACTTAGTCACTGCGCCTTTTAACCAGCTCTGTTCAAAAGCAAACCACGACTTTGACTCTCAACTTACCATTTGCTGTGTGTGGTCAGTCTGGTACACCACACAACACCCTCCTGGCTGCAGTCCTCACTCCTTCCCTGACCACCTGCTTCACAGAGCTATTCTTGCATCATTTCTATTTTCTCACCCTCTCCAGAAAGAGCAGGTTTTTTGCTAGGGTTTAAGCTTTAGAACTAGGAAAACTATCATGCATTTACATTTAAAAAGGCAAGAAGAACTTGGAGCTGAGGAAGAGAAACTCCTGACATCCTTTTGTCCCTGTAGGAACGCTTGGTCTCAGTTTGAAGCACATTAAAACTGTAAGAGGTAAGCTTTATCCCATCTACAATGCACTGCCCATAGCAAAAGAGCAGATCTCATGATCTCTTAAGCATCTCATGATGGTTACTAGTGGGAGGTGTCCCTGCCTATGGCAGGGGGTTGGAACTAGATGATCTTTGAGGTCCCTTCCAACCTTACCATTCTATGATTCTGTGAAATTGTAGGATGTCTTGAGTTGGAAGGTTCTGGACATCACCTGCCCCCCACAGACAAGAATGCATCCAGACTCAACTCAGCTGGATAGAAGTTAAAGAACGAAGCTTTATATATTTACAGCTTAGCACAATTTACAAGAATATTATACAATATATTGCAAATATTTACAGCTATGTACAGTTATATACAAATTAAAAGCAATACAGAAATACAAGAGCCCTCCCAGCAGTCAGAGTGCCCAGAAGGGGCTCCCAACCACCCCTCCACCTTCTTTCCATCGCCTGCCTTATCCCAGAATGTCCCTTATGTGCAAGGTGAGCTGGAAAGGTCAGCAAGGGGTGTTAGAGGCAGAATGATTGGTTGGAAATGTGCAGGTTCAGGCAGAAGAGTTAATACAGCAGCAGACAGGGAGAGACTTGACTGATGTTTGTGTCCTTGCTTTCATGTGTCCCAGCAGAACAAATGGGTAATACAGACATCACCTTATTTTCCTTTTCACAGCCAACAATCTAATTTACCTCATTAAAATATTCCAATTAGCCTCAAACCAGCACAGAAGGGACCTTAGAGACCATCTAGTTCCAAACAAACCCCCTGACATGGGCAGGGACACACACTTCACCATGGTATTGCAATCTGAGGTTTTCAACAGCCAGGAAATATAATTTGCACTTCAGCTGAAATCCCATGGAGAGTCTCTGTGTGTCCAGCAGGGTTAGGGAGGTTCTTCTCCCTCGCTGCTCTGCCCTAGTGAGACCACACCTGGAATACTGCGTCCAAGTTTGGGCTCCCCAGTTCAAGAGAGACAGGGACCTGCTGGAGAGAGTCCAGAGGAGAACCATGAGGATTACTGGGGGATTTGAGCATCATCCCCATGAAGAGAGACTGAGAGCCCTGTGGCTGTTTAGGCTGGAGAAGAGAAGGCTGAGAGCAGACCTGAGCAATGTGTCCATATATCTGAGGGGTGGGGGTCAAGTGGCTGGGACCAAGCTCTTTTTGGTGGTCAGCAGCAGTAAGCCAAGGAGCAATGGATACAAACTGGAACAGAGAAGGTTTCACCTCAGCATGAGGAGAAACTTCTTTACAGTGAGGGTGACAGAGCCCTGGAACAGGCTGCCCAAATGGGTTGTGGAGTCTCCTTCTCTGGAGGCTTTCAAACCCCACCTGGATGCATTCCTGTGTGAACTACCATAAGGGACCCTGTTTTGGTGGAGGGCTTGGACTGGATGACCTGTGGAGGTCTAAAGCTCTGTGATTCAGTGAGATTGGGTGGCCCACGGTAGCCAGACTGCCTCTAGAGATGCGTTCCAGCCTTCTTTAATAGTTGTCATTCCCTACGTGCTGTAGGCATCATGACCACGTTCAGCACACAACTGTGCTCTATTCAAGAGGTGGCAAAGGCAGGAATGACAGAAGTCAGGTCACAAGCACATGCCCTCCGAGACTGCTGGAGATGGTGTGGAACATTACTGACAAACACTGCAATGTGAGAGCTTAGCAAAGGAGCCAAGAGAACAAAGCAGCTGATCAGAGGGTTTAGAGCCACCTGATCTTTCGGACAACCTTGCTGTGAACAAGGGCTGGGACTGGATGACTTCCAGACTCTAAAACAAACAAACAAAATAAAATAAAATCTTTATCTCAAATTTCCTTTGCAGTTTTTGACCTCTGTCTCTTCATTGCAGCTCTGGGGAGACTCTGTCCCTGTCTTCCCTATGAGCATCTTTAGACAATGGAGCTTTTAAGGCCCATTGACCTTCTCTTGTGCAGGCTGAACAAACTGCTACCCCTCTCATGCCATGTTTTCCAGCACCCCAGCCTGGAAGTTGACCCTTTGAGCTTGCTTCAGCTTCACAGTAACTCTCTTGTACTGGAGGAAGCAGTCTGGCTCCAGTTTTCCTTTTTTTTGTTCAGTATCTCCAGCTCACTTCTTCTGCCCTTCGAGACTCTATCGCAATCTCTTGGCCTCTGATATTTTGCACCATTTCCATCATCACTTTAGGAATGCAAGGGAAGGGGGGAAAAAAAAAAAAAACAAACAAAAAAGCTTGAAAGCTTTTTAAAAAAAACCCACAGATATGTGATTCCTTTTTTCCAAAGGATGTGTTATAATGAGGTCAGTTAAAAAGTATAAATCACAGTTTAGCCTGACAGTGTCCAGAAATGTGAATCTCCACAGCTGCTACACTTTGCTGTAGTTTGGCTACCTCTGTGATATGTCCCATGTTCAGAATGAGCCTGCTTAAATACTGGGAGTACACATAGCCCACACAGCTGTTTTTGAAGGCCCCACACAATTTATTGGAGGCCAGGGAAAGGTTTTTTAAAGGAATGTGAAAATAACACAAGTCAGCAGAATTGCAGCACTTCCCACCTTGCAGTGACAGCAAAAGGCTAAGGTTTCACCCAAAACCTGGGTTTTCCATGGTCTCCCACAGTTCTGTGGTGTTTCTCCTTGCCACTGGATTTCCTTCAACAAATAACCATTTGTAATAACAAAGGGAGCAAGAACTCATCACTGCGTTCAGGGTCGAGATGAATCTGATTTCTGTCAGGCTAGAACAAGGAATCTTAAAGGCAGCTGGAAAAGCAAGGTAAGAAAAATATTTTTCATGGCAATTTGAGATGATGTAATGCTTCCATTCTTCTGCCCTGGAATTGTTGGACCTGCTTCTAACGGGACCGCAGAATCACTGAGGCTGGAAAAGACCTCCAAGATCAGAGGGCTGGAGCAGAGAGAGTTGGGCCGGAGAGAGTTGGGGCTCTGCAGCCTGGAGAAGAGAAGGCTTCAAGGAGACCTTGGAGTGGCCTTCCAGGACTTGAAGGGGGCTACAGAAGGGCTGGAGAGGGGCTATTGACAAGGGCTTCTAATGACAGGAGGAGGAGGAATAGGTTTGAAGTGGCAGAGGGGAGATTGAAACTGGATGTTAGGAAGAAGTAGATTGCAGTGAGGATGGTGAGACATTGGCACAGGTTGCCCAGGGAGGTTGTGGAGCACAGAAGCATAGAATGTGATCTTTGATCTCACTGGGTGATTCTGTGCTCCACAACCTCCCCTGAGGTGTTCAAGGCCAGGTTGGATGAGTCCTTGAGCTACCTCTTCTAGTGGGAGGTGTCCCTCCCCATGGCACGGGGTGGAAACTGTATGACCTTTGAGGACCCTTCCAACCTAAACCATTCTATGATCATCAAGAGCAACTTATAAGCCCCAGGTCTTTCCTCATAAGGCATTTATCATCAACCCTCTGGAAGCTTTATAGGAGCCGGAGTAAATGAGTTTTTCTGCTACTGATTATCAGTCTACCACTTCAGTCATTTCCTTGCTGCTGATATCTTTACCTCGATGGAGTTTTCTGGAAGCACACTCAGAAGGAAGAACGTTTCTTTTTTTACTAACAGAATCACAGAATCACAGCAACATGCAGGTTGGCAAAGCCCCTCAGGATCACCAAGTCCAACCTAGAACCCTACTCTACAAGAATCACCTTAAACCATATCTCTAAGTGCCACATCCAAACCACCCTTAAATACAGCCAGGGTTGGGGACTCCACCACCTCCTTGGGCAGCTCATTCCAGTCCCTGACCACTCTCTCCAGGAAAAATTTTTCCTAATGTCTAATCTAAACTTCCCCAGTCTCAACTTGAGGCCTTTCCCCATTGTGCTGTTTCCAATTACCTGTGAGCAGAGCCCAGCAGCAGCCTCTCCACAATGTCCCTTCAGGTAGCTGTAGACAGCAATGAGGTCTGCCCTCAGCCTCCTCTTCCTCACACTAACCATCTCCAGCTCCCTCAGTCGCTCATCAGATTTATTCTCTAGGCCATTCACCAGCTTCGTTGCCCTCCTCTGGGTCTGCTCCAGCACCCAATGGGTACAGTCCAGAACATAGAAGGTTCCACCTCAACATGAGGAGAAACTTCTTTAGAGGGAGGGTAGCAAAACACTGGAGCAGGCTGCCCAGAGGTGTTGTGGAATCTCCTTCTCTGGAGATGTTCAAAACCTGCCTGGATGCCTTCCTGCGTGATCTGTCCTATTTGATCCTGCTTTGGCAAGGGGTTTGGACTGGATGATCTCTGGAAGTCCCCTCCAACCCCTAACATTCTGTGATTCTCTGATATAAAAGGCGAGGAAAGAGCCAACCACATGGCAATGAGGAATATCTTTGCTCTGTAAAGCGTGGCAAAGAAGCTGTAAACTGGTGGGAGTGACTAGAAAAAATAAGACATTTGAGGCAGTTGACTGCAACTTGTTAAAATAATTTTAAATTATTCATTTACTACCATGGCACAAGGCTAAATATTTTCCCTTGTGTAATCAGGATTATTTGTTTGAACTATTCTTGTCCTTGAGACAAATGCTTTCATTAAAATTTTCTGTTCAGGTCAGCCCAAATTGGGGGGTTGGGGGTGGCCTTTTTTTTTTTGTTTGTTTGTTTCAAAAATCCAGCTCTGATGGCTTTTCTCCATGAATTTCCTATTATTTACCATGACAAGCAATTAACCTTCATCTCTGAAGATCACTTGTTTGCAGGCTATACTGCCAAGGAAATAAAATCCCAGTTGGTATTAAGATGAATCATAAGAAAACCAGATTGCAGTTTGAGTTAGGACAGAGAGTGTTATGTTTAAGTGGATCATTAATGTCAAAAAAAAAAAAAGGGGGGGGGGGGGGGAGAGGTTTATTTTGAGAAATAAATAATTAGCAATGCAAGTCTGTAAGTGGTTTTAAGCAATTTCTTCCAAAGTTTATTTGGAAAACCAAAAAAGGAAGGAGCAGATGTGAGGAAATGCTATTCCAAATCACTGCCACCCACTCATGGGGCTGCACATCTCTTGTAGCTAGGCTTCATAGATACAGCCTTAGAATCAGAGAATCAGAGAATGGTAAGGTTGGAAGGGACCTCAAGGATCATCCAGTTCCAACCCCCTGCCATAGGCAGGGACACCTCCCACTAGCACAGCTCACTCAAGGCCTCCTCCAACCTGACCTTGAACACCTCCAGGGAGGGAACAGCCACAACCTCCCTGGGCAACCTGTGCCAGTGTCTCACCACCCTCACTGC
Source organism: Eubucco bourcierii (assembly GCA_013396675.1). Classification (NCBI taxonomy): domain Eukaryota; kingdom Metazoa; phylum Chordata; class Aves; order Piciformes; family Ramphastidae; genus Eubucco; species Eubucco bourcierii. Next base: position 23,073 of record VWZE01017643.1, read on the forward strand.
AAACAGCTTCCTCCTAACATCCACTTTCAATCTCCCCTCTGCTAGTTCAAACCCATTGCCCCTTGTCCTGTCATTGCAAGACCTTGTCAATAGTCCCTCCCCAGCCTTCCTGCAGACTCAGAGAATGGGCTGGATTGGAAGGGACCTTCAAGATCATCTAGCTGTAACTACCCTGAGGGACTCCACTTGTCACTGGGTTCCATTTGGACTTCAAGCCATTGACTGCAAGTCTCTGAGTGCGGCCATCCAGGCAATTCCTTATCCAGTGAGTCATCCATTCCTCAAGTCCATACTTCTGGTGACCAGCATGTGACTCAGGACACTGCCAAATGCTTTGCACAAGTCCAGGTAGATGACATCAGTTGCTCTTCTCTCATCCACTGATGCTGTAAGTCCATCATAGAAAGCCACCAAGTGCATCAGGCATGATTTGCCCTTGTCCAAGCCCTGATGGTAAGCACCAATCACCTCTTCTACATTTTCTGTATGCCTTAGCAAAGACTTCAGGAGCATCTGCTCCATAATCTCACCAGGCACAGAGGTGACACTGACTGCCCTATAGGTTCCAGAGTCTTCTCTTCCTTTTTGAAGGTGCTTACTAGTGTATTGTTGGGTAGTGGTAGGACTAGGGGGAATAGATCCAAGCTAGTGGAAGAGTGATATAGATTAAACATTAGGAAAAAATTCTTCACCATGAGGGTGTGGTGAGACACTGGAACAGGTTGCCCAGGGAGGTAGTGGAAACCTCATCCCTGAAGGTTTAAGTCCAGGCTGGATGTGGCTCTGAGCAAGCTGGTCTAGTGTGAGGTGTCCCTGCCCATGGACACTAGATGATGAGGTCCCTTCTAACTCTCACCCCCTTATAGTGAAAAACTTCTTCCTAATGTCTAATCTCAATCTCCCCTCCTCTATCTTGGATCCATTGCCCCCAGTCCTATCACTACCTGACACCCTAAAAAAGTCCCTGATCAGCTTTCTTGTCCTTCAGACACTGGAAGGCCACAATAAGGTCTACTCAGAACTTTATCTTCTCCAGACTGAACAGCCCAAACTTGTCTTCACAGGAGAGGTGCTCCAGCCCTCTCATCACCCCCATAGCCCTTCTCTGGACATGTTTCATTCAAACTGTTCCTTCCTTTCAATGAAATAATATTTCCTGATCAAAAAGAAAAGTAAAAGTCTCATTTTCAACAGTTCTGGACTGCTGTGATTGAGAAATCTCTTACCTCAAGCAACTCAGATGCATATCAGCAAAGGATTTGTGACAGAAGAGATCTCCTGAAAGTTGATTTCAAGCAAAAGCAAGCATTAATCATGGGAATGATTGAATTGTTTGGTTTTCTTGTAATTTAATTATTTCTTTTGGGCAGGGAAGTCTAGGATATTGTTCAGGGGATGAGCTGTTCCAGTTCAAACTTCAAAGGTGGGTTTGGAAAGATTAAGCTGAGGTGGTTTTTCAGCTGGCAGAGCAGGCAGATAACCTAAGTGTCTGCATGTGGTACTCATTGGTAAGAGATGTTGTTTGCTCAAGTTTCTTTAGGATTCATTATGACAAGATGATGGCAAGAAGTAAGCCTGAGTCATGAATTAAAACAAGTGTATTTACTGAAAGAGAGTTATCCCACTTTTGTTTTCCCCTGTGCTTCTCAGCTGGGTCACAAGATTCACGTTTCTGTTCTTCCGCAGAAATAAATAAACCCTGCATTAAGATAAGTGATGAGGTCATTATTAGCATAATCTGTTTGTACTTGTGGGGGGGAAAAAAGCAATATCTAAGTCATAGAATCATAGAATGGGTTGGAAAGGATCTCTGAAGGTCATCCAGTCCAATCCTCTCTGCAGTCAGCAGGGGCATCCTCAACTGGATCAGGTTGCCCAGAACCTCTGTCCAGCCTTACCTTGAATACCTCCAGGGATGCAGCCTCAACCACCTCCCTGGACAGCCTGTTGCAGTGTTCCACCACCTTCATGGTTAGGTGGGGCTTTGAAGAACCAAATCTTGTTAAAGATATTCCTGCCCACTGCAGGATGGTTGGACTAGATGAACATTAAAGGTCCTTTCTAACTCAAAACATTCTATGATTCTTAGTAACAAAGTGGGACAACACACAAGATGTGCATTCAAGCCAGATACAGCTGTGCATTGGCAGATCCACTGTACCTTATTGCATGTTAGAATCATAGAATCACAGAACCATAGAATCACAGAATCACAGTATCATAGAATCACAGAATCACAGTATCACAGAATCACAGAATCATAGTTAATGAATCACACAGTATCATAGAATCAGAGAATCATAGAATCAGAGAATCATAGTTACTGAATCACAGAACCACAGTATCATAGAATCACAGAATCACAGTATCACAGAATCATAGAGTTACTGAATCACACAGAATCATAGAATCACAGAATCATCTTTGTCCCAGTTTTTGCTGTGGAAGAATACATCTTCATCTTCTTTGTCCCCAATTCTTGCTGTTGAAAAACACATCTTCATCTTCTTTGCTACCAATTGTTGCTGTGGAAGAACACATCTTCATCTTCTTTGTCCTCAGTTCTTGCTGTGGAAGAACACATCTTCATCTTCTTTGTCCTCAGTTCTTGCTGTGGAAGAACACATCTTCATCTTCTTTGCTACCAATTTTTGCTGTTACCGTTGAGAAATTAAATTGTGAAGCTCAGGTTGTGGACCTGGTGCCTGAGATGGTTTCACACTACCTTGCTTCCCGATTTGGTTTTCTGGAAGCATTTTAATCTGTCTGATGGATAGACTAAGGTCATTTTTAACCAGTCTGACAGACAACTGGCTGCTCTACCTCTTCAAAAGTTGTGTTGTCTCTATGGATATTCCATTGTTCCAGCTGAAACCAGGCAGCCTATGTACTCCTTTCCAAACACTGACCAGCTTCTGACTGTACTCCAGCCAGCTGGCTGAGCATGGAATCACATGGCTGGACTGGCAGTTGGGAGTAATCCATGAGGAAAATATGGGGAGCAAAGTGCTGGGTGGGAAATGAAACAGCACTGCTGTAATCTGGCCTGTACATTGAAGCATCTTGGATTTGGCTGCTGACACAGAAGAGACAATGTTTGAGGGGAACCTGATACCAGCAGCAGTCGGGACTGACTTCGACTGGTCAATGCTCTCCTAAACCCCAAGTGAGCATCAATGCACCACAAATCATCTTTGGGGCCACACTTGTCCCAGCCAAGATCTGTTTACCATGGATGAGTAAAAAGTTGACACAGCAGGAGAGCATGCACATGAACTCCTCAGGGTATGCAGCATTATTTGTAGCCTCCTCATGGAAAAGCTGGCTTGAAGTTGTTGGGAAAACAAATATGAGTAGCAATTAGAGGATGCAGAGAGAGAACTATTCACACCAACAAAGCTGCCTCTCAGGGCTCTTATAAGGCAAGTTATAAAGCCTGCAGCCAAATCAGAATGGCAGCTGACACTGGGAGCACAACAACAGGAGAGAGGTAAAACTGGAAAAAACAGGCACAGCAGGAGGCAGGGTTGGAGAGCACAGAGCAGAAAGTCCCAACTGCAGCAGGGGAACCATCTGAGTTGTGAATGCTCATCTTTGACATTTGGCTCTGGGTCTCACACTCCTGTGGGACATTTTTTCATATAGCAGCCCTTGCAAGCCACTCCTGTAGCTGTCAGCAAGTTGTAGTGTAGACTTCACAGCGTCCCAGGCTCACAGAATGTTAGGGGTTGGGACCCAAAGAGATCAAGTCCAATGCCCTGCCAGAGCAGGACCATGCAATTCAGCTCAGGTCACACAGAACACATCCAGACAGCCCTAGAAAGGCTCCAGAGAAGGAAACTCCACAACCTCTCTGGGCAGCCTGTGCCAGTGCTCTGGGAGCCTTCCAGCCAAGAATTTCCCCCTTGTGCTGAGCTGGAACATCCTGTGCTGCAGCTTCCACCCATTGCTCCTTCTCCTATCCCAGGCAGCAGCGAGCAGAGCCTGTGCCCTCCACTCCTGATCCCCAACCCTCAGAGATTCAGAAACATTGATTGTATCCCCTCTCAGTCTTCTCTTCTCCAGACTAAGCAGCCCCAGGTCCCTCAGCCTCTCCTCATGAGCCAGTGCTCCAGTCCTCTCATCATCCTCATAGCCCTCCACTGGACCTTCTCTAGCAGATCCGTGTCCCTCTTAAACTTCATCCACACCCTGGCAGGAAAAGGGCAGTAGCTCACACCACCTCTTTGTTTACTGTGGTAAATCCTGGGTGATACAGTGGGTAGCTCTGTTTGCAAGTTCTCAGTGTTTGGAAGTGGCAAGGCTTGGCACAAGTGGACGTGATAGCTGCAAAACCAAACAGGCATTCAGAAAACTTGAAAGGAAAGAAGTAGTAAAGAAATGCGAGTTGCAGCAAAGATTCTGAAAACATGATCTAAGTTTTGCAACTGCTTCTGGTTTCTCATAGATAATAACAGGTAGATAGATAGATAGATAGACAGATTGATAGATAGATAGATTCAATTTAAAATACAAAACTTCCCATGGCATTTCTGTACTGATTGACTCTGTGTACACCTTCGAGGATAAGCTAGATGTCAGCAGCCACTGCACAGCATGAACAATCTGAGGGCTTCTCAGACTGATACAGAAATCATAAAATCCTAAAATCATTAAGGTTGGGAAAGAAGGAAAGAGAGAGAGACAGAAAGAAGGAAAGAGAGAAAGAAAGAGGGAAGGAAAGAAAGAGAGGAAGGAAGGAAGGAA
>VWZE01017643.1:28462-54739 GCA_013396675.1 Eubucco bourcierii
AAGAAAGAAAGAAAGAAAGAAAGAAAGAAAGAAAGAAAGAAAGAAAGAAAGAAAGAAAGAAAAAAAAAAAAACCAAAAAAAACCTAAAGCTAATTATCGGCTTAGTCTTTGCTGACATAGTGCCAGAACTGTGCCTGGAGGAATGCTTTGAATGAGGGCAGAGACAGCCTCACAGTTTTTTCCATGCTCCCAGAACATTCAAAGCACCTTGTATCAACCCCTAGATTTCAACACTCGGACTGATGTCAGCTGTGCAGTGTGCAAAGACAACAGATTTGGACTTTCACATTTAGAATGTTTCTCAGCACTGAGACAATCAAAGCTCTCCTGCTGTGTCAGTCCCGGAGATGCCATCAGTGTTCTGCCAACTCAGAAGTGAGGTAACTTTAAGCTTTATTAATGTAACCACTAATAAAAGCCTATAAATTCAGAGCTTGTGTCTGTCTCTCCAGACCACTAAACTCCTCAGGAAATCTGCAGTAGAATTAATTAAGTACACTTAATTATTCGTGCTGTTTGGTCTTTTTAATGTTGCTCTTACTTTGTTACTGAATTTCTGAACCATCTTAGAGCAAGGCTCTAACAGATCTTTTACAATTAATAGTAACTGGCTAGACAATCTTTAAGGAAGCAGAGTCACTATGTCTCCACTTAGATTTCTCTTTTGGGATGTCATTTTCCAAACAAAAGGATATGACTTGGATTTTCTCCCTAATATCAGGTTGCCAATAATACTTTCACAGTATCACAGTATCACAGTATCGCAAGGGTTGGAAGAGACCTCAGAGATCATCAAGTCCAACCCATCACCACAGCCCTCAAGACTAGACCATGGCACTAAGTGCCATGTCCAAACGTGCCTTGAACGCCTCCAGGGACGGTGACTCCACCACCTCCCTGGGCAGCCCATTCCAGTGACAAATTACTCTCTCAGTGAAGAACTTCCTCCTCACCTCCAGCCTAAACTTGCCTTGGCGCAGCCTGAGACTGTGTCCTCTTGTTCTGTCACTGGTTGCCTGAGAGAAGAAGGTAACCTCCTCCTGGCCACAACCACCCTTCAGGTAGTTGTAGACAGCAATAAGGTCCCCCCTGAGCCTCCTCTTCTCCAGGCTAAACAGTCCCAGCTCCCTCAGCCTCTCCTCATAGGGCTTGTGCTCCAGGCCTCTCACCAGCCTCGTTGCCCTTCTCTGGACACGTTCAAGCACCTCAATGTCCTTCCTAAATTGAGGGGCCCAGAACTGGACACAGTACTCGAGGTGTGGCCTGACCAGTGCAGAGTACAAGGGGAGAATGACCTCCCTGCTCCTGCTGGCCACACTATTCCTGATGCAGGCCAGGATGCCATTGGCCTTCTTGGCCACCTGGGCACACTGCTGGCTCATGTTCAGGCGGGTGTCAATCAGGTGTCAATTCCACTTTGTACCAGTGGAACCCCTAACAGGGAAACAAACTATTCCACAGGGATTGTGTCAGGATGGAAAGGACCCTCCAAGGTCCTAGTGTCATCGAATCACAGAATTTCAGAGTATTTATCATGGGTGTTGATGATATGAGGAAGGCTACCACTGAACTGCACAAAAAAACAAGTTGAAGCATATCATAAGTTGACATTTAAGGTCTATACACTTAAATTAATACAATTAAAGCAATACAGTCAAAGCATATACACTTAAAGTAGTACACGTAAATTATATATACACAAAGCAGTACACTTAAAGTATATATACTTAAAGTAATACACTTAAAGTATATACATTTAAAGTAATACAATTAAAACATATACACTTAAAAGCAATGCACTTAAAGTATATATAAAGTAATGCACTTAAAGTATATATAAAGTAATACACTTAAAGTATATAGATTTAAATACACTTAAAATTTATACACTTAAAGTGATACAATTAAAGCATATACACTTAAAGTAGTACATTTAAAGTATATATGCTTAAAGTAATACACTTAAAGTATATATACTTAATGTAATACACTTAAAGTAATACACTTAAAGTATATACACTTAAAGTAGTACATTTAAAGTATATATACTTAAAGTAATACACTTAAGGTATATATATATTTAAAGCAATACAATTAAAGCATATGCACTTAATGCTCTTAAAGTAATGCACTTAAAGTATATATAAAGCAATACACTTAAGTGCATACATTTAAATACACTTAAAGTCTATACACTTAAAGTGATACAATTAAAGCACATACACTTAAAGCAGTACATTTCAAGTGTATATACTTAAAGTAATACAATTAAAGTATATACACTTAAAGTATATATACTTAAAGTAATATACTAAACCAAATACACTTAAAGCACATATACTTAAAGTAATAAAGTATGTACACTTAAATTAATGCACTTAAAGTATATACACTTAAAGTACATACACTTAAAGTAATTTCTTCCAAGTCCAGCACACTTACTTTCTCCTGACTTTCAAGTCAAAGCTGTTTCTGACTTTTTATAACACAGGAATTTTGTATTCCATATAATGAACAACAAATCATAGAATCATAGAATGGTCTGGGTTGGAAGGACCTTCAAAGGTCATCCAGTCCAAGCCCCTCTGCAGTCAGCAGGGACATCCTCAGCTAGATCAGGTTGACCAGAGCCCTGCTGAGCCTCACCCTTAATATCTCCAGGGATGCAGCCTCAACTACCTCCCCAAGCACCTGTCCGGTGTTCCACTACCCTTGTGGTGAAGAACTTGTTCCTAACATCCAATCTAAACCCACTTCTCTAGTTTGAATCCATTGCTCCTTGTCCTGTCACTGCAGGCCTTTGAAACCAGTCTCTCTCCATCCTTCTCACAACCCCCTTCAGATACTGGCAGGCTACTTTAAGGTCTCCCTAGAGCCTTCTCTTCTCCAGGCTAACCAACCCCAGCTCCCTCAGCCGTCCTTGTAGCAGAGAATAAAAATAAAATGCTTATTTGAAAAAAAAATCCTATACCTGAAGAGAACATACAGGAAGGCTGGAGAGGGACTTTTTATAAGAGTCTCCACTGATAGGCCAAGGGGAAATGGATTTAAATGGATGGAGAATAGATCACTACAAGGGTGGCAAGACTCTGGAATGGATTGTGTAGAGAGGTTGTGGATGATCCCTCCCTGGAGATATTCAAGGCCAGGTTGGATGGGACCTTGAGCAACCTGGGCTAGTTGAGGGGTGTCCCTGTCCATGGCAGGAAGGTTGGGTTAGATGAGCTCTAAGGTCTCTTCCAGCTTAGGGCATTGAGTAACCTGTTCTAGTGGGAGGTGTCCCTGCCTATGGCAGGGGTTTAGAACTAGATGATCTTTGAGGTCCCTTCCAATCTAAATCATTCTATGATTAGCTGAATGTATAGAACAATATTTGGGTTTCAAAATTAGAGAGAAAAACTGAACTGCAGTTTTCCACTGTAGACCTAAGACTCACACCAGGAGTATTTCAGGTGCCTTAGCATGCGGCCATAGATTTGTCAATCAGCACAGCAGCGATAAAACCTCTGTCTTGTGTCATTACTACAGTAGTGTCAGAGAAGCTTAATGAGAGCTGTACCAACCACAAGCAATCAGCCTGCCTTACCACCAGCAAAACACAGTGAGCACTGATCAAGATGATTAATGTCCCCACATTAAAAAAAAAAAAAAAAAAAAAAAAAAAAAAAAAAAAAAAAAAAAAAGAGAGAGAGAAGATAAAAGTGAAACAGCAATGTCTGGGTAAAACTTGCATCTACTCTGTGAATCTTTTTGGTTGATAGAGCTAAGGAAAGACAAAGAAAAGAAAATCAGGAAGGCTTGCTGAGGTCGTTTCTGTTTATGGTTTCACCCAAACCACCCTTGGATTACTCTGGGAGTTGTATGCATTTCACTGTGCAGTGCTGGTGGTTCTGTAGGCGCAAAGTGTGTCCAACAACCTCACATGGGAGTGTCCCAGCATATAAAACCAGAATCCAGAATTGTAATGGACTTTTCTGTAAATAACTCTCAAGAGATGTCATATAAACCAGATGTGCCATCTGTGTGGCTGCACATACCCTTCATTACAAAGCAGACATCACTAAGGGTCACGGAGCACTGGAACAGGCTCCCCAGAGAGGTTGTGGAGTCTCCTTCTCTGGAGACTTTCAAGCCCCACCTGGATGCATTCCAGCAGCTGTTGACCAAGAGAAGTTTTGGAGTCTCCTTCTCTGGAGACTTTCAAGCCCCACCTGGATGCATTCCAGCAGCTGTTGACCAAGAGAAGTTTTGGAGTCTCCTTCTCTGGAGACTTTCAAGCCCCACCTGGATGTGTCCTGTGTGACCTGAGCTAGAGTCTCTCTGGTCCTGCTCTGGCAGGGGGATTGAACTCGATAATCTCTGGAGGCCCCAACCCCTAGCATCCTGTGATCCTGTGAATAGACCATTTTGTAATGCCACCAATAAAAAACCTGTTCACTATGCTCAAAGAGAAGTGCTTAGACACCTTAGAACATCAAGGCATGGTTCTGTGCCTCAAAAGAAGCCCAAAGCAGTGAAGTCAGTCTCTTGGTTTATTCCAGTTTCTCATGCATTGATAGAATAATGGAAAACAAAGACTGAAAGAAGTGAAAAAAAAAAATTACAAAAATAAATGAAGATCTATTTGTTGTAAAACAAGCTAGAATGTTTCTAAAAGCATTCTCTAGCTATCTGAACTTCAAAAGGAGTTTAGCTGATTTCATAAAGCCATTCAGGTCCCTCAACTCTTATGCAAACAGTAAGTGCTTTACTGGACTGGGATTCCACTTGGTTTCAACTGTTAAGCATTCAGGAGTGGGAGAAAAGCCAGAGGCACTGTGCTTCATAAACGTGCAGCACCAAAAGTGTTTGGCTTCTCTCATATCATCCCTTTAAACTTTAAAGAGCATCTCCTGGGCGAGTTGAAGAGGTTGTGTGATTAAGACATTACATTTTATAAGTACACTGGCAGCAGTTTCCAGCCAAGGACAGGGATTTATCAAAGTGAATAAAAGAGCAAAATATGCTGCTTTGCTGACACTTCTCTTGATTCTTTTCTGTCACAAAAGAAAAAAATAAAACCACATGAACATGTTTCTCCAATTAAAGGCAGTGACAGAAGCACAGCACGGTCCCAAATCATGCTTTATTTAGTCTGAGACTGTAACTTCTTTTATTTATTTTTTTATTTTATTTTAATTTTTTTTTTAAGTTTAAAGCTGTGGGTTAGCTGGGGTTTTGGGTTTTTTTCAAGCTCTCATGATGTGACTTCCAAGGCAGCCTGAGGCACTTAGGCACTCAAGTGCCAGTGAACATCCAGGAGATTGAAAACTCCTTTGAAATTCCCTACCACATCTTTCATTTCCATCTTCTCATTTGTTTTCAATCCTCTGTGACTCTCACTTCAGTTAAGCCAGGTTAGAGAGTGATCCACTCCCTCTCCATGATTCCCAAACAAAAGGAAAAACAACACACATCTAATGGCTTGGATGCCTGTGAGAAACATTCCCATCTGTGCATCATTCCAGAGCACAGTATCTGTGGATTTATCACCCCAAGAAGAGTGGCTCAGAAAGTCACTACACTACAGCAAGTCATGGTAGAATATAGAGCACTATCTGAACATTTAACTAATTAATTAATTAAGCTTTGAGGCTTGAAATAATTCTAGCTTTATACTTCTGTATATGCTCCATATAGAAACTTTCCCAACCATGCACCATTTAAGAGTGCAGTATCTGTGCATTTATCATGCCAAGAAGAGTGACTCAGAAAGTCACTGCACTACAGCAAGTCATAGCAGAATATAGAGCACTATCTGAACATTTAACTAATTAATTAATTAAGCTTTGAGGCTTGAAATAATTCTAGCTTTATATTTCTGTATATGCTCCATATAGAAACTTTCCCATCTGTGCATCATTTTAGAGTGCAGTATCTGTGGATTTATCACCCCAAGAAGAGTGGCTCAGAAAGTCACTGCACTACAGCAAGTCGTGGTAGAATATAGAGCACTATCTGAACATTTCATTAATTAATTAATTAAGCTTTGAGGCTTGAACTGATTCTAGCTTTATGTTTCCATGATGTTCTGGGCAACCTGATCTAGTTGAGGATGTCCCTGCTGACTGCAGGGTGGGAGAGGAGAGTTTGAATTAGATGACCTTTGGAGGTCGCTTCCAGCCTGGACCATTCTATGCTTCTATATATGTTCTCGAAGAGAAGATCTTGTCAAAACAGCACATGAGCCTTCTGCAGCTTTACTGGTTTTGTAGCCTTCTCACCTGCAAATCAGTTACTTGCAATAAACCACTTTTGGGCTAGAAGGAAGAATGCTGCAATTCAAAAGCTGCTAATCCAAGGTCTATAAGGATCTACTCCACAGCTGACATTTCTGAAAAGGGGTTACAACAAAAACTATTCAGGCTTCTCCAGTTCTTCCAACTCCACAGAAGTCTTTTTTTCTGAACAAGCAGTGTACAAACTATTTTTGTGTGCTGTATCCCTAGCTTTTAATAAGGACAATAATATAACACAACGATGTTTTCTGAATCCCCTCTTGTGGGGCAAGAGAGATTCATACAGAAAAAGCTGTGTGAACCCTGCAGTTATGAGGTGGTTTCTCCTCTGGTAGATCCTCTTTATTAAGTTGCTCAGAGCTACTTTAGTGTAAGTTCTATGTTGTTCCACAGTCTTAAATCCTACATCTAAAAGGTAGAACCACCATGAGAACACTGAACCAGCCTGAGAATCCTCCTGTGATCACTTGCACATCTGTATTAACATTGCATTTTTTCACTACCTCCAGAAGAACAAGACGCAGAGCCAAGTTCTATTCTCAGTCACTGGTGTAAATCCAAAGCATCCTCATCAAAACCAGTGAACTTATTCCAGATTTACACTCCTGGGTCTAAAGCAGAGTTCAAGCTGTCTTGCTTTAATATTCTTGAGTTAAGAAGAATGTCTGGCTTTCCAGTGCTCAGAAACTATGAGGCTGTGTACTGCCAGCTTAACAATAAAAAATCAGACTCTTCTGTGTTCCTTTCCTGAACACAAAGTGAAATGACCTTGAGTCCAGCCCCCACACTCCTGCTGCCAGAAAATAGGAGCGTGCTAACAACTGTCTCTCTGTCCAAATGCATCCCTTACTAGTATTTTATCACCACCACTCCCCAAGCAATTCAAGAAGTTCTTTTCGTACTCTGAGGTTGACTCTTGTGGAGAAGTTGAAGGCTGGTTCCTTCCAAGTCTTGCTCCCCTGTTCTCCCAAAATAATGAGTTTGATGTGTTTTAAGTCCTGCAGCAAAATGTCTGCGCTTCCTCATTCCGTGTGCGTGCAGCACATCCATAGGTACTCCCAAAAGGTTATGGCTTCTACCAGGAGGCATTTGTTTTCCTTCTCTTGCTCTGGTTATCCAGGAGAAATGTTCAAAGTATGAAGCAGTCTTAACAAGAATGACCACTAAGTAATCCCTACTAGATAAGAGAATCAGGGAATGGAGAGAAACTAGAATTTCCCCCTGTTCCTTTTCTCCTGTGTCAACATACATGTATAGAAATGAGAATGTGGAAAAGCTTCTAGAGATTTAGAAAATCTCCTTAGGCACACAGCCACAAAATTTAAAAAGAAAAAAAAAAAGCCAACTGTGAGTGTGGGACGTGACAGTACAGACTAGCCTGGAACAAAACTGCCTCATTGATGATGCAGGGCAAAGACTTAGCGGAACACAGTTGTGAATCCCAAACCAGGAATCATCAGCAAAGCAGTCAGCCCAGGCAACACAGGTTTGCTGGTCTGACAGCCAGAAACTGCTGTGGGATCAGTACAGAAGTAGCTGGATCACAAAGAGCATTGCTTATGATCATGGAATCATAGAATCATAGAATGATAAGGTTGGAAGGGACCTCAAGGAACATCTAGTTCCAACACCCTGCCATAGGCAGGGACACCTCCCGCTAGCACAGCTCACTCAAGACCTCCTCCAACCTGGCCTTGAACNTGGCATTACAAGACCTTGTCAATAGTTCCTCTCCAACCTTCTTGTAGCCCACTTCAGATCCTGGAAGACCACTCCAAGGTCTCCTGGAAGCCTTCTCTTCTCCAGGCTGCAGAGCCCCAACTCTCTCAATCTGTCCTCACAGCAGACCTGCTCCAGCCCTCTGAACATCTTGGTGGCCTCCTCTGGACCCGCTCCAACACTTCCATGTCCTTCCTGTGCTGAGGGCTCCAGTACTGCACACAGGACTCCAGGTGGGGTCTGAGGAGAGCAGAGTAAAGGGGCAGAATCCCCTCCCTTGCCCTGCTGCCCACACTGCTCTTGCTGCAGCCCAGCACACAGTTGCTGTCTGGGCTGCACTCACACTGCAGGCTCATGTTGAGCTTTTCATCACCCCAGACTCCAAGACCCTTTTCCTCAGGGCTACTCTCAGCCATTCCCCAACCAGCCTGTTTCCCCATGATCATAAGGGAAATAGCAAGACCAAGTACTAATGTATGCAAGCCAGTGGCAGCAAAGAGAAGAGAATCAGAGTTTACTAGCTGGAAGGGCCGGAGGGGTGTTTGGATGAGGGTTAGGAAGCAGAAGTCTGAACTCATTTGAGCTGCAACCTTCTTCAATTAAAAAAAAATTAATAATAATAATTAAAAAATAATTAGCATAAAAAAGTGAAAATCATTTCCTGTGTCATGAGGATTCTTTCACCTCTGTATTGTGGCCGGTTTGGTCTGAGGGAGAGGCTGACATTGCAGGGCAGTCAGGTAACACCAACAGTACCAACAGGAGATCTCCAAATCTTCACACAGGCTGTCAGGGACACTGAGTGGGAGCAAAAATAAAGCAGAAACCACCATATTTTAAAGAATTCTTTTTCAGGCATATGAATGACACTGGGTTAGTGTAATTCCAAAGAGAAAGGTAAATGCGTAGTATCAGTGCTGAAACCAGTGGAATAAGGGCAATGCAAAACCCTGAAACATTCATCAGTATTTGGTTTTGCTCTTCAGAAGAAAAAAGTGAGGCTGACCTCTCTACCTCAGCAGAGAGGGAAGCTGAGCCAGTTCTCACAGGACCAGGAACGGTGTCAAGTGAGGAGTCCAAACTACACCTGAAGGGACTTGCAAACAGCAGACTCAGAAGACAGATTCAACTGCCTAGTTGGCAAAGAGCTCTTGGATTGGCCTCTTGGTTTACTTCCTTGCTTTACAACACAGAGTTTCATTTGATGCCTAAGTATAGAGACATGCTTGAGAAAAGCAAATTTGCTGATGACACCAAACTTGGAGTCTTGGCTGACCCAGCTGCAGGCTGTGAGCCCATCCAACCAGACCTGGACAGACTGAGAACTGGGCACAGAGAAACCAAATGAGCTTCAACAAGGACAAGTGCAGAGTCCTGCACCTGGGGAGGAATAATAAACTGCACCAGTACAGGTTGGGAGGTGACCTGCTGGAGAGCAGCCCTGTGGTGTGGGACCTGGAAGTGCTGTTGGAGAACATCCATGGCACAGCAATGTGCCCTGGTGGCCAAGAGGGACAATGGGGTCCTGGGGGGCATTAAGAAGAATGTGTCCAGCAAATCAAGAGAGGTTCTTCTCCCCTTTTACTCTGCCCTGCTGAGACCTCTTCTTGAGTACTGCCTTCAGTTTTGGGCACCCCAGTTCAAGAGGGACAGGGATCTGCTGGAGAGAGTCCAGCAGAAGGCTACGAGGATGAAGAGGGGACTGGAGCACTGCCTGATGAGGAGAGGTTGAGGGACCTGGGGCTGCTTAGTCTGGAGAAGAGAAGAATGAGAGGGGATTTAATCAATGTTTCTAAATCTCTGAGGGCTGGGGGGGAACAGGCTCTGGTCACTTGCTGCCTGGGATAGGAGAAGCTGGATGGATGAAAACTGCAGCACAGGAGGTTCCAGCTCAACACAGGGGGGAACTTCTTGACTGGAAGGGTCCCAGAGCCCTGGCACAGACTGCCCAGAGAGGTTGTGGAGTCTCCTTCTCTGGAACCTTTCCAGGCCTGTCTGGATGTGTTCCTATGTGCCCTGAGCTGGATTGTCTGGTCCTGCTCTGGCAGGGGGTTGGACTGGATGCTCTCTTTGTGTCCCTTCCAACCCCTAACATCCTGTGAGCCTCTGAACTAAGGGAGTGAGTATGAGCAGTCCCAACTGAGCACGAAAGGCAGGTCCCCTTTAGTGCAGAGATTCCTAAAACAATCCTGCAGCTCTCATGCCAGTGCCTCTCTGGGCAGCCAGAGGCTGACCCTGAGCCACCTGATGGATTCTGGAGACTTCAGTGCATGGTCCAAGCCCCAGCTGGTTTATGACTTCACATTAAACCCAGGAAGCTTCAGTAAGGTCTGCTCCCTATGCGTGGTTAGGACTGGACACTAGTGCATCATAGAGAAACTGGGGGATTGAAAGGATCAGGCTTCTGGCTTCATGATCAGCCTTGTGGGCTCTAGAGTAGAGGAGAGAAGGAACAAGGAAGCCTTGAGGTGTTGGACAGGAACTGACTTTTGTTACACTCTTTCCCAGCTATCACATAACCCTCCAGAAAGAAATCTTTGGGAAGTCCTATTTTGAATCTGCTTCGCTCCTTCCAGAGAAAAAATATTCCTGGATTCTGGAAGCAACCTTGGAGGGGAGGGGAGAGGAGAGGAGGGGCTGTTTCCAGTCAGGAGAGTGAAGAGGAGCCAAGAGTGGGCGAGGAGCTGCCTCCATGCCATGCCTCTCTTCCAAGCTCGTGCTCATGTCCTTGTGCCAGGGACTCTGCTGGCTGGGGCTAAAGCACCTAGAAGGAGAGGTCATGCAGTGCAGCCTGCTGCCAGCTAGCCAAATGCATTTCACAGTTCTTAGGCACAACCACTACTCAACATCTGCTGCCAGGAGCCACCTTGTCTGTGCTGACATCGTCTGATCAGGTTTTTACACTGTCTAACAGAAACTATGACACAGTGCAGCAAGAACAGACCCTTCGTGCCAAGAAACAGCCAGCAGAACTCAGATGGGTCTCAGTAATTTATTTCTAACTCAGCTTCGTTTTTACAGCTCTTGAAAGAACATTTTCAAGCCCAAAACTTCCCTACACAGATTTTCTTTGCACAGGGCACTGAAACATTTGAAAATTCAACCATTTCTCCGGTGAGAAATCAAATGTTTCAGGATCTATTTCCCTGATAATGTAACCTGTGTGTTCCCTTGATCATGACAGGTTTTCCTGGGCTAAATACTCTATTTAAACAGGACCCTATGCTTTTATGACAGTGCCTCTGGTATACAATGAGGACCACATAAAGGAGTTGCCAACAACTGAAATCAGTGCCGTTTATATCACAGAATCACAGAATGTCAGGGGCTGGAAGGGACCTCCAAAGCTCATCCAGTCCAGCCCCTCTGCCAGAGCAGGAGCACCCAGAGCAGATCACACAGGAACACATCCAGGCGAGG
The DNA here is from genome assembly GCA_013396675.1 of Eubucco bourcierii. Lineage (NCBI taxonomy): Eukaryota > Metazoa > Chordata > Aves > Piciformes > Ramphastidae > Eubucco > Eubucco bourcierii. Next base: position 39,880 of record VWZE01017643.1, read on the forward strand.
TTTGAGGTTCTCCAGAGAGGGAAACTCCACAACCCCCCTGGGCAGTCTGCCAGCTGGGCAAGGGAGGGGATTCTGCCCCTTTACTCTGCTCTCGTCAGACCCCACCTGGAGTCCTGTGTGCAGTTCTGGAACCCTCAGCACAGGAAGGACATGGAAGTGTTGGAGCGGGTCCAGAGGAGGGCCACAAAGATGATCAGAGGGCTGGAGCAGCTCTCCTATGAGGACAGGCTGAGAGAGTTGGGGCTCTTCAGCCTGGAGAAGAGAAGGCTTCGAGGGGACCTGATAGTAGCCTTCCAGTATCTGAAGGGGGCCTACAGGAAGGCTGGGGAAGGATTATTTACAAGGTCCTGCAATGACAGGACAAGGGGCAATGGGCTTAAACTGGCAGAGGGGAGATTTAGACTGGATGTTAGGAGGAAGTTCTTTACAGTGAGGGTGGTGAGACACTGGAACAGGTTGCCCAGGGAGGTTGTGGATGCTCCCTCCCTGGATGTGTTCAAGGCCAGATTGCATGAGGCCTTGAGTGAGCTGTACTAGTGGGAGGTGTCCCTGCCTATGGCAGGGGGTTGGAACTAGATGATCCTTGAGGTCCCTTCCAACCTTACCATTCTATGATTCTATGATTCTATGTTCCAGGGTTCAGTCACCTTCATAGGAAAATAAAATGCTCCTCATGTTTCCATGGATTTTCCCATGCCTCAGCTTCCACCCAGTGCCCCTTGTCCTGGCACTGGGCATCACCCAGCAGAGCCTGGCTCCAGCCTCCTGGCACACTCACCCTGCACATCTTTACAAACATTAATGAGGTCAAGGAGGTTTTTCTGGTTGTGTTTAGAACCCCTTCCAAAGCCAGAGATGTCCAGGGAAAGACTCCCATGGACCATGCTGAATTTGAGATCCACATCTCAATAAGTGCACTGGGGTGGCAGCTTTTTCTGTTTTCACTAAAAGAGAGATGGAGGTTGGGGGTGAAGAGGTAAATCCAGGGAAATAGCAGGGAAGAAAGCTTTTAAGCAACCTTCAAGATACCAGTGGGAAAAGAAGAGCTAGCAGCACGCTCAGGGATACTCTGGGCTGGCAACATTTTCTGTTTGCAGTAAAAGAGAAATGGAGGTTGGGGGTGAAGAGGGAAATTCAGGAACAGCATGGGAAATAGCAGGGGAAAAAGCTCTTGAGCAAGCTTCAGGACACCAGTGAAAAGAGAAGAGCTAGCAGCACTCTCAGGGATACTCTGGGCTGCCCAGAGCAATGTCACTCACATCTTCTGTCTTTTGCCATGTGCCTTATCTCAGGACCTGCTTTCCACATCACTTTTGAGTCAGCAGCATAATCCCTTTCCTGAATATCATCAAACAAGAATGTAAAGGAGGGAGAGTGCCAGCAGCAGTGCTGCTCTCCAGCAAGAGGGTAGAGGTCCTTTGTAAATGTTTACAGGACAACAACTAATTGTTGCCAGAAGCCCACAGTGGCTTTAGTGTAGCTGAATACATTGATGAGTACAATAAGAGCATTTTTCTGGAAGCTTGTGCTCTATCATTTTCCTCTGCTAATTCCACAGACACTGACTTCAAAATAATGGCAGTTTGAAAGGATTAAAAGTGTAAATGGAGTAAATAAAAACACCTGCAATATATTGCTCATTCTCAAAACCAGAGGCATTACTTAGTGATAGAAGAAATAATAATTTGAGGCAAGGATGTACCTGCTTCCTTTCCAATTACTACTAACCAATTCCAATTCTCCTCTGGAGACTTTCAAGCCCTGTCTGAATGCATTCCTGTGTGGCTTGTGCTAGATTCTGTCCTGCTCTGGCAGTGAGGTCAGACTCAATGATCTATGGAGGTCCCTTCCAACCCCTAAGATCCTGTGATCCTGTGAACAAAGTTGAATTTTCTTCCATGCTGTCTGAAATTGGCCCTGAATCTCTAATAATTTAAAATCAGAGAACCTCTTTTAAATGTAGGTCTACTTTTTTACTTAAATCATTATTAGAGAATCATAGAATGTATCTAGTTGGAAGAAACCTCAAAGCTCATCCAGTCCAACCCTCAACCCAGCACTTCAGGGTCAACACTAAACCATGTCCCTAAGCACCAGGTCCACACACTGCTTGAACACCTCCAGGGATGGTGACTCCAGCACAACTCTTGGCAGACCATTCCAATGTTTGAGGACCCTTCCAAAGAAATATTTCCTAACATCCAGCCTAAACTTCCCCTAGGGCAGCCTGGAACCATTTCCTTTGGTCCTGTCACTTGTCATCAGGGAACAGAGGTTGCCCTCTCCTCCTCCAACCTCCCTTCAGGTAGTGTAGAGAGCAATGAGGTCTCCCATCTGCCTCTGCTGGACTGAAGAACCCTAAACTCCTGCAGATGCTCTTTGTAGCCCTGAAGAGTGTTCCAGACCCTTCATCACCCTCATTACCCTTCTCTGGTCATCACAGTATCACAGTATCACACAGTTTCACCAAGGTTGGAAGAGACCTCAAAGATCATCAAGTCCAAGCCATTACCACAGACCTCAAGACCAGACCATGGCACCAAGTGCCACGTCCAAACCTGCCTTGAACACCTCCAGGGACGGTGACTCCACCACCTCCCTGGGCAGCCCATTCCAGCAGTCAATGACTCTCTCAGGCAAGAACTTTCTCCTCATCTCCAACCTAAACTTACCCTGGCACAGTTTGAGACTGTGTCCTCTTGTTCTATCACTGGTTGCCTGCAAGAAGAAGGTAACCTCCCCCTGGCTACAACCACCCTTCAGGTGCTCCAGCACCTCAATGTCCTTCTTGCAGTGAGGGTCCCAGAGCTGAACACAACACTCAAGCTGTGGCCTCACCAGTGCTAGGTGCAGGAGGATGATCACCTCCCTGCTCCTGCTGCCCACTGTGTTCCTAATCCAAGCCAGGATGCCACTGGCTTCCTTGGCCACCTGGGCACACTGCTGACTCATATTCACTTGACTACCAACCAATACCTCTGGGTCCCTCTTGTATTCTAACAGTTTTGTACATACTGATCCTCCTCCTACGCTGGACAAAGACCAGAAAACTTTGTTAAGCACTTTCAGTTAGCTGTTGGGGTTTTTTATATAATGAGGTCATCATTTTTTATGGGTACTTGCAGTACCCTTTCACTCCTTGTATGAGATTGGCTGTGTGAATAAAATCATGGTTTTCCTCTGTGTTTTGACTCTGTTTTACACAAATGTTAGGAGTCACTTTTTCCTGCCCATAAAACATCCATGTCTGGGTTGAGATTTTAATGAATTTCTGCATTCTTCAGAAATATTTTTTTTTCAATATTAATAAAAATACCTTTCCCAAATGGTCATAAGAACATTTTTTATTACAAATAGAAAGGATTTGGATTTGTTGGGTTGGGTTTTGTTGGGTTTTTTTGTTTTGTTCTTTTGGTTTTTGCTAATAACCAAGACAATTTGGTTGCTTAGAGATGTTTAGTGTAGAAAACCCTCATCAGAGGATTGGATTCAATGATCTCTTTAGGTCACTTCCAGTACTTAATATCCTGTGATCCAGTGAAAACAATATATATCATAGAGTCATAGAATGGTAAGGTTGGAAGGAACCTCAAAGATCATCTAGTTCCAACCCCCTGCCATAGGCAGGGACACCTCCCACTAGCACAGCTCACTCAAGGCCTCCTCCAACCTGGTCTTGAACACCTCCAGGGAGGGAGCAGCCACAACCTCCCTGGGCAACCTGTGCCAGTGTCTCACCACCATCACTGCAAACAACTTCTTCCCAACATCCAATTTCAACTCCCCTCTGCCAGTTCAAACCCATTGCCTCTCATCCTGTCATTGCAAGACCTTGTAAATATATATATGTATATATGTGTGTGTGTATATATATATGTGTATAGAAAAATAAGAGACCCCAAATATGGTAGAAGTAGATATGTCAAATCTAAATATACCCATCCACCTATATCCAGGGGTATAAGCTCAAAGATCAGGGGTTTTATTCATAAAGTCATTATCTATATGTATCTATAAGATGTATCTTTACATAATAGCTCCCCAAGCTAGAAAGGATTTGGGTTTATTGGGTTGGGGTTTTTATTTTTGCTAATAGCCAAGACAGTTTGGTTTCTTGGAGATGTTAGTGTAGAAAACCCTCATTAGAGGATTGGACTCAATCCCTTCCAACCCTTAGCATCCTGTGATCCTGTGAAAACAATATATAGATACAGATATTGATATAGATGATCTAGAGATAAAGATAGAGATCGACTTTGAGATAGAGATAGAGATTGAGATAGAGGTATAGAGATAGATAGAGGTAGAGATAGAGATATAGAGATAGATAGAAATAGAGATAGAGATAGAGATAGAGGTAGAGGTAGAGATAGAGGTGGAGATGGAGATAGAGATATAGAGATAGAGATAGAGATAGAGATAGAGATAGGTAGAGATAGAGATAGAGATAGAGATAGAGATAGAGATCGAGATAGAGATAGAGATAGAGATAGAGATAGAGATAGAGATAGAGATAGAGATAGAGATAGAGATAGAGATGGAGGTAGACATAAAGGTGGAGATGGAGATGGAGATGGAGATAGAGAGAGAGATAGAGATAGAGAGAGAAATAGAGATAGAGAGAGAAATATATAGAAGAGAGATAGAGATAGAGATGAGATAGAGATAAAAATGAGAGGCCCCAAATATGGTAAAAGTAGATATATGAAATCTAAATGTGCTCATCCATCTATCAGGGGTATAAGTTCAAAGATCAGGGTTTTTATTCATAGTCATTATTTATATGTATCTATAAGATATATCTTAATGTAATAACTCCCCAAGTAGTCTGTTGGGGGGTTTTAAGCAACCTGGTCTAGTGGAAGCTGCCCCTGCCCATGGCAGGGTGTTTGCAGCTAGATGATCTTTGAGGTCCCTTCTAATCCAAACCACCCTCTGATTCTATGATACTTTTGCTACAATGGGATGGCATGTCTCTTTCTGACCCCCAAAACTCATGCACCCCTCTTGCTCTGTTGTGCTACACCAATGCAGACAGCTGCAGGTCAACCAAATAGCTCAGAGACACAAATAGCACTTTGGGCTTCTGTCACAGTCCCAACAGTGGACTTGTGGTGGTTCATTAGTGTGATCTCAAAGTGCCAAACACACACCCCAAGGGGTTTTACTTCAATCAGCAGTGGAACTTTATTTTTTGGCCATAAGAGAGAAGAGTGAGAAGAGAAAGGGGGAAAAGTAAAGCAAAATGAGGAATTGGGAAGAGATCCTATAGCTCCCTACAATGCAAGGGTCCCAAAGATGTCTCTCTGGTCCCAAGGTCCAGTCCTGCTGCTCCTCCGGTTCTTCTGGTTGCTGTAACCTTCTTTCTTCTTGTTGCTGGAAAATGTAGAGATGAGGTTGCTACTCTTCTGTTGCAGCAAAATGTAGAGATGAAGTTGAGGGCTCAAGCAGAAACTCTTGGAGCTGGTCCTGTTCCTGAAGATATTCAAAGACATAGGAGGCACAGGAGATTCCATGTGAACCTGAGGAAGAATTTTTTCCTTGTGAGGGTGGCAGAACACTGGAACAGTCTACCCAGGGTGGGTTGTGGAGTCTCCCTCTGTGGAGATATTCAAACCCCACCTGGATGCTTTCCTGTGTGAACTGCTCTGGGTACTCCTGCTCTGGCAGAGGGGCTGGACCAGATGATCTTTCGAGGTCAATTCCAGCCCCTGACATTCTGTGATTCTATGATTCTATGGTCAAAGCCATTCTGGGATAGATTAGAAGGACTGTGGTTGGTGTGTCGAGAGAACTTCTCCTACCCCTCTGCTCTGCCCTGGTGAGACCACATCTGGAGTGCTGTGTCCAACTCTAGGCCCCCCAGTTCTAGAGGGACATAGAACTGCTGGAGAGAGTCCAGTACAGAGCCACAAAGATGCTGAAGGCAATGGAACAGCTCTGGTAGGAGGAGAGCCTGAGGGAGCTGGGGCTGTGCTGCTGGGAGAGGAGGAGACTGAGAGGTGGTTAGGTTATAAAGATGTGCATGGTGAGTGCCAGGAGGCTGGAACCAGGCTCTGCTGGGTGATACCCAATGCCAGCACAAGGGGCACTGGGTGGAAGCTGAGGCATAGGAAGTTTCATTTAAACATGAGGAGGAATTTTTATCCTGCGAGGGTGACAGAACCCTGGAACAGGCTGCCCAGGGGGTTTGTGGAGTCTCCCTCTCTGGAGATATTCAAATCCCACCTGGATGTGTTCCTGTGTTATCTGGTCTAGGGGTTCCTGCACTGGCAGGGGCATTGGACTTGATGAGCTTTGGAGGTGTCTTCCATCCCCTGACACTCTGTGATTCTGTTATAAATTCTGTTTGGAGTATACGCTGTTCTTCTGAATAGTTATATGTCTGGAAGGGATTTTAGGTGCTCATCTCATCCATCCTGACAGGATGAATTATATTCCTCATCATACCTGATAAAGGTTTATCTAACCTACCTTTAAAGGGTCCACTGATAGCAATGGATGCAAACTGGAACACAGAAGATTTCAGCTCGACATGAGGAGAAATTTCTTTGCAGTGAGGGTGACAGAGCCCTGGAGCAGGCTGCCCAGAGAGGTTGTGGAGTCTCCTTCTCTGCAGACTTTCAAACCCCACCTGGATGCATTCCTGTGTGAGCTACCCTAGGGGATCCTGCCTTGGCAAGGGGGATTGGACTGGATGATCTCTGGAGGTGCCTTCCAACCTTTAAGGTGCTGTGATTCTGTGATTCTGTGTTTACAGGCAACTCCCATTAAAGCTCAAAACTGGAGGTACAGTAAGAGAGTGAAGCACAACCTGTAAGAGTAGAGATAATCTGTGGAATTTGTTGCCTTCAGTTGTTAGGGATCCTGAACCTGGTTCTCGTTTGAAGCTTTATTTGAAGTTTAATATTTTCATGAGGTCTTTTTTTCTTTTTTCTTTTTTTTCCTAAATATATGTGTGTTTGTGCTTGCTTCCAAGGTTACCTGTATTTTATTGTTAAAACTAGATGATGAACATTAAATACTTGCAGACTGATCTGAAAGTCACTGACATTAATGGAAAAATCTCCCAATGACTTCACTGGTCCTGGAACCACATCTTTAGGGAACTCTCTCCTTATGATCTGAGATTATCAGGCCCTTGTAGAGTTTAAGTAGTTGACATAAGTGCAGTTAGAGTGATTTATAATGGGTGAACATCTGATTTTAGCCCTGCTGAGCCAGAGCCTGGATCATTGTGATTGCCCCATGAGTATTTCAGCCATGTATTATTTTGCAATTGACTAGAAGAGTCAAATAAATTAGTTAGGGTCTGCCAAATATTAAGTTCCAGGCTGTAAGGTAGCTTTGTGGAGATGCTTCTGAGCTGCTGGGTCTGCAGCTTAGCAAGACCATCTTTTGACTTCTGGAATTGCATAAAAAAATAAACTAAACACTTGATCTCGGGCACCAATGTTGACAAAACTCCTTTTGCTGCCTAACTTTGATTCATGCAGAAAAGTTCCTTTGGAACTCAGAGGGCACATCTCACAGAATCCAGAACTGTTTGGGTTGCAAAGGACCTTAAAGATCATCTAGTTCCAACCCCCTCAGCCATGGGCAAGGGACACCTTTGCTAGAATAGGTTACTTGTAGCTGTGTCCAATGCGACCTTGGGTACTTGTGGCTCTGTCCAATCTGACCTTGGGTACTTGTGGCTGTGTCCAATGTGACCTTGGGTACTTGTGGCTCTGTCCAATCTGACCTTGGGTATTTGTGGCTCTGTCCAATCTGACCTTGGGTATTTGTGGCTCTGTCCAATCTGACCTTGGGTACTTGTGGCTCTGTCCAATCTGACCTTGGTTAATTGTGGTTCTGTCCAATCTGACCTTGGATATTTGTGGCTCTCTCCAATCTGACCTTGGGTATTTGTGGCTCTCTCCAATCTGACCTTGGTTAATTGTGGCTCTGTCCAATCTGGCCTTGGATATTTGTGGCTCTCTCCAATCTGACCTTGGGTATTTGTGGCTCTCTCCAATCTGACCTTGGTTAATTGTGACTGTGTCCAATGTGACCTTGGGTACTTGTGGCTGTGTCCAATCTGACCTTGAACACCTCCAGGGAAATGACATCCACAGCTTCCCTGGGCTACCTGTTTCAGTATCTCAATACTCTGTAAAGAATTTCTTCCTACTATCAGTCTAAACTTAGCCTCTTGCAGCCATTGCCCCTTGTTTGATTACTACAACCCCCTGTAAACAGTCCCTCCCCAGCTTTCTTGTAGGTTCCCTCCAGGTACTGGAAGGCTGTTCTAAGGTCTGTATCTGTATAGTAGAAAGAAAAACGTGAAAAGGAAAAGACTTAGGTTTTATATCAAAGGAAAGGATTCAGATTTTATATCAAGTTTTACCATTTTGAAAATCTACAGTCAAATTTCATCTCTTTTAAGATGAGGTTCTTCAGCCTAGAGAAGAGAAGACTTTCAAGGGACCTTAGAGCTGCCTTCCAGCACCAGAAGGGAACCTACAGGAAGGCTGCAGAGGGACTTAAGGGTGCCTAGAGACAGGACAAAGGGGAATGGTTTGAAGCTGAGGGAGAGCAGGATTAGACTGGAGCTGAGGAAGTTCTTCAGTATGAGGGTGGTGAGACCCTGGAATCAGCTGCTCAGGGAGGCTGTGGATGCCTCTTTCCTGGAGATGTTCAGGTGAGCAACCTGGTCAAGTGGAATGTGTCACTTACCCATGGCTGGGGGGGTTGGAACTAGATGATCTTTAAGGTCCTTTGCAACCCAGCCTTGGATTCTGTGAGATGTGTCCTCTGAGTGTTGTTCCAAAGGAACTTTTCTGGATAAATCAAAGGCAGCAAAAGGAGTTTATCAAGGCAGTGCCTGCTCTACAGGAGCCCTGCCAAACACCAATCATGCTTTGAAACTGGAACACTCTTCAAGCTAACAAACAACTTTGTTACTTTAAAAACCTAATCTAAACTCAGTTAAGACCAAAAAAGAAGATGTCCCCTTGATCAGGATCAAAAGCAGTTGAAGCTTTGGTGATGCATTTTGCAAATTGCTCTTACTCAGCATGATTGGATGAAAGAAGACTGAGTGGAACAGGAAAATTATGGTCTTGATTGCAAGAGGCTCTGGATTTACCATTTAAAGTTTTGTCTCCATGCTCTGTAAAAGCAGAGTGACTTGCCACAGATGTCCTCAATTTTTTTGAAATCTCTCAGGTAGATGGTAGGAAACTGAAGAATCACAAAGAGGAATTTAGCTTTTAGCAGTGGCAGGGGAATGGGAGTGAAAGCAAACAAGAAATCAGGCCCACTAATACTTGATGGTCCACACAGTTTGCCAGGTCTGAACACAGTGAATGACTCAGAGAGGGATGCTACTTGAAACATTCACTTTGCCTTCAACAGAATGAAACTCTATCAACATTGATAAGAAACCTTGAACCAGCCAGTGCAAAAAGGTGAACTATGGAAAAAGTCAACTTCTTTGAGACAGGTGGCACCTGAAGCCATCATCTGAGTAAATACTGAAGGATTTCTCAGCAAACTTGCAGATGACACCAAGCTGTGTGGCACAGTCGACTCGCTAGAGGGCAGGGATGCCATCCAGAGGGACCTGGACAGGCTGCAGAGCTGTGCCCAGGCCAACCTCATGGCATTCAACAAAGCCAAGTGTAAGGTCCTGCACCTGGGTAGGGACAATCCCAAGCACAAATCCAGACTGGGTGGTGAATGGCTGAGAGCAGCCCTGAGGAAAAGGATCTTGGAGTCTGGGGTGATGAAAAGCTCAACATGAGTCTGCAGTGTGCACATGCAGCCCAGACAGCCAACCGAGTCCTAGGCTGCATCAAGAGCAGTGTGGCCAGCAGGGCAAGGGAGGGGATTCTGCCCCTTTACTCTGCTCTCCTCAGACCCCACCTGGAGTACTGTGTGCAGTTCTGGAGCCCTCAGCACAGGAAGGACATGGAAGTGTTGGAGCGGGTCCAAAGGAGGGCCACAAAGATGNTGGATGTTGGATGAGACCTGGAGTGACCTGTACTAGCGGGAGGTGCCCCTGCCTATGGCAGGGGTTTGGAAGTAGATGATCCTTGAGGTCCCTTCCAACCTTACCATTCTATAATTAATGAAGGTAAATGGATGCCTACCACAGGTATGTTAAGCCCAGAAAGCAACAGGCAGTGCTGTACAAGGCATTTGAGACTGAGTCAAGGGAGCTCAGGATGGTGTCCCTGCCTATGGCAGGGGGTTGGAACTAGATGATCCTTGAGGTCCCTTCCAACCTTACCATTCTATGATTCTATGCTGCTCATCACCAGGGTCTTCCCTTGCTGACATCATGTAGAGGGAAACTACCACTTAGCCTTTGGGAATAAGCAAGAAAAATGCACTTAGCCCATGAGATAAAAAGTTCTACCACCACTGACCTGTGCTGTAGACTACAATATTTGGAGAGAAACTGTTCAGAATGGCATTTTCCCTTCTACCTTCTCTACTTCCAACTGCCTGTAGGACAAGAGCTGAAACAAAAGGTTAAAACGTATTGAAGGTATCAGGCTGAAAATTAACAGATCTCCACAATATAACTTTTTTATTTATAAAGTAAAATGAAACTAAAATAATTCTCTTTCTGAATCATTCCTATGGTTTGGGGTTTTTTTTCCCCTAGGCAAAGTGTTTCAAGGTGCTGACTGCTGAGCTTTGCAGCCCAGCTCAGCAAAACTCTGGGTCATCTGCTATAATTTATCTCACCAACTCCAAGGCCTGAGCCTGTAATTTCTTTGTAGCATCTCAAATAATCATTTTTAAAGCAGGTTATTCACCTTCACCTTGTGGATTTTAAGAAAAGGTCATCAGTTCCCATTTTCCTAGGCTGTTCAGCTGGTGAATGCAATAAATAATTCCTTTTTAAGAACATCCATTACCCATTAACTGGGCTGCCTTTGACAGCAAGATTCATTTTCCACTTAAAACTCAATTTATATCTGATGCCACAGATCATTAAACTGAGGGAGAAGGTGCAATTGCTGGACAGGCAGAAAAAGGTGAGCTCAACAGAAAGATCAGAGGCTCTGCCTAGAGGAACCACTTTATAGAACAGAAAATTTGAATTACATGGCCTGAAGAACATTTCAGTTCACTTTTTGAAACTCATATTTAACACTTAGAAGCTTGGCAGTTGGGAGGCAACAGCCTTCTGTTCAGTACTTCTGCATTTCTGAATCCTTCCTCACATACAGGATGTCTCCTACATGAAGGTTTTATGCAGTGTGCTAATGCCCTTTTTGCCTCTTTTAAGACATATCTCATCATTTTCACAAATTGCTTGTCTCAACTGCCCCAAAGTCCCACCACAATCCTTTTACTAGCCTCTTTCCTTCCCACTTGAGCCTGTCAGGGAGGGATGCTTTGCCTGGGCTGGAAACTTGGTCCTGCTTCTCTACTAGATTGCTTTTTCATTGCAATATAAGCACCATTAAAAGCTCTCAGGATAAGGTCAGTGCTCATCAAGAGATCTTCCTGACTGCATTCTCCTCTAGGCTGATATTAAGGACTGACCTTACTGCTACCCAGTCCCTGACACAAGTTCTGTCTTTTCCACAGCAAAATGGAACCTTGGGCAATGTGTTGGAAGGTTTAATTGCTTCCCCTCACTACAAAAAGCTTTGCAAGACAGTTTAGTTTCTTCCTGCCTGCACCAAAGAGTTAAAAAACAGGATGCCTCATGAAGTTAAACATCACAGGCTCACAGGATGTCAGGGGTTGGAAGGGACACAAAGAGAGTATCCAGTCCAACCCCCTGCCAGAGCAGGACCAGACAATCCAGCTCAGGGCACATAGGAACACATCCAGAAAGACCTGGAAAGGCTCCAGAGAAAGAAACTCCATAGCCTCTCTGGGCAGCCTGTGCCAGTGCTCTGGGGCCCTTCCAGTAAAAAAGTTCCCTCTTGTGTTGAGCTGGAACCTCCTGTGCTGCAGCTTCCATCCATTGCTGCTTGTCCTATCCCAGGGAGCAGTGAGCAGAACGTGTCCCAGAAGCTGTTGCCCAGAATTAGAGATGTCAGAATCTCCTTAGAAGAGGGAGATGCAAATGATAAAATCATTAGACTGAAGGCTTTCTCAAGCCTGAATAGTATCTCAGCTTTCCCAAGAGTCTCTGATTATTTTTTTTTAATGTTTTATGATCATTATTATTGACCCTTACAGTTAAGTTTTGCTATCTCAAGTCTTTGACTCAACAACTCAATGCAGTGCAATGGAGGAAGCAATTTGAGGACACTGACTAATTGCTATGGTATTTCTTATATCAGATATTAAAGCAATACTGAAAAAAAAATTCATGCAGAAGAGGATGATTTCATGTTCTAACAATATAAACATCACTTAATGGCTGGGGGGAAAAAAAATAAATAATAACCAACCCAAAGGTTCCACTATTCATCTCTCTTGGAACAGAAAATATTTAGCAGAGGGTTTTTAGTTCCTGTAGGATGATCAGCAAATATGGGCTTCAGGGAAAGGTGTGGATGTGTATGCACACATATATGGACCTGTGCTCTGGTCTCACACAGGTGATTCACAGATTGCATTGGGTTGGAAAGGACCCTCAAAGTCATCTTGTCCGACCTCGCTGCACTCAGCAGGGACACTTCCAACTAGATCAGGCTGCCCAGGACCACATCAAGTTAGGTCTCCAGGGATGGGGCTTCAACCAGATCAACATTCCACTATCTTATCACTCTCATTGTAAAGAATTTCTTCCTCATGGCCAAGCTAAATCTACCCTGCTTCAGTCTGGTTTCTTTATGTGAGAGACAAATGCAGAAACTAGAAAATGTAGCATTGTGAAGAGCTGCAATGAGCCTCATGGAAACATTCCTCCCTACATGAAAAACACAGTCTAGGCTGATTTCGTCCTGCTAAAATTTTCTTGCTTCTTTCCCAAGACTGTTGCAGCAGTATGACAGGTGGTGCCTGTGTTCTGGTCCTGTGGAAAAGGTGGTGGTTTTTCTTTTAGTCTTGGAGGATGGCTGTGGTAGGGTTAGAATTACCCCCTAAAATCATTGAACCATAGAATCATAGAAACATAGAATCACAGAACACAGAATTGCAGAATCATAGAATCACAGAATCATAGAATCAAAGAATCATGGAATCAAAGAATCATAGAATCAGTCAGGGTTGGAAGGGACCACAAGGATCAGACAGCTCCAGCCCCCCTGCCACAGGCAGGGACACCTCACACTAGATCAGGCTGGCCACAGCTTCATCCAGCCTGACCTTAGACAGTTCCAGGGATGAGGCTTTCACCACCTTCCTGAGCAACCCGTTCCAGGCTCTCACCACCCTCATGCTGAACAGCTTCTTCCTAACATCCAATCTAACCATTTCTAGCTTTGTTCTACTCCCTCCAGTCCTATCATAACCTGACAGTCTAAAAAGTCCCTCCTTACCTTTCTTGCAGGCCCCCTTAAGATACTGAAATGCCACAGTAAGGTCACCTGGGAGCCTACTCCCCTCCAGACTGAACGCCACACTTCTTTAGAGCTCTTGTCTCTTGCTATCTCTTGCTAAAAGAGAAGTACAGATCCTCCACGTGTGTGGGTTTGCACACCAGTGGTGACTGTGCCATATATCAGGCAACCTCAAAGATTCCCTCCTATGTTGTGAACAGCTTAAGGAAAATGTTCTTCAGCATGAGGCTGGTGAGATGCTGGCACAGGTTGCCCAGGGAGGTGCTGGAAGCTCCATCCCTGGATGTTTTAAGACCAGACTGGATGTGGCTCTGAGCAACCTGATCTAGTGTGAGGTGTCCCTGCCCATGCCAGGGAGGTTGGAACTGGATGATCCTTGAGGTCCCTTCTAACCCTGACAGTTCTGTGATACGTTAGAGCAGTCAGCACATGTCTGTGCACACACAGCAGGAAAAGTGAGATGAGCAAAATGCTTCCATGTTTTTGGAGCAAGGTTCAGGCAGATTTTTCAGTTAATATCAGAAATCTGCTTTCTGCAGATTTCAGGTTACTCTTAGCACTTTTTATGTTGTGTCCAACAGTTATTGGCAATGACTGAGCTGCTTCCTTTCCCCTAAAAGTTTTCATTTAATCCCATGGGCTGGTTTTGTATGATGAGATGCAGCTTTGTAGCGTTCAGCTAAAGCATTTTGAGAGCTGTGTGGGACACAAGAGTCATCAAATATGCATTACTCACCCAGGGAATGTCTCAGTTTGTATATTGTTGCTCTTAAGTGTGTGTGTGGGGACACACTCTGATACCAAATCAATCAATCACAGTTTGCTGTCCTCAGACAACAATCTTAACTGTTCCCCAGGAGAAAGGCAGCGAAACAGAGACAGGAGAAGGGTTTGCCATGTGCGTGAGACAAGGATATGTTCTCATAGAATCACAGAGTCATAGAATCAAGCAGGTTGGAAGAGAGCTCCAAGCTCACCCAGCCCTGGCCAATCAACCAGACCATAGCACTAAGTGCCCCAGCCAGGCTTTGCTTCAACACCTCCAGGGATGGGCACTCCACCACCTCCCTGGGCAGCCCATTCCAATGCCAATCACTCTCTCTGGGAAGAACTTCCTCCCAACATCCAGCCTAGACCTCCCCTGGCATAAATTCACGCAGTGTCCCCTTGTTATGTTGGTGGTTGCCTGGCAGCAGAGCCCAACCTCACCTGGCTACAACCTCCCTTCAGGTAGCTGTAGAGAGCAATGAGCTCTGCCCTGAGCCTCCTCTTCTGCAGGCTGCACACCCCCAGCTCCCTCAGCCTCTCCTCACAGGGCTGTGCTCCAGGCCCCTCCCCAGCCTTGCTGCCCTTCTCTGGGCACCTTCCAGCACCTCAACATCTCTCTTGAATGGAGG
>VWZE01017644.1:0-12795 GCA_013396675.1 Eubucco bourcierii
AAGGCCAATGGGATCCTGGGGTGCATTAAGAAGAATGCGTCCAGCAGATTGAGGGAAATTCTCCTCCTCCTCCTCTACTCTGCTTTGGTGAGGCCCCAGCTGGAATATTGTATCCAGTTCTGGGCACCCCAGTTCAAGAGGAACACAGATCTACTTGAGAGAGTGCAACAGAGTGCTACAAGGATGATTAAGGGACTGGAGCACTGCTTGATGAGAAAAGGCTGAGAGCCCTGGGGCTTTTTAGACTGGAGAGGAGAAGGCTGGGATGGGATCTAATAAATGTATATAAATATATGGGGGATGGGTGACATGGAGGAAGGGACAGCCTCTTCTTACTTGTGCCCTGTGATGGGACAAGGGGTAATGGATGTAAACTACAGCACTGGAAGTTCCACCTCAACATGAGGAAGAACTTCTTTACTGTAAGGGTCAGAAAGCACTGGAACAGGCTCCTCAGAGACCTGTGCTAGAATATATATGGTCCTGCTCTGGCAGGGGGAGTTGGATCTGAAGCCCTCCAGAGGTCCTTTGCAACCCTTAATATCTTGTGATCCTGTGACCATCTGAATGCAAGACATGGCAGAGTCGTGGGAGTTGCTGCAACAATCCAACATTCCTTGGAGAAACAAACCTGTGAAACAACATGGTGATATCTGCAACAGGGGGACACAAGCACATTATTGTATCACAGTATCACCANCCTCCCCCTGGCTACAACCACCTTTCAGATAGTTGTAGACCGCAATAAGGTCCCCCCTGAGCCTCCTCTTCTCCAGGCTAAACAATCCCAGCTCCCTCAGCCTCTCTTCGTAGGGCTGTGCTCGAGGCCTCTCCCCAGCCTCGTTGCCCTTCTCTGGACACGCTCAAGCACCTCAATGTCCTTCTTAAATCGAGGGGCCCAGAAGTGGACACAGGAGTCAAGGTGTGGCCGAAGCAGTGCAGAGTCCAGGGGGAGAATGACCTCCCTGCTCCTGCTGGCCACACTATTCGAAAACTCGAACTCACACTATTCGAAACTATTGTTTCTAATGTAGCCTCAACTCCTTCCCAGCTATGCATTATGGGTGTGTCAGGCTTTGTGTGGGATGTTACCTTCTCTCCATCCACCTGCTGGCCTAGCATTGACCAATTAAGCCCACTCCAGAACAAACTGGTGTGCCTTGTTCTCCTGAGAGCCATCACTTGCAACCATAGGTTGGAGATAGGATCTGCTTTTGCCACACCTGAAGAAGTCACCAGAAGAAGCTGTACCTGGAAAAGTCCTGCATCCTGGAGTCACTCACTGACTGGACAGAGGTGACTTATGCCCTCCCAAAAGTCACAGACATGAATTCTTCTTGGTGTTGCACTGGAGTGCCTGGGCCATAACGCAGGGCAAAATGAAAGATCAATACTTCATCAGCCATGTGCAATACACTTGTGACTGCCAGGATTTAGAGCCTCCCTTGTCAGTATGAACATTTCCCACTGTCTAAAGCCAATGGGCAGGTTCTGGACACAATGCTGGGGTTGCATAGATCTCCTGGAGGACTGGAGGAATGGGCTTGTGTCTTTGCACGTCGGCACTGAAAGGCAGACCCATCACTATCAGATAACAGCGCAAGGCATGGACTTGATGTCTCCCCTTTGGATTGTTGTTTTTAAAATAATCACAGGCAGCTTTGCAGGTCAGAGAGGGGCATCATGATAAACTAATCTGACCTTCATGCCTATCAGAAGGCAAGTGGCTTTACCCTGTGTTTTCAGTACTACAGCAAGGTCTTTGGGTCAGCTCTCCTTGGGGTTACAGTTGAAACTATGACCTAGAAGACAAAACTCTTCTCTCTTCCCAGATATGGAGGGATCAGAGAAGAAATGTGAAGGCATTTCCTGGCCACTAACCTGGTATGTTTTCCTTTCCAAGAGGTGAGAAAACACCAGGGACTCTACAAACAGTTTTGGAGAAAGAAGAAAAAGAACAGAGCTTTGATTTTCCTTCTCTTGTAATCCATCTGCATCCAAGCAGTTCATGTCTGCATCCAATTCAAGCAATCTCCACTGACAAGTCAATGCTGACCACACCTGCCCTATTGGTTGCACTCACAGGAAGGCTGTGTCCTTGGTGAGGGAAGCCAAGGGGTGGTGGAGAGCTGGCTGAAGGCAAGGGCAGACTGGACCTTCTTTCCAAAATCTGTGGACCTGTGGGAATTCAACAGGGTAGTGCTTGAAACTCAGCCATTCATCTCCCAGTCTGTGTTTCCTTCCAGCCATTCAATGCTCCCAGGGAACTCTGGACCCTTCTGCAGTCCCCAGGAAACCACACATTTCTGGGAAATGACTGCTGAAACTGGGGCAACATATTGGGGGGACTCATCTTCCTTAGACAACAGTGTTTAGGCAGCTAAATGGCATTCTTGATGTTTGCTGGTCAAGTGTCACCTCCAAGCTGACCACTGACATTGATTTTGATCCCTTGAAAACATCAAGCACTTCTTAGTGTAATTACTTGTGCTCTATTTGGGTTAAGTAACCCACAATCTGCACATGACTGTTTCTAAGCTTTGACAACGGAAACAACTAGCTTGGATGTTGGTAGAACTGTTTGTGTTTGACCTGCTGAGTCCCATCCTTACACCTTAAATCAAGTCCAATGTTTTCCTACAAAGTGGTCCAGCTCAACCAGGAAGCAGAACTGAGTCATTAGCAGGCTGATGAGATGGTCAAGATGACCTGCCTCAGGCTCCAATCTTTGCATCTGCAACTAATCACTGCTGAGTGGCAAAACCAAGGTCTTAACGAGATTCAGTGTGGTTTGTGTCTCTCACATCTCAAAGGCCAGCTGTTGTCATGCATTACATCCATCCTGAATTGAAGCTACACTTGATATTTGCAGAGCTTAACAATGCATACCAACAGCAGCAAGATCTCCTCCTCATCTGTACCTGCCATGTCAGAGAGTAACTGTACATATTTATAGAGGGAAGGGGAGGAAAAATTAAGATGCTAGGATTTGTGTCTCATTTTCCTGTGTTTGTATATATGTGATTAGTTTATTTCTACTGTCAGCTTTTCTACATTGGGAGACTCTTTTAAAAATCCCTCTCCTTCTTCTCTCTTGATGATGCTGTGTCCATAATCATCAGCCTCCAGCAAAGGCTGCTGGATTTATCTGCCTCTTGCATGGTGTTCTGTATCTGATAGTACCTAGTCTTATATACTTTAACATATGTAACACTTTGGGACATGGTTTAATGGCCGTGGTGGTGTTGGGTTGATGGATGGACTTTGATGATCTTTTCCAAGAAAACCCAATTTATGATTCTGTATTTCTATGGTAAGATCAAAGAACGCACTGCCATCTCTAAAAAGAGTGGTAAAAAACACTTACCCCTTTCTGCACCCTTGTCCTGGCAACTCCAGATGTGCTCTACCACACCTGTGGGCCTGTGCAAGCAGGTCAATGGTTTTACCTTTTATTCCCCCAGTAACAGTTTTAACTATCCCAGCTCAAAACTTGTTTATGACCACTGCAGGCATGTTTCCAGTTACTATAGACCGTGATTGCCACATTAAAAAAACGATCATTTATGTTTTTTTTTTCCCCCCACAGTAGCCTTATGAGCTGGGAATGGCCATTCCTCTGCATAAGAAGCCAGTGTCAGGAGGAACACAATCTGAAAGACCAAGAGGTATTCATGTGAATGTCTTCCCTGGATTTTAGTGAGAAAACTTGGAAGGTCTTCCTGGTGGGTGGAAGTTCTGAATGACTAATTTGGTGAATGAATTTGGTCTCATGAAATTCAACAAGGCCAAGTGTAAGGTCCTGCACTCGGGTAGGCACAATCCCAAGCACAAATCCAGGCTGGGTGGTGAATGTCTGGAGAGCAGCCCTGAGGAAAAGGACCTGGGGGTCTGGGTTGATGAAAAGTTCAACATGAGTCTGCAGTGTGCACATGCAGCCCAGACAGCCAACTGAGTCCTAGGCTGCATCAAGAGCAGTGTGGCCAGCAGGGCAAGGGAGGGGATTCTGCCATTTTACTCTGCTCTCATCAGACTCCACCTGGAGTACAGTGTACAGTTCTGGAGCCCTCAGCACAGGAAGGACATGGAAGTGTTGGAGTGGGTCCAGAGGAGGCCACGAGAATGATCAGAGGGCTGGAGCAGCTCTGCTATGAGGACAGGCTGAGAGAGTTGGGGCTCTGCAGCCTGGAGAAGAGAAGGCTTCCAGGAGACCTGATAGTAGCCTTCCAGTATCTGAAGGGGGCCTGCAGGAAGGCTGGGGAGGGATTATTGACAAGGTCTTGCAATGACAGGACAAGGGGCAATGGGCTTAAACTGGCAGAGGGGAGATTTAGACTGGATGTTAGGAGGAAGTTCTTTACAGTAAGGGTGGTGAGGCACTGGAACAGGTTGCCCAGGGAGGTTGTGGATGCTCCCTCCCTGGATGTGTTCAAGGCCAGATTGGCTGAGGCCTTGAGTGAGCTGTACTAGTGGGAGGTGTCCCTGCCCATGGCAGGGGGTTGGAACTAGATGATCCTTGAGGTCCCTTCCAATCTTACCATTCTACGATTCTATGATTCTAAGTTCTGGATGACTAATTTGCCAAAACTCAAAAAAAACCCCAAAAGAACAAAACTCTCTTAGGGTAAGATGGGAGCTGAAACAACAACAGGAGAGTAGAAAATGATAGGAAGGAAAAAAAAAAATATTTTTTTTAAAAATTAAGAAAGGGAAACAAGTTTAGTTTAGTTTAGTTTTGTTTAGTTTTTCCCCAATAATTTTATTTTCCAGGCTGCTAAAACTCCACTTTGAATTAAGTTCAACCTTTACTTTCAGAGGGAGCTGAGGAAATACATTTCCAGCTGAAAACCAGGCCATTGCTCTTTGAGACAGACTGCCCCTTTGGGGCTGCCAAATCTCAATGCAGCTCTCAGCACTGTCCTCACTTAACCTCTTTCAGAGCCAGAAAACACCCAAATAACTGTCTGATTCATGCACTGACCGTTAACTTCACTAGCACTGACCAGGCAAATTAATTCCAGTGAATTTAAATGGAATCTTCCTGTGGCTGTCAGACAGCTAGTTAAGTCTTCCAGTTTACTGAAAAGAAAGCAGGAAAGGTAAAGAAGTCATTCTGAAAGTTCTCTCTAAGTGCGTGAATGTGTACCACGCGTTCTGGTAATCCTTTCTCAGTGTGGAGGTGGAGGTCATACAAGTCGAGGAGACCTCGTTGCCCTTGAGGAACACACCCCAGCAGTATGTACCCACCACATCTACCTTACCTGTGCCAAGATGTTTCAGGACACACTTGGATGTCTGTGCTGTGCCTGGGAGGTCTCTTGAGTGTTTTGGACAGGTACTGGTGAATTAGCACAAGGAGGGAGGCCTTTTTTCCTCAGCCTATCGAGGACTGCAAGGAAAGGAGCTACAGAGTTACACCTGATGTAAGGTGGCTTCTTCTGGAGAACAGCCTCTTCCATGGTGTTTTGGCAGAAACTTGAAATATCTCTTGAGGGACATAAACCTAATGAAAGCAAATATACCAGCTACTTGATACCAGTTGATGGGGCAAGGGTCTGTCTTCCAGAAAGAGACTTGGTGCCTGATGTCCCTTGGTATCTCTTCAATACCTTTGAAGATACAATATGAAAGATAGACAGCTTGGTAGCTTGTCCCTACATTTCAAATCCAGTATCATGCAGAAACACATTAGCTCACTGTTTGCAGACAGCTTTCCTCTCATCCCTTCATCCTAAAAAGGGGGTAAGAGGATGAATTTCCTTGGAAGCACTTTGCCGCCTGTTGATGAACACAGTTGTGAGTAAGCTCAGCTAAGTGTTCCCATCATTGCTGTTAAGAGTGCTAATACATCTGTGACCATGACACAAGGTTTGCAGAAAACTGCTTATCAGCACATGGCATCTCTTTGGTAGGTGGAAGTGCTAGACCCCATTTTTGTTTTATCTACATGTTCCACCTGGAGTGGGAAAGTGAGCTCAGAAATCCCCCAAAAGCTTATAGACATATGTGACAGCCAATCCCAGCTGGCATTCACCTGCTTCATAGCAATAAGTAAAACCTTCTGCAAACCACATGAAGATACATGGATGCATCCATCTATATGCATACATACATATATATACACAAATGTATATGTATAAATATATGTGTGTGTATATATATATGTATATGTGTATATATATATCATCAGAGAATCATAGAATGGTAAGGTTGGAAGGGACCTCAAGGATCATCTAGTTCCAACCCCCTGCCATAGGCAGAGACACCTCCCACTAGTACAGGTCACTCAAGTTCTCATCTAATCTGGCCTTGAACACCTTCAGGGAGGGAGCAGCCACAACCTCCCTGGGCAACCTGTACCAGTGTCTAACCATCCTCACCGGAAAGAACTTCCTCCTAACATCCAGTCTAAATCTCCCCTCTGCCAGTTTAAACCCATTGCCCCTGTCCTGCCATTGCAAGGCCTTGTCAATAATCCCTCCCCAGCCTTCCTGCAGGTCCCCTTCAGATCCTGGAAGGCTACTATAAGGTCTCCTGGAATTATTCTCTTCTCCAGGCTGCAGAGCCCCAACTCTCTCAGCCTGTCCTCATAGCAGAGCTGCTCCAGCCTTCTGAGTATCTTTGTGGCCTCCTCTGGACCCACTCCAACAGTTCAGTGTCCTTCCTGTGCTGAGGGCTCCAGAACTGTACACAGTACTCCAGATTTGTGTGTATGTGTGTATCATAGAATGGTAGGGATTGAAATTGGCCTCTGGGAGTCATCTAGTCAAACCCACCTGCTAAAGAAGGTTCACTTCTAGGCATGTTTTGAATCTTTCCAGAGAAGGAGACTTCACAACCTCTCCTGGTAGCCTGTTCCAGTGCTTTGCTACTCTCACAAGAAAGAAGTTTTTCCTTACGTTCAGATGGAATTTCTGTCTTCCAGATTATACCCATTGTCTTTTCTCCTGTTACTGGGCACCACTTGAAAGACTCTGACCCCATTCTCTTGTCCTCTACACTTTATATATTGATAAGCATTGCCGTGATCCCCTCTTAGTCTTCTCCAGACTAAACAGCCCCGGGTCTCTCAGCTTTTCATGGTAGGACAGAAATGGTTCAGTCCTCTAATCATTTTCTAAACATTTTTGTAGCTCTAATAGTGTGTGGGTGAGTATGGTAATTAACTCTTCATCTATCTGTAAGGTCAAATTCAGCTCTTAATCAGTAGATTTAGCTTCAGTTTACCAGATTCTTAAGGAAGCTCACATATTTCTCAAGTGCTTCCTGCAGAGTGATGTCTAAGCACTTTTCAGTAGATGCTGTAATACTGTCAGCTTCCTCAGTACAGTGTGGGCAGTGAGAAAAGGATGACACATGTGCACTCTTAGTGACCTCAGTGCAGAAAGAGCTATTCAGGCAAAACAAAATGGGAGAGATAAGCAATCACCAATACAGGTACAGTGGGAGAACATTCCTAGGTCTTTGGCACTGCTCCAGAAAAAAAAACCAAAACAAAAAAACAACAAAACAAAACGTGCAACTTGGGTTTGGGATCATTCACAATGACTTGGGGAAAAGAGGCATTGTCACCAAAGAACAAGGATATGTTTGTTGGTGGTGAGCCAGCTTCTCTAACACCTCCTCTCCAACTGTGGTTGTGGTGGTCAACCACACCACACTTCATTCTTGGGTTCACTTGATTTGCTTGGTCTGCTCAGAGGTTATCACCTGCCCCTGGGGAAGAAGTGCTGGCAGAGTGGAGCAAGTTGCTGCATCAGTCCAGTATCTCTTAGTGAAGTTGTGAAATGGCACAGTGCCATCTGCAACAGATGAGTGCAAACATGTTATTGCTTCAAATGGAGACCCAGCTCCCCCCTAGGAGTGCTCTAATGGAGTGTCAGGCTTTGTTTGGGATGGTACCTCCTGCCCATCCATCTGCTGGTCTAGCACTGACTGAGTTAACCCCATTCAGAACAAACCATGTTGTGCCTTGCCCTCTTAAGAGCCTACATTGACACCCATAACACCATGGCAGAAGTAAAAGAGATGGTCTTGAAGGCTAAGGGTAGCTCTGCCTCTTCCTTAATACCAGTTTTGATTTTGTTTCCTTCTGCCTTCACCAATGCTTCTGACTCATTGTTGCCATGAGCTACAACTGGATTCACTCTGGCTCAACAGCACCAGACCTTATTCATGATGTTCTCCAAGTTGCTCTCCTGCTAAGCAATAAGACCTTAGGTCCAAGAACAGTCTCTAGCCACCCAGGTAGGGAGGTCTGTGACAGCTTCTTACCAAACCGAGGAGCATGGGGATTGGGTTATGAAATGACTGTAGAATGGATACTGGAAATTCTTTTCAGCCCTGTGTTTCTGGGGATGCTGAATTTAAGAGTTTAATCAGGTGAAGGCAGGAGCTGAGTGGTGTAAATCAGGAAAACTTGTTTGTGAGTGCTGCAACTAACTGAAGCTGGAACAGGTTAGATTTGTCCAGCAGGAATTGGCGGTTACTGGATGTCTTTGCTTCTGTTTCCCAGCTGCTTTCATAAAGGGTTTGTTGCTGTCTGAGTCTGCCCCAGCCTGACTGTCTGCAGCAAAGTCAACAATCCCAAACTGTCTCTGGCCAGAGTGTCTCAGTGTAGAGGAGTGACAGGCTCTGCAGTACCTGCCCTGGGCAATGTGGGATGAAATCCTCTCTGCCTTCACATGCCAGCTCTGGACTCTGATGAGTAACTCAGAGTGGCTGTCACATAGCTGTGCTCAAGTCCTCTGACAGGGTCAGGCTACAGTGATATATTTTTTAATGAATGAGGGTACTTTGAATGACATCATGGTGATTGGTTAATTTTATTCCTCTTCTTGCAGGCTGATAACACAAACTAAAAGGATACATTATGCATTGTTGTCTAATTCTGAATAAAACAGCAGTGAATTTCATAAGATGCACATAACATAACCAGACCCAAGGGGTCCTTTCTAGCAGATGCCTGAAGCCAAAGCAGATAAAAAAAATTTAGCAGTGTCTAATTTCTGGTCTAGCTTGACAAATATCCATATGGGTGTGAAATAGCTTCTGAAGATGCACCACAGAACATTGCATCCCCAGTCATCTTCCTGACTGCTTGCTTCATCTTGAATTAGATTTGGTATTTCAAATGATTTCAGCTTCAGGGTGATTTTTTTTTGCTTCAGTTAAATCTCAGGTTCAAGCTAAAGATGCTTCACATGTGGCAGATTGACACTTGTTTTCTTGGGGTCCAGCAACACTGATCGAGGTTCAGTTTAGACCAAACTGTAAGCTGGAATAAATCATCATAGAATCATAGAATGATAGAATGGTAAGGTTGGAAGGGACCTCAAGGATCATCTAGTTCCAACCCCTTGCCAGAGGCAGGGACACCTCCCACTAGTACAAGTCACTCAAGTTCTCATCCAATCTGGCCTTGAACACCTCCAGGCAGGGAGCAGCCACAACCTCCCTGGGCAACCTGTGCCAGTGTCTCACCACCCTCACTGGAAAGAACTTCCTCCTGACATCCAGTCTAAATCTCCCCTCTGCCAGTTTAAACCCATTGCCCCTTGTCCTGTCATTGTAAGACCTTGTCAATAGTCCCTCCCCAGCCTTCCTGTAGGCCCCCTTCAGATACTGGAAGGCTACTATCAGGTCCACTCGAAGCCTTCTCTTCTCTAGGCTGCAGAGCCCCAACTCTCTCAGCCTGTCCTCATAGCAGAGCTGCTGCAGCCCTCTGAGCATCTTCATGGCCCTCCTCTGGACCCGCTCAAACACTTCCATGTCCTTCCTGTGCTGGGGGCTCCAGAACTGCACACAGTACTCCAGGTGGGGTCTGACAAGAGCAGAGTAAATTGGCAGAATCCCCTCCCTTGCCCTGCTGGCCACACTGCTCTTGATGCAGCCCAGGACTCGGTTGCTGTCTGGGCTGCATGCGCATACTGCAGGCTCATGTTGAGCTTTTCATCAACCCAGACCCCCAGGTCCTTTTCCTCAGGGCTGCTCTCCAGCCATTCACCACCCAGCCTGGATTTGTGCTTGGGATTGTGCCTACCCAGGTGCAGGACCTTACACTTGACCTTGTTGAATCTCATGAGATTGGTTTGGGCCCACCTTGCAGCCTGTCCAGGTCCCTCTGGATGGATCCCTGCCCTCTAGCAAGTCGACTGTGCCACACAGCTTGGTGTCATCTGCAAACCTGCTGAGGGTGCACTCCATTCCTCTGTCCATGTCACTGACAGAGATGTTAAACAGCACTGGTCCCGGCACTGACCCCTGAGGGACACCACTTGGCACTGGTCTCCAGGTGGACATTGTGCCGTTGATTAGTTGAAAGGAGAAACACTGAGATGCTGGAGTGGGTCTAGAGAAAGACACTGACAGTGGTGAAGGGTCTTGAGAATAAATCTTTTGAGAAGTGACTGATGGAGCTGGCGTTGTTTAGTATGGAGAAGAGGAGGCTGAGGGGAAACATCATCTCTCTACAGCTACCTAAAGGGAGGCTGTAGTGAGGTGGGTGTTGGTCTCTTCTCACAAGTCACAACTGATAGGACAAGAGGAAATGGCATCAACTATGGCAGGGTAGGTTTAGCTTAGACATTAGGGAAAACTACACCAAAAGGGTTATCAAAGACTGGAACAGGATGCCAAGGGAAGTGGCTGAATTGCCATCTCTGGATGCATTTAAAAGCCATCCAAAGGTTGTGTTCAAGGCTATGGTGTAGTAATGGCCCTGATAAGAGTTAGACAATGGTTGAACTTGATGATCTTAAAGGTCTTTTTCAACTGAAGTGATTGTGTGATTGTTGCTGGGCTGTTTTACACTAGACTGGTTTTCCTCTCAGCAGAATTAATAAAGGGCCATTTTCTAATGAGCCCATAAAATTCTGCCTTCCTATAATATGAGAGTTTTGCCATTTGCTTCCTTTGAAACCTGCGGCATGTTTCTGTGTCTCCAAATGCCAGGGGTGACAAGACAATCTCAGTTTTAATTGCTTACTGTGCATGCAGGAGGCTGGATGCAGAGCCCAGACCTCTGAGGATGGAGGAAGGGGAGAAGGCAAAGGACCTGTTTGGTTATATAGCAGTAAGAAAGGAAGCAATGCAAAGACAGATTTTGTTTGCACATAAGACATCCTTGCTGCCCAAAGTAATATTCAATACTCAAACTATTTTGGAGTATTTTCTGGGTTGTTTGTCTGTTTGTTTCCCTGAAACAATGAGAATTGCACTGTTTCACTACGTTTTGAAACCAGTATGGAACAAGGCAGCACTCAGGCCTCTCCCACACTCCTATCTCCTCTCTTTCTCTAACAGGGATAGTGGTGGCTGAAAATACTGCCCTAAGAGAAACACAGGAAACATGGGCAGCAGGTGGAGATAAAGGAAAAGCAAAACTCCTACCTGACAGCTTGTTTTCCTTGTGTGGCTACCATCATGCCTCTGTGTAAATTGTTCTTCTACAGAGCTTGAAGAATAACTCAAAGCCAAATGCTGTCTTTGCAAGTCCTATTTCCCTGTTTCTGTAGGTAAATAATATGTGGACAAAGTCTTCTGAAACCTTTTTAGACCTTGGTATCAAAGATCTTTACAAAGCAGGGGGAGGTCAGGGTAAGGAACCAAATTCCCATTTTACAGATGGGGAAGCTGAGGCATATAGAAGTGCAATGCCTTCTCAAGCTAATCCTGAAGACCACTTGCATTAACTTCTGTGTTAGCTTCTTTAGCTGCAATGCTTACAGCATAGGTCTTCAAAGCATTTGAAGAGAGCAAATTATCCTAATTCCTCTGACTTGGCTGAACTCCTGAAGTTTTGAATCTCATTTCCAGCCTAAATATCTAAGCTGGTTTAGAGGAGAAGCCAACTAAGACTGAGGCTCAGCAAGTCTCGAAGTTCAACACCACTAAATGTTAGGTCCTGGACTTGGGTCACAACAACCTGCTGAATCATATAATCACAGAAACATTCCAGTTGGAAAAGACCCCCAGGATCATCTAGTCCAACCATTACCCCTACTTTACAAAGCTCACCCTTAAACCATATCCTCAAGTACCACACTCAGACAACTTTTAAACACATCCAGGGTTGGTGACACAACCACCTCCATGGGCAGCCCACTCCAATGCCTGACCACTCTTTCTGTGAACAAATGTTTCCTAATGTCCAGTCTAAACCCACCCAGTTGCAACTCAAGGCCATTCCTTCTTGTTCTATCACTATATACCTGTGAGAAGAGGCCAGCAGCAGCAGCCTCTACCACAATGTCCTTTCAGGTAGCTGTAGACAGTGATGAGATCTCCCCTGAGCCTCCTTCCTCCTCTTCAAACTAACCAGTCCCATCTCCCTCAGTCACTCTTCATCAGATTCATTCTCCAGCCTTGAGCAAGAGTGTCTGGAAAAGCTGCCTGGTGGAAAAAGTCCTGGGGATGTTGGTCAACAGCCATCTGAAGGTGAGCCACTGCGTGCCCAGGTGGACAAGAAGGCCACAGCATTCTGGCTTAGATTAGAAATAGTATGGGCAGCAGGAGTAGGGCAGGGATTGTCCCATTGTATTCCACACTGGTGAGACTAGTCACACCTTGAATACTGTGTTCAATTTTTTGGGCCACTCACTACAAGAAGGGTAGGCACAATCCCAAGCACAAATACAGGGTGGGTGGGGAATGGCTGGAGAGCAGCCCTGAGGAAAAGGACCTTGGAGTCTGGGGTGATGAAAAGTTCAACATGAGCCTGCAGTGTGCACATGCAGCCCAGACAGCAACCGAGTCCTAGGCTGCATCAAGAGCAGTGTGGCCAGCAGGGCAAGG
>VWZE01017644.1:12994-33314 GCA_013396675.1 Eubucco bourcierii
TCCCTCCCTGGAGGTGTTGAAGGTCAGGTTGGCTGAGGCCTTGAGTGAGCTGTACTAGTGGGAGGTGTCCCTGCCTCTGGCAAGGGGTTGGAACTAGATGATCCTTGAGGTCCCTTCCAACCTTACCATTCTATGATTCTATGATTCTAAGAAGGACACTGAGATGCTGGAGTGTGTCCAAGGAAAGTCAATAAAACTGGTGAAGGGTCTAGAGAGCAATTCTTGTGAGGAGCAGCTGAGGCAACTGGGGTTGTTTAGCTTAGAGAGAAGGAGGCTCAGGGGAGACCTTCTCAGTCTTTACAACTACCTGAAAGGAGGCTGTAGTTAGGTGGGTCTTGGTCTCTTCTCTCAAGTAACAAGTGACAGGACATGAGGGAACAATCTCAAATTGTACCATTGGATGTTTAGGTTTGACATCAAGAAAAATTTCTTCATTGAAATGTTTGTCAAGCCCTGGGACAAGCTTCCCAGGGAAGTGGAGAAGTCCCTGTTCATGGAGGTATTTAAAAAGTCTGTAGACTCAATGCTTAGGGATGTGGTTTAGTGGTGACTCGATAGTGCCAAGTTAACAGTTGGATGTGATGGTCTTAAAAGTCTCCTCCATCCAAAATAATCCCATGATTCTGTTAGAAGAAATGCCAGTCTAGGCAGGTGTGCCTGAAGGAGCACTGACCCAGTGAGAGCAGAGACACATTGGAAAGTTTCATCTAGAAGGCAATTAGCGACGCACGCATCTTAACCACAAATGTCCAACGAAGATTTTCAGATGGACAATTGACGTGAACTTGTGACTGCTCACACAGAGTTGGTTTTGGAAACTAATACAAGCAACAAGCCAAGGCAGGCAGTCTGCAAGAGGGAGGGCCAAGAATGGGTCACTGGGACACCGGGTGCTAGAGATGGAGCACAAAACAGGTTGATGAATGGTGTCTCAGTACTTGCAGGAGTGCGTGGATACAGCCTCACTTTCCAGCCACTACTCTCTGTGTACCGCCAGGTTAGACCAAGAGAAACAAAC
Organism: Eubucco bourcierii; assembly: GCA_013396675.1. Taxonomy (NCBI): domain Eukaryota; kingdom Metazoa; phylum Chordata; class Aves; order Piciformes; family Ramphastidae; genus Eubucco; species Eubucco bourcierii. The sequence continues at coordinate 14,013 of VWZE01017644.1, forward strand.
AAAACCAGCCTCTGGGTACACAAACAAACTTTGCAGAAGCCACTGCCACCTATTTTTGATTTTGTTTAGTTGTGTTATGACATGTTTTGCATTTCCTGAGAATTACTAGCTTCGAGTTTGTCTCCAGGCAGAATTGCTGATCCCCATTGCGGTTTGGGATCGGATGTGTTTAAAATGGTCGTGGTCATATCTCTACAGAGCATCCACTGGCTTTGGAAATCTGACTCAAATGCATCTGTTTGGCACAGGAAACAGAAATCAGAAAGAAAAAGAGAAATGTGGGGCAGTAACGCAGCAAGTACAGGCATTGTACATTTCCCCCTGTTGATATTTGCTTCTGTGCCTGCTGAATCAGCTTTTTTCTGCTGCCTGCATATAAATAAGAGACTAAAGAGGCTGGTGACCTTGGCCAAATAAGCCCATTCCACTCTCCTGGAACTTCTTGGATCAAGTAAAAAGTTTTTGTCAATCTTAGGGCACAAAGCCCAGACAGTCCTCCCGGAGTGCCTAGTTATTGGTAAAAAGCCTTCCAAGCATGCAGAACTCAGTCCTTTGAGCCCTTGGAGAAGAGAAGCCAGGCCAGAATTTCAGCAGAAGCTGCCATCATCCACTGTCATAGGCATCAACACTGTAGAGAATTTCTCTCACCACAGAAGAAAAAGGAACAGACTAAAGACAAAAGGGTGGTTTTGGGCAAGAGAAGGTCTTGATGGAAAAGTCACTTCTAACTTCATCCTGAAGTAAAATGAACCAACTTTCAGAACTGAGGCTTCTTGGTCCTCTGCCACCAAGGGTTGAAAACAGCTTGCTTCTCTGAATTCAGATGCTAAGTAGACCTGGATCTGCTCAGTGCTTGCACATGAAGACACCACAAGCATCACTGAAGAAGTCAGGGTCAGGCATTAGACTCCATAAAGTGCTGAGCTGAAAAAACAAACCGCACCCAACAACATCAACATCTTTTCAGCAGCTTTGGGCTGGCAGAAGGGAAATGAGGGGAACTTTGCTGTGCTGACTCACGGGGTACAGACTGTGTGTGCTGTTGACTTTGCTCTCTGTTTGCAGGGATTTCCCTTCTATCACTGAAAGAGCAGCTGGGCCTTAGAAAAAGGTGAAATGGGTATTTTTGTCACATGCCAGTGGTAAAGAGTGGCTTCACAATGAGCCTTTTTCTTCTTGCATTGAACAAGGAGCCTCAGTCAGAGAGAGAAAACAATATCATCTGAAAAACTCTCTGTTTCCTCAACCAGTGGAGGCTATCAGGGGTCAAGCTGGCTGGGAAATGCCTGGACGGAATTATTTGCAACACCAGAGTCTCAAATCAAATGCATCTAGACTGTGGTGGCCATGAGGTGCTGGAGAATCAAAGGGGTGTGCATTTATTACAACCTGTGTGTGACACAGAGTCTTGCACTGTACCATTACATTCCCAGAGGTTTTAAAGTGCATGACACTGATTCATGTGTCTCAGAACAGAGAGGAAAGCTGCTGGACTGCTGTGGCTCACCAGAGACACAAGCAATCACAGAAGGTGACGATGAGGATCTTTCTATTTTGAGGCTGAAAGAAGTGTTTTCAGGGGACAGGTTGTCTGCATGAGCTCCTCTCTGAGACCTCCTGGAAAAGCTGACTTTGCAAAAAGCATGCTCAGTCTTGGGCACACAGAGGATGCTCTCCTCTGTCTTTCCTTCCCATGAAGTCATGGGGCCAAGTTGCCCCCAACATGTTTCACTGTCTCCTTTGTAACTCACAGACTGTCTATGAAGTGGTGCTTGCTCAAAGAGGCTTTCCATGGATGTGTCATCGGGACTGTGCTTCAGCCTAAGCTTCTTCTCTTGTAAAACTTGCCTCTGCTTAATTGATGACCCATTGCTATCTCAATCTGCTCACCTATCTTTATGTTTATGCAAAATCACTAACGCTTAGCAGGGCTTAGTGTTCCCTGAAAGAGACCAATTCTCTCTCCATCTCCTTTTGGAACAGGGAATATATCTGCTCTGTGTGTGTAATGCAATTCATCACAGATTTGCAGAGCCAGTTCAGCCCATTTGCTTGGGCTCCAGGGCTGATGTGGCTGGCAGCCTCTTGAACTTGTTCATTTATGAAGAGGGCATGTAGGCTATGTCAGGGTCAGGAGGAGTTTTCATAAACTCTGGTCCCCCCAGGCTCCACAAAAGCAGTGCTGAGTTCAGTCAGAGTGAATGTGTGAGACACCTTGTCAAGAGGCAGACAGCAGAGCACTCCACAGGCTGTTTCCAGTGACAGTTTTGAAGAGCTGAGGACTCATCTCTTTACAGTCTGAATGATAATCAAATGTCTGGAAGTACTGAGCAAAGCAATCTTTTGAAGCTAATGTTAGAAGTAAGGCTCTGTAGTAAAGTAAAGGCTCTTCCGTGATCTCACATGGTAGCCACACAGGGTCTCCTTCTGATGTTCATGGTCCAGCCTAAGCCCTCAAAACCATAATGCAGTCAAATCTTAGCCCAGCAGAAAGACTGCAAGTGCCCTGACAAATTGCTTATAAATATTTAAAGAACAAGTGAGGAGGATGGAACCAGACTCTTCTCAGTGGTGTCCAGTGACAGGAAAAGGGGCAAAGGATACAAACAGGAGGTTCCATGTAAACATGAGGGAAAAAATAGTCACTTTGAGAGTGGCAGAGCACTGGTATAGGCTGCTCAGAGAGGTTGTATATTCTCCTTCTCTGGAGGGATTCAAAACCCCTCCTGGATGTGTTCCTGTGTGATTTACTCTAGGTAATCCTGCTCTAGCAGGGAGGTTTGACTAGATGATCTTCAGAGGTCCCTTCCAACCCCTACTGTTCTGTGATTCTGTGATCTTGACCATGGACACACTCTGAACTTGGTGGATAGCTGTCAGATCCATTCCTCTGGAGAGGTCTGGGCTATGCCCAGGGGCAGAGAAGGTTCATGTGCTACCACCTGGTGTTCATGCTCTTGGGGTCCATCTGCAGCCCTACGGCTTGTGTGCTCCTGCCCCCATCTAGTGGCTGTCCCTAGGCCTGCAAAGTCCCCTCTTTTTCCTCAGGTGTCGTTCAGCTCAGCGGGGAGCACTTTGACTTTGCTCTAGATGTTTCTGGGGTGCTACCTGGCTTGACACTGTCATTTTGCAACCGAGTTTTGTAACACATTCGTTTGTAGTAAATTATTAATGCACAAAATTCCTGGGGGGGCAGAGAATTAGAATTTGAGCCATGCAATGCAATTGGAAAACAAAAAACAAAAAACAAAAAAAAAAAAAAAAAAAGGAAAAGAAAAAGTCGTCAATATCACCACCACCAACAACAAAGGAGGAGATGGGTTCAGATACGTGCTGCTTTCCCAGGCATGAGATGAGCTTTCAGGCAGAGATGAGATTGTCTAGAGTGAAAGTGGAAGCAGTGTGTAAACATTTGGCTGCTTTGTCAAAGACTGAGAAACAAGATGATGTGATCTTGGTGCCTCACATAGCTGGAACACCCCAGTGAATCTGACACACTCCACCTACCTTTTCCACAAGCATGTACTCATCAACTCCAGTGGTAGATAAAGAGCTCTCTATTTTCTGCAGGTATTTTTACAGCTCCTGTTACAGCATTATCTCAGTTCTTTACAACCTCTATTGTATCTTCCCCCCAATCCCCGGTTCAGACAAGAAGTCAGAGTTACCCTCATTCAGCTCCTGGGAAAATTGAAGTGAACAAAGAGATACTGAAGATCCCAGAGGAAATAATCAGTAAAGAAAATTTCTGATTCCTGCTTCCGACTGAGCTACCTTATCTTAGATAAAACCTAAACAAAACCTTTTAAATTCAACAAACGTCACCACAGGACTGCAAGAACCATCCTCAGCACTATTCAAATTGTTCCTTGAAGCTGAGAATAACTGTGAGAGTAAAGCACTGCCATTGATGCCCAGGGGTTTAAGTACCACTCATTTGGCACTTTGAACATGCCCATTGCACTAGTTGGAAAACCATCTCCCCCAAAAGATGGTGGGAGACACTGTGAAGAGAAAGTCTCCTCTGACCATTACCTGAGCTGATCTGCTCCAGGCAGATTCCTCACACAGTTACAAGAATGACTTCTGACAAGGACTTAAACCCATTGGAGAGAGACATAAATGAGAGAAGAAATGTTACTTTGCCCTCTACCCTTTTCTCCTTCGCTTGCCACCCAAATCTGGCTGAACTGGACTTCCCATGAGATAGAACCAACAAGCTCTTAATCTTTTCTGCTGAGACATGTCCTTTAGCTACATTCCTATAACTTTCTGGTGGCTTTTGCCTTTTGCATAGCATGCATTGGCTAGCCTTTGCAGGCATACAATGATTTGATGCTTGCCCATCTCTTCAGGTTCTTGCACAAAGAAATGGAGAGGTGAGTGGTTCTCACCTTCCTGAGGACATTTTCTCCCAGAATGAACAGGAGCACTGGGTAAGGTCACCCAGAACTAATGTGGCATGGTGGGGAGCAGGATGACTTAATGAATCCATTTCACTGTCCTCTCAACCAAAGGTCACTGACTGGGGAGCTGTTTTGGCAAAACCCATCTGTTTCAAAGACAATAAACAAGCTTTCTTGGATGCAGAATGGTTAATAGTTGGGCTGGAAGAGAGAAGAAGAAAGATTGCTTTCCAAGTCCTACAGTGATCCTAGGTTTGATAAACCCACTCTTTTCCTTTCCTCTCCTTTCCTTACCTCCCAGGGGTACAACTCAAGTATTTATGAATGCAAAAGATTCTTAGATCAAAACTCAGGTTAGAAAATGACGTGCAAGCAGGAGAACATGTCCTCTGTTCTTCTAGGCCACATAAAACACACACACACACCAAAAAATGCTGCATGCTCCTTAAGTGATTTGTTCTCATCCTTCTTCCTCCTTTGACTTGAACCCTATGCTGCTTCATGAAGGGTTTGACTTTCTGAAGTCATGGAGGTTGGAACGATCAATATCAGAGTGATTTGCTGAGCAGGCCTGGGGCTGCCCTTCTGAAAGCAGATGGGGTTATGTAATTTTTTTGTGGGGGAGGGGAAGTGAGGGGTGGAAAAACACCATTGAAACCTAAGGCTGTGCTCACTGCCTGTGGCTCACAACAGGGGAAAAGAGATTTCTCAGGAAATATAAACTCGATCCCTCTGGGAAAAGACGCACTTAGTGTCAGTAGCTTTTGGAAGAGCAGACGTGATCCTTGGCTTCCCAAGGTACAGTGCTTTCTGTATACTGTGGACCAAGCTTAGACCTTGTTTGGTCTGCTTATTCACCTGCCTAAAAACTTCTTGAAGTCACAGGGGATGGTTTTGACCCTTATTCCCTCTGCATTTGTCAACTGAATGTATGATAAAATCATAGAATAGCTTGAGTTGGAAGGAACCTTAAAGATCATCTAGTTCCAACTCCCCTGCCATGGGCAAGGACACCTCAAACCAGACCAAGCTGCTCAAAGCCTCATCCAGTTTGGTCTTAGATATTTTCAGGAGAGAGGATCAAAGTCTGCTGCTCCTTGGCAGGGAACAGCCTGAGCTTCCCTTTGCTGCCTTGATTGCTGTAACAGTGATTAAATGACATCCTTTGCCATGTGAACAGTGCTGTGGGCTGTAGAAGACATGCTAGCTTGGCTTTTGTTAAAGCATGAATCTAGACAAAGTCCTCCAGGTCCACACCAGCTTCTCTGCTTTCATAGCACAACCCAAGAGCACCTCTCAACATTTCATGTTTCTGCCTGCCTGAAGGATGATAGTATCTTATTCACCAATTACTTCTCATGACAGTCCTGTGCTGTATCTGTTCCAGGTCAGAGGGAGGGAAAAGCTGATTGTCATCATCACCTGGGAAGCCCAGGTTAAACGGGGAGTGCAGATCCACCCTCCTCAGCTGGCAGGCATCCAGCCCTCTCGTGTCTGTCTGTGGTGCCTTCAGACATCCCTTGGTGCACATAACAAGACCATTTATGAATGCTCCTTAGAGTCAACCTTCTGCACAGATTCTCCAAGAAATACAAGTGGACTCTGAGCATGTTCATGGGATATTTACACCTTAGTCATTCTTTTAACCTTGGTCACCAGCACTCCTTTGATCTGTAAGTGCTTGCCCTATTTATACACTGGCTGCCATGCTAAGCAGTGTCATCCTGACCCAGCTGCCCTCCTTACTGGAGATAATGAGCAGATAATCTAATTTATCATCTTGCTTCCTGCTTTTAAGACTCAGATACATATTTAAACACTGGCAGATGGAAGGACAGGGTTAGTTGTCTCCCTCGCTGGTGCTTTAAGAGCCACTTTGTAGGTAACCCAAAGAATCTAAATCCAGTTTGTAGCTAACCCAAGAAATCCAAATTCCCTGTTTGTTTTTTTTGATGAGCAATAGATAACAAGGGTCATGCTGCTTGGGGAACAAGGGAGGCCTCACTCGGTGGGGAAGAAAGATGATTCCTGAGCTTATAAAGTCATCTCTGGACCAAATTCAACTCTTGATGTCAGTGAAAAAGCATTTTCAGCCTGGACTTGCACATGACAATGCCCTGCACTCAAGTGACCCATGTGTAAACGAGCCTGGAATTGCACTGGTTGTTTAGAAAAAGGTATCACAGTATCACAGTATCACCAGGGTTGGAAGAGACCTCAAAGATCATGAAGTCCAACCCATCACCATAGACCTCAAGACCAGACCATGGTACCAGGTGCCACGTCCAAACCCGTCTTGAACACCTCCAGGGACGCTGACTCCACCACCTCCCTGGGCAGCCCATTCCAGTAGCCAATGACTCTCTCAGTGAACAACTTTCTCCTCACCTCCAGCCTAAACTTCCCCTGGCACAGCTTGAGACTGTGTCCTCTTGTTCTGGTGCTGGTTGCCTGAGAGAAGAAGGTAACCTCCTCCTGGCTACAACCACCCTTCAGGTAGTTGTAGACAGCAAGAAGGTCCCCCCTGAGCCTCCTCTTCTCCAGGCTAAACAATCCCAGCTCCCTCAGCCTCTCTTCATAGGGCTGTGCTCAAGGCCTCTCACCAGCCTCGTTGCCCTTCTCTGGTGATGTGGAAAGAACACAGAAATCCTTGTGGAGCTGATTTAAATCAAACTCTTCAGAGGTTAGGCTAGGAGGAGAAACTCACCTTCCATAACAAGCTGTTGCCCCTGTCATTTTTGCTTTATTCATGGTTCTCCTTTCTTCCCCAACAAAACACTGACCCATCCTTGATGAGCAGCTCATCCTGTGATGGAGAAGGAAGATGTTTTGGGGGAAGGTAAAGACCTAGTTCTGGTGTGTTAAGAGGTCAGTTCCCCAAACGTAATCGTCTGCCAGCTTCCAACACTTTACCATCATAACATGAAATTTCACTTGGCACTTTGGGACATGTTTTAGTAGGCATGGTCGTGATGGGTTGATGATTTGGCTCAATGATCTTAGAGACCTTTTCCAACTTTAATGATTCCATGATTCTAAAACATAAGAAAGTAATCTGTATCTATCTGTGCAGGCACAGATTAACTTTGCTTAGAGCACTCATAGCCAAGTACAACTGAGTGGGTGTATTTCTGTTCAAACTCATGCCTGCAGCTGCCTGGATTAGAACACACACACGGAGTGGCTGTAATGCCACTCCAGGTGAGATCAGTTGGAACGGTACAAAAACCTCACAAATGCTGCTGTATCATGTCGGACTGTCAGATCCCTGGGCTTTAAAGCAATGCATTCTTTCTTTCTCTCACTCCCTCTCTATATATCTGTCTATCTGTCTATCTATCTATCTATGTACCTACCTACCTATCTATCTATCTGCCTACCTATCTATCTATCTATCTGCCTACCTATCTATCTATCTACCTACCTATCTATCTATCTATCTACCTATCTACCTATCTATCTGTCTATCTACCTATCTATCTATCTATCTATCTATCTATCTATCTATCTATCTATCTATCTATCTATCTATCTATCTATCTATCTATCTACCTACCTATCAATCTATCTACCTATCTACCTATCTGTCTATCTACCTATCTATCTATCTATCTTTCTATCTATCTATCTATCTATCTATCTATCTATCTATCTATCTATCTACCTACCTACCTACCTACCTACCTACCTATCTATCTCATAGAATCATAGAATGGTAAGGTTGGAAGGGACCTCAAGGATCATCTATTTCCAACCCCCTGCCATAGGCAGGGACACCTCCCACTAGTACAGCTCACTCAAGGCCTCCTCCAACCTGCCTTTGAACACCTCCAGGGAGGGAGCAGCCACAACCTCCCTGGGCAACCTGTTCCAGTGTCTCACCACCCTCACTGTAAAGAACTTCTTCCTAACATCCAGTTATACACATCCTAACACCCAGTATATACACACATATATGAGTATATATTTATAGAGTTGCCCATACTTCTTTAATTAGGAGATGCAGATGCTAGAAAGAGGCAAAGCAGAAAATGTCAACCAAGGCAGATCACGCTTCCATTCCCATCGAGGCGTTCACCACTGACAAGAAACAGCTGCATCAGCTCTTTCTTTAGGGGTTGTATTTTACTGTTAAATCCTATTGATTAGCAGTAAATTGTCTACAGCGATGTCATTCTCCAGAGGTGACATGTGGGGTAGGGCTGGAGGGTTGAAGGCTATGCCTGCACTGCTGGCACTATGGGAGGCTGTGTTCAAGGCATGAAACACCACTGCCTGAAGTGGAATACCTCGTAGTTTCAGATTGATGTTGGCAAAGGCTACAAGCCATAATACATGAGCACCTCTCTTAAAAAGACAGGCTGAAAGAATTGGGGCTGCTCAAGTTGGAGAGGACAAGGCTCTGAGGAGACCTTATAGCTACATTTTAGTATCTGAAGGTGGGGGGAAAGAATGTTTAGAAAGGCTTTAGTAATAGGATGAGAGGCGACGGTTTTGAACTTGTCCTGGTTTGAGGCTAATTAGAATATTTTAATAGAGAAAGGCTGTGAAAGGAAAACAATGGTGATGTCTACTTCACTCATAGGCTTGCTGGAAAATTGTTTGGGAATAATAACCAAAATATAGATAAGGTCAGTCTCTGTCTGTCTCTTGCTGGGAGAGCAGCTCGGGCAGTCTAGCAGCTTCTGGCTCTGGCACCTCTGCCGATTAATCTTTACTAACCACTTTTCCTTCTAACCCCCCTGGCTGATCCTCCTAATTTACCTTGCATGTAAGGCAAACCTTGGGGTAAGGTATAGGGGTGGGGAGAAGGTGGAAGGGTGGTTGGGAGCCCCTCCTGGGGTCTCTGATTTCTGGGAGGGGAGTTGTGTTGCTGTATTACCTTTAACTTGTCTATTTCTGTAACTATTCCTGTCTATAGTGTATATCTCTGCTTGTACATTGTGCTGAGCTGTAAATAGAGCTTCAGTCCTTAACTTCCAGCTGGCTGAGTTCTAGTCTGGGTCATTTTGCAAAGTGTGTGTGGCGGGGCGGAACTCCCAAACCATCACAGAACTGGAGCAGGGCAGATTTAGGCTGGACATAAGGAGGAAGTTTTTTACAGTTAGAATAGGTAAAACACTGGAAAAGGTTGCCCAGGGATGTGATTTGGGCCCCATCCATGGAGACATTCTGGATCAGACTTGATGTGACCCTGGGCAACCTGATCTAGTTGGAGCTGTCCCTGCTCACTGCAATGGAGTTGGACAAGACGACCTCTCAGAGTCCCTTCCAACATGATGCAATCTGTGAACCTGTGAGCATGGAGGTGCTGTTGCTCCTTGGTCTGGGTCAAAACTTTCTGGTCCAGGTTATGGAGGCAGGTAAGGGAATCAAGAGGCAAGAACACTGCCTCACTTTCAAAGCACAGAGGAGGTATGGAGGATGGAGCTACAACAAGCAGTCTGGATTAAATCTACTTCAGTCCAGCTGACCACAATTTCCCTGTTTTCTCTTGTTGGATATGCGCAGTCATTTGCAGCATGTAGCGATGAGAAATATCCAAGATTTGTATAGGCAGAGGTTCATATTTTCACTGTTTGCTGTGAAAATGAGAAAGAAAGGAAGAGCTGAATTACAATACCTTGGCAGGACATCCAGACACTTACCTGTAGGGAGGCTCAACCTCGATCCTGATGTTGAGCATCTCTGAGCCTGATGATGATTAGTAGGCACCATTGTTCTCCTGGCAAAATCCCCGATGCAAAGGCAATTAGATCAGCAGTGTTTGTGTTGGTCTGGTTTAGGTAATTGCAAAGAGGTAGCAGAATTATCTCAGTGGTTAAAAAGCCTGTCAGTGTATGCTGCCTCTACAGGTCTGCAGATGGGCAGTTGGGAGGGAGTTGTGGTGTAATGAGTGGGCAGCACCTCTTGCTCCTACTCCTCTGCTGCAGAGTGGTCATCTGGGTCCCTCTCTGCAGGCTCTTGCAGTGGCTTAGACCATAGCACATCAACAGTTTGTGCTGGGAAACATCGTTCTCCCAGCAGTGGCAGTGTCCTCTTATGTAGACAGGTCCTGTAGGTGCAGTGCCCAAAGGTGCAAAAGTGTCTTGAAGGGTGAGATAGAGGTTGATATGGTGGTGCAAGGCTGGTATAAGACAACCTGAGGTTGATATAAGAAGATCTGAAGTTTATATATGAAGATCTTCCCAGAAAAGTTGTGGGTTCCTCTTCTCTGGAAGCATTCAAGGCCAGGTTGCATAGGGATTTGAGCAATCTGGTTTAGTACAAGACATCCCTGCCCATGACATGGGGGTTGGAACTAGGTGATACTTAAGGCCCCTTCCAACTCAAACCATTTTCTGATTAGGACATAGATTCCCAGTGCTCTGAGATACCATAGCTTTCTCCAGAAAACTACCCCTGTGCCATTAGGAGCAGAGCAGCTAAGGACAAGAACAAGCAGCAAGGCTTTGTATGACTTCAGACTATGGGAGTATACTGTTGAGAATGAAAAAAGGTAGAAGCAACTTGAAAGCTTAGCTGAGTCGGATTTCATCCTGAACAATAAAAGCAAGTCCTATCACAGTCCTCTTTTTGGCTCCAAAGTGTTATCTGAAGCAAGGACGTCACAATTAACATCATCCTTCCAGCCCTTGGCTTAGAAGCCTGAGAACCTATCTCACAGCTGTAGGATGCTTATGTTCTTCTGTATGGCACAATTCAAAATGGAAAGACTACATAGTTGTGATTCTGCTTTCTCAGGGATGTGTCTTTATGCAGCACTTTAAATCAAGCAGCACTTTAAGTGCTGCTAACTAGCCACAGAAGTGCTGCTTCTACCAAAAGCAAGCTGCAAAGCATAGCTGAGAGTGAGCAATGCTTCAGCCAGAAGTCTAGTGTAGACAAGCCCTTGGTATGGATTCAGCCCTGGTTGAATTTCCAGCCAGCCTGAGATTTTTCAAGCCTTTATTTTTCTTGTCAAATGTGTAAATCCTGAAATTAGCGATCCTGCTTCTCCAGTTTCAGAGAACTGGGTGTTATTCTCTTGAATTAGTCAGATCCCCAGTGAGTTTTACTTTGAAGCAATAGTGCTGGGATAACATTTGGACATTTGGTACCCAAGAGAAGTTTAGGAGAAGAGACTGTCTTCTGCCAAATTAAAAGTTTATCAAAATAGCCACAACAAAGCTTTAGAACAGAATGAAACTTTGGGGAAGATTTTGTTATATTTAGCTTTGGCAAACCATGATGTTTTGAGCTGCCTCCTACTGCCCAAAGAATCCTGAAAGCAAAAGAGAAAATTGTTTCCAAATCAGAATAATTATAGCTTGCATAACACAATCTTGCATTCAGTTAAAGAAACCAATCAGGGCATCTCGCTTATATAAGTAGCTTCTTAAATTGCAGGAAGGAATGTTTCTTGATGCCTCAAGAATGGCTACACTTTGTTCTAACTTTGAAAACTCAAAAGATTCACAAAACCTAAACAATTCTCACAGTTTCCCCTATTCCCTCTTGCAAAAGGCCTGCCCTGAAAGTGAATTCTGAAAGTTTTGGGTTGAGAAAATACAGGTGAGAAAATATCGAAATTTTGCATTTATCTGTGCTTGCTCCAAAGTGAATAATTTTGCACATTTTCTGCACTTGTTTCTTTCCTCTTTCTTTACCTTATCCTCTTTAGGGTGCATATGCTCTGGGACTTGGGTGTCTATGCTTTGAGCTTTTCTTTCTCCCTAGACTAGCATCTAGGGAGGCAGAGATCTGTGATTCTTTTGGTGTGGCGGCAATACCCTCAATAAACAAGTAGCAACCAATTTGGTTCTTTGGTGCAGGAGACTGTAACACAGCCCATCCTAAGTAATCCTGCTGAGACATGTTTTGGGAATAGGGCCTAATATGGTAATTCAGGGGAATTTTCTTTCTCAAAGCAAAGGCTTGCAGAGCAATGTCCTCCTACTCCAAAGCCTATCTACCAACACGCTGGGACGCAACACTGTGGTGGCAATTATTGAAAAGACAGAATAGACTTGCAGCAGTGCCAGCAAATTCCTTTCTGTTGAGAAGGAGGAGTGGCAGTCTTGGTAAGAGCTGGATCCAGATAAGTAGAATGACTGCTTTTCAATAGCTGGCGCCCATGGGCCGGTGCGCTCTTACGCTACCGTGCGCACATGTTAAAACCCAGCTCTCTGCAGAGATTTTTCTAACAATGGGGATCATGAAGGTCCTTGACTGATGTTTTGCAATCAGGCAGTTCAGAATCCCAGGGCAGTGTGTGCAATTAGGGGTGAAATGCATTGCAGGTCTTCTACAGATTCAAGGTATGGTGCGATGTGACAACAGATCTGATGGTAGTTCCTTCAGTTATCCACAACTCAGGGTTCACAGAATCACAGAATCATTCAGGTTGGAAAAGACATTCAGGATTAAGTCCAATTATCAATGTTGTTCTACAAAGTTCACTCCTAAAGCACATCACTAAGCACCACCTCTACACAATCTTCAAACACATAGAATCATAGAATGGTAAGGTTGAAAGGGACCTCAAGGATCATCTAGTTCCAACCCCCTGACATAGGCAGGGACACCTCCCACTAGTACAGTTCACTCAAGGCCTCGTCCAACCTGGCCTTGAACACCTCCAGGCAGGGAGCAGCCACAACCTCCCTGGGCAACCTGTGCAAGTGTCTCACCACCCTCACTGTAAAGAACTTCCTCCTAACATCCAGTCNTACCACTCTCTCTGTGAAATTTTTTTTTCTAATGTTCAGTTTAAATGTACCCAGTCACAGTTGGAGGCCATTCTCTCTTGTTCCGTTGCTAATTACCTGTGACAAAAGACCAGCACCAACCTAAGGTGTCCTGTCAGGTAGTAGCAGAGAGTGATGAGGTTTTCTCTTAGCCTCTTCTTTTTCAAACTGAACAGCCCCAGCTCCCTCTGTCACTCCTCATAAGATTTATTCTCCAGGCCCTTCACCAGTTTTGTTGCCCTCCTCTGCACTCACTCCAGCACCTCAGTGTCTCTGTTGTATTGATGCAATACTCGAGGTGTGGCCTCAAGGACCTGCCTCGTCCTCTTTGCCTATTTAGAAACTGAGTCACCATTTCCATATAGCTGAACATCCCTAAGGAAAACCATAGTTTCACCTCTCCAGATGTCATGTCCACTTATTTTCAAGTAGGAGAATATCAAGCTATTTTCTCAGGTACTGTCATTTTGAGTAAGGAGAAATGCTGGGTCCTTGCATAGTCATGTTGGAATTCTGTAACGCAACCTGCCATAAAGATTATCTAATCTGGTTTAAAAGCTGCTTCTATTTTTGCACTGGTGATGAACCCACCTGTTATGTCCACAGAATATGCACCAAGTCATCTGCAAATCCCAGGGCTATGTGCATGGCAGGAGAATCATAGAATCATAGAATGGTAAGGTTGGAAGGGACCTCAAGGATCATCTAGTTCCAACACCCTGCCATAGGCAGCAACACCTCCCACTAGGACAGGTCACTCAAGGCCTTGTCCAACCTGGCCTTGAAAACCTCCAGAGAGGGAGCAGCCACAACCTCCCTGGGCAACCTGTGCCAGTGCCTCACCAGCCTCCCTGGAAAGAACTTCCTACTAATATCCAATCTCCCCTCTGCCAGTTCAAACCCATTGCCCCTTGTCCTGTCATTGCAAGACCTTGTCAATAGTCCCTCCCCAGCCTTCCTGTAGGCCCCCTTCAGATATTGGAAGTCTACTCTAAGGTCTCCTGGAAGCCTTCTCTTCTCCAGGCTGCAGAGCCCCAACTCTTTCAGCCTGTCCTCATAGCAGAGCTGCTCCAGCCCTCTGAGCATCTTCGTGGCCTCCTCTGGACCCACTCCAACACTTCCATGTCTTTCCTGTGCTGTGTAAATTCCCATTTACTTTTTTGCTTCCTTTCTGTGATGGTCAGAGTGACTATGCTATTTCTTCTGCCTTGGAAAGCCAAGCTAAGGATCAGGCTCATCTTACTGGTGCAGGCACCAAGTATAGGTGCCTGGACAGATGTCTCTCCATATGATTTGTGAGCTCAATGGAAATTTGAAATAGCTAACAGGACCTAGGCAGAGATCCAGGTAGTCATATGTAGAAGCCTGATATAGAGTGATTCATGTCAGTCTCCAGACTACTCACCACACTGACTAGATGTATCATTCAGTTTTTTAAATACAGACATGTGGTGGATAAATTGTTTGTTTAGAATTGTTTGCTTCATTGGCTATGGGGGGTTTTATTGAGAAGAATTCTATGGGTGGTTGTTTTGATGAGCTCCATCACAGTGAGATGTGCTCTGCTTTCTGCAGAGCAAGCAACCTGTGCTTTGTTATTTTGACAAAGGTGCAGCAGGACTGTTCTTCAGCTTGTGATACAAGAGGTTCATCTTCACTGAGCCATTCCCTGTCAGCCCAATGTTTGTATGTGCTACATGAACAATTAGGGTTAAAGACCTTCAATGTTCTTGCCTGTTCCTTCAAACAAGGGAAAAAACCTAAACAAACAATAAAACCACCCCAAAAAACCCAACCATAACCAAGAACCAGGTCCTGCAGACACAAGCAATGCAGTCTGCAGTCCCCTTTATGAGCTGCCCTGAAGCCCTGGTCACCACCACCAACATATCTGAGCTGCCTGCTGTAACACTGGGCTCTCACATGTTCAGGCACCTTCATAGAATCATAGAATGGTAAGGTTGGAAGGGACCTTAAGGATCATCTAGTTCCAAACCCCTGCCATAGGCAGGGACACCTCCCATTAGTACAGTTCACTCAAGACCTCATCCAACCTGGCCTTGAACACCTCCAGGGAGGGAGCAGCCACAACCTCCCTGGGCAACCTGTGCCAGTGCCTCACCACCCTCACTGTAAAGAACTTTCTCCTAACATCCAGTCTAAATCTCCCCTCTGCCGGTTTAAACCCATTGCCCCTTGTCCTGTCATTGCAGGACCTTGTAAATAATCCCTCCCCAGCCTTCCTGTAGGCCCCCTTCAGATACTGGAAGGCTACTATCAGGTCTCCTGGAAGCCTTCTCTTCTCCAGGCTGCAGAGCCCAAATTCTCTCAACCTGTCCTTATAGCAGAGCTGCTGCAGCCCTCTGGTCATCCTCATGGCCTCCTCTGGACCCGCTTTAACACTTCCATGTCCTTCCTTCAGTGTGACACTGAGAGCATAAGGCCATGGCCTAGGCAACTGGAGGACTAGTACTTTGGAACAAATAGCCCATACCTGCAGCATGCCTGAGTATACCTGCACAGCCAGGGAACCTTTCCTGACATTCTCATGACCATCTTAAACTGTGCACAGTCCTGAGAAGTCAGAGTGAGCTTTGTGAGCAGAAGCTCAATAGCTGGGGAGAATAACTGCTTGGAAGGGAACATCTTGCTGGCTCACCAGCCACGTTTTTGTCTCTTGTATTTACAACATGTCTTGAAACTGAAGACAAGCCATTAGTGTTAGCCCTACAGAAATCCTTCCTAACAGAGAGTGTATTGGTGAAGGCCACCTTAGAACATGAGAAAGCCTCAACTCTAGCCAAGCATGCCAATAAGTCACAATCACAGAATCCCATAATGGTAAGTGTTGGAAGAGACCTCTGAATACAACCCAATCCTGCTAATGCAGGACAAGTCCTCATTAATAATTTTCATCAATATTCTCTGCATTGGAAGTGTTTCGAAGAGTTTCTTAACTCCAGCTAACTCAGAGCTAACTCAGAGTTGAACACAGGAATTTATTTTGCCTTGGGGACATGGCTCAAGTTGAAGAATAAATTGCCTTTGGGTGGACATAGGAAGGGAACAGGGTACATTGTGTCCTCCTGAGTTACCCCTCATCTTCCAGGTCAGACTGAGGCAAGAACAATAAACAAGATCCAGCCCTGGTGTCCCTCCTGCCTGCATTCCCATGGCACGTGTGGTTCCCATGTGGCTCTTACCTGAGCCTGGAGAGCTTCGGAGCCAGTTACAATAGCTCTAGTCAGCACCTCCCTTCTGCCCTGCCATGTTTGATCTTATCTGACTGCCAGAACAACAATGAAAAATATTTTCTTGTGGAAGGCAAAACTTCAGAGATGTTATGAAATGTGTTCCTGGCACTTCCCTTGCTTTGCAGTGGGTGGAATGATTTAAAAGGAGAAGTGCTTTTCCTCTCCTACCTGGTTCCTCTCATCGTGAGGATTCTAAACCTTGCTGGAGGGAACTGAAAAACCTCCCAGCTGGAAATGCCTGAGAGTCTTGCAGTCTTGTGGCTCCTTCAGAATTGTCTCCATAGCCCTACTCATCTGTCAACAAGGCAAAACTCTTGTCTGCCTGCTTTTCCCATGAGCACAGTGAAGTTCATTTCCCTCTACCTGGCCCCAACTTGTTTTGGGTCAGATTAATACCTACGTAAGCTTAATACTGCTTTTTTTAATGTATAGATGCGGGCTGATTACCAGGCAGCAACCACTTTTCCTCTGCTTGTTTGGCAGGGAATAAGGAAAGGGAGGGAGGAATTCACTGAAGAGGGGCAATCCGCTCTGCAAGCATCTCTCTAGCCACAAATAAGGTTGCCCAGAGGTGTGGTGGAAGCATTATCCCTGGAGACATTCATGGTCAAAATTGATGGGGCCCTGAGCAACTTAATCTAGTTGGAGATGTCCCTGCAGAGTGCAGGGGGGTTGGACAAGATAACCTTCAAGGGTCCCTTCCCATCTGATGTAGAATGGTAAGGTTGGAAGGGACCTCAAGGATCATCTACTTCCAACACCCTGCCATAGGCAGGGATACCTCCCACAAGTACAGGTTACTCAAGGCCTCATCCAACCTGGTCTTGAACACCTCCAGGGAGGGAGCAGCCACAACCTCTCTGGGCAACCTGTTCCAGTGCCTCACCACCCTCACTGCAAACAACTTCCTCCTAACATCCAGTCTAAATCTTCCTTCTGCCAGTTTAAACCCATTGCCCCTTGTCCTGGCATTGCAAGACCTTTTAAACAGTCCCTCCAGAGCCTTTCTGTAGGCCCCTTCAGATACTGGAAGGCTACTCTCAGGTCTCCTCAAAGCCTTCTCTTCTCCAGGCTGAAGAGCTCCAACTCTTTCAGCCTGCCCCTCTAGCAGAGCTGCTGCAGCCCTCTGAGCATCCTCGTGGCCTCCTCTGGACCCACTCCAACACTTCCATGTCCTTCCTGTGCTGAGAGCTCCAGAACTGCACACAGTACTCCAGATGGGGTCTGATGAGAGCAGAGTAAAGGGGCAGAATCCCCTCCCTTGCCCTGCTGGCCACACTGCTCTTGATGCAACCCAGGACTCAGTTGCTGTCTGGGCTGCATGCACGAAATGCAGACTCTTGTTGAGCTTTTCATCAACCCAGACACCAAGGTCCTTTAGTGAATCAGAGACTAAAGTAACAGTTGCAATTAATGTCACAGGAAATCAGCCTTTTTTCTTGGACTGTATGAGGTTAGTGACACAGATACATTCATGGTAATAGCCTTATGTTTGAAGATGCCAAAATCCCTGATTTTGCTGTCTCTATCCCCAGTTTCTGCCTTTCAGGATGCTGGACAGCTGAGGTGAGTCCCTCCATCACTGTAGCTTTGGGATGGTACAGGCCTTTTAAACTGAAATCGGCAAGGAGGTAAAGGTTGGAAAAAAAAATCCTTATTCCAAGGAGTTTAATGAAAATAAGTAGCCAGAATGAAGACAGAGAATATATAATGTTCTTACTGAGGGAGGGACTGTGCCATCAGTTTAGTCTTTACAAAGCATAAAGAATTTAAATTAAAGCTTGAGGTGGAGGAAAAGCCCCACTGGAGCTCACAAGCTTCAGAGCAACAAATCCAAGCAGGTTCTGTCATCCAGGAATGGTTTGTTTAGCCCTGATTAGAATAAAATGGATTTAGAAATGATAAATGCACTTTTCCTCCTACTCCAACCTTTTTAGGATCTACTAAAGGCTGAGATGGTCTCACATTTTCACAGATGTCTTCCACTATAACCTGAAGGCTTTGGGCTGCAGCTGCTCAGTCTTGCAGAGACAATGCTAAACACAGCGTTATTAAAATACCTTTCTGTGATTTGCCTGCCCATAAATGACACAAAGTTGTTGTGCTTCCACAATGATTCATTTTCAGACCACTTCAAGGAAGCAATGTTTAGAGTTGAGGCTGCTGCCAGTGTGGGGAAGAAGTCTCTGCTGTTTTTGGAGAAATTGGTAGTAGCAGAATTGAAAGAGCATGCTGAAGGAATTTATGGAGTCCTGAAGATGAAGAAAGATCATATTCCAAAGGAGGTTTTAACCTATGGAAATTAAAGCAATGTGCAGGACCTCACCAGTTGGATGGGAAAGGACAAGAGGCAAAGCAGCTCAGGGTGCATGGCAGGAAGACTGTCTGCTAGAGCCTGACACTGAAGCTTCAGGCTGGTGAAGCCATTTAACAGTCATTTATGCAGAGAATCCCTGGGAGTTGATTAAAAACCTCAGCTCTTCCATGGAATAGGAGAAAGCAAAACAGCTCTTGAAGAAGACTGGTGGTCTCAGGGCTGGATGCAGCCAGGCTGTGAAGAGATGCAAAGATTTATACATGCAATTTCGTGTCCTCATGTTAGATGGAGTGAAGTCAAAGTGTGTTACACCTCATGTAGTAAATGTCTGTCAAATAAAGTTCTTGGGGAAGTAGGGAATGCTTCCAGTCCTGGTATTTATTGCATTCTTTCCTCCCTTGATAATTCACATCCTTTGTCCACTTAGTCCCCTTCTGGATGAAGTTGCCCAAAGAAGCGAGCAGCACAACCATCAAACCTCTCGGTTCTCCTGTGTGGAAAGGGAGATTACTGAGGATGTAGCTCCATCTACTGTCATAAAGACAAACGTCAGGCCTCCACTAGCATCTCTCTGGATCCTGTGGCTGATGCATTAA
>VWZE01017644.1:47224-62448 GCA_013396675.1 Eubucco bourcierii
AGGTGTTCAAGGCCAGACTGGATGAGGCCTTGAGTGACCTGTGCTAGTGGGAGGTGTCCCTGCCTCTGGCAGGGAGTTGGAACTAGATGATCTTTGAGGTCCCTTCCAACCTTACCATTCTATGATTCTAAGTTCTACTCATAGGAAGTGAAGTATCTCAATATCCTGAAAAATAAACAGAGTAATGAGTTACAGTCTAATGACTAAATTCTACCTATGGCCATTAAACATTAGCTCTCTGACCAGACAGAATCTGTGAAGGGTTTGAAACACCTCTAAGGAACAGTAAACCCACTGAGTGATGGGGACTTCAAGGTAGTTCTTGCTTGAGTGACTTCAATCTTGTTTCCACCTGGGAGCCTGAGTATCCAGAGGTTTTAGTGGTGAGTTTTGTGGGTCACAGGCTCTTCCACCATCTAAGGACTGCTGGAAACACAACTGCAACAAGACAGCCATGAGCAGAGAAGTCAAGAGACGCATGAGAACTGACATAATTCCAAAGAAGTCAGTTGGCTTTTTGAGGCCACTTTCTCAGGCTTCCTTGGCCGCATTAAAATCTGGTTGTGCTCTTTTCTGTGTCCACAAGGTGTCTGTCCTGCTGCTTTTCCACTCTTGCAAATGCTTTTGGCTTTGATTTTTCTCTGCATCTTCAGAATTTGTTTACAGACATCCACATTTAATGAGATTAAGAGAAAAATGCTGAATTATTCATTCGAACGTATAATTGAACTGCAATGACCTTTATGTTAATAAAAGTGCCCCTTTCCTCTGTGCAAACACTTTAGCCTTTGCAAAGCAGGGAATTCACTGCATCTGTTGAATTCACAAGTGGCTTTTTAATTTTTTTTTCCTTTTTTCTTTCTTTCTTTTTTTTTTTTTGTTTGTTTGCTTTGTTTTAAACAACTGCCTAATAGCTGGAACCAGCATTGTGTTCCTCCTGCTGACTCACTGGTTTCCAAAAGCTCTGCAATGAGTGTGACATCTTTAAACACCACAGAATATACTGTTTCTTTTCAACTGGACATAATCTGCAGTGATTCAACTCACGTAAAAGAACCATGTGGGTAGAAGTATCTCAACCGAATACGTCAGCCTCCGGAGCTCCAGTCTTGCTGCCTTGCACTCAATGTGCTACGCCGTTCAAACGGTGTTTACTGTGGAGATCCAGCAAAAAGATTTTGCTTTGGTTTTAAAAATCACAGAATGAACATGGAATTTGGCTGAGGTAAAATAGTCCATGCTCATTAAAGTGAGCTCAATAAATTAGTTCCTTTGTTAGGATATAAAGTATTTGCATTGACTGGAAAGTAGTTACACAATCGTTGAATGCGTTGGGTTGGAAGGTCATCTAGGCCAATTCACCTTCAATGTGCAGGAACACAGGGTCACAGGATCACAGGATGTCAGGGGTTAGAAGGGACCCAAAGAAACCACTGAATCCATGTAGGGAGAATGGTTTCAAAATTAATAACAATATCAATTTTGATACCCATGCAGAGATCGTTCATAACTACGAAAACTGTTTATTAACATTAAATCTCACCAGAAACCTTATTTACAAGGCATAGTTTGGAAATTTACACACACAGGGAACAGGTAAACTGGAACACTTTAAAGGCAATAGCATAAGCAAACATTTTTAGTGGCAGAGAAGGTTTGTGTGGTCACTGATACTGCTTGCAGTTAGTTATCCTGCTTAGCCACTGGATGGACACAGGAAGCTCCTTTCTGCTCATGGCAGAAGGCAATTAATGATTTCAAGAGGTTTGAAGTATTTACTCACAAAAATATTATGGGACAATTCCCTAAGCATGTGGCAGGGTTGCTGCTGGGTCGAAAGCTGTTAGAGGCTTTGGAGTTTCCTCAGGCTCCTGGGTGCTTCAGAAAAGGAGGCAGACATCTCTGAGCTGGTGCTGGCTCTCTTGGCAGCAGGCTCTCTTGGCAGCAGGCTCTCATGTGCAGGCAGATGTCTTGCGGTGTGCAGTCCCGGCACAGTGTCATGCTGGCTGTGCAGGCCAAATGTGTGGAGGCATCAGAGCCTGATCCTGCTCGCTGGGGTCCCACCCAGCTCAGGATCGATGAGGTAATAAGCAGGCCTGGATACAATAGCAGAGAGCACAACAGCACCAAGCCCAATGTGCTACCTGCTCATCCTTTATATCCATTTCAGCCCAAGACTGATGAGCCTTTGGACATAGATTAGTCAATCAGGATGGCAGTTTGCCCATATTAGGTGTAACTGGGGCCGTTGTCCCGTTTCCTGTAGCCACCACCCCCAGCACAGAGGGAGGGGGAGCAGGGGAGCATGCCTGGGCAAGCCAGGACATGTACAAGCCCACCTTTGACCTATTTAGGCCTACCACGACAGCCCAAACCCCCTTCCAGAGCAGCACCATAAAATCTAGCTCAAGTCACAGAGGACTGCATCCAGACAGGCCTTGAAAGTCTCCAGAGGAGACTCCACAGCCTCTCTGGGGAGCCTGTGCCAGTGCTCTGTCACCCTTCCAGTAAAGAAGTCCTCCCTTGTGTTGAGGTGAGACCTCCTGTGCTGCAGTTTACATCCATTGCTCCTTGTCCTATGCCAGGGAGCAAGTGAGCAGAGCCTATCCCCTTGTCCTGACCCTCAGCCCTCAGTTATTTATAAACATTTATTAAATCTCCTCTCAGTCTTCTTTTCTCCAGACTAAAAAGCTCCAGGTCCCTCAGCCTCTCCTCATCAGGCAGTGCTCCAGTCCCCTCATCATCCTCGTAGCTCTGCCTTAGACCATCTCCAGCAGATCCCTGTCCCTCTTCAACTGGGGATCCTGAAACTGAAGTCAGCACTCAAGATGGGGTCTCACCACCAAATAGATCAGGTTGCCCAGACTCCCATCCTACATGATCTGGAATGTTTCCAGGGATGGAACATCTACCACATCTGTGTACCAATGTTTCGCCACTCTCTGTAAAAAATTCCTTCCTTATGTCCTAGTGTACCATGTACAGGGTAGCACAGTCCTTGGAGTTCTAAAGGACCAAAATTCAAACCCTATAAAGTCTCTAAATCATTGGCTGGTAAAAAAACCCCATATCTTAACATTATGTAAAGATGGGAATGCAGAAAGAATAGAGGTTAATTCTGGGATCCTGCCATTTGATATCTGGTTCAGGGCAATCATCTCCATTCTAGTCAATATCAATGCCACATCTGTAAAATAAGAATATCATCATGTCATGTTTCTGTGCTCTTAGACCAAGCTCTTCAGGAAGCAAACTGGTGAAAGGTCTGAAGAACAAGCTTTATGAGAAGTAACTGAGGGAACTGGGATTATTTAATCTGAAGAATCCAGAGTACTCTCTACAGTTCTGTAGCCCCCAGTACAGGAAGGACATTGGAGCAGGTCCAGAGGAGATGATCAGAGGGCTGGAGCAGCTCTGCTATGAGGACAGGATGAGAGAGTTGGGGCTCTGCAGCCTGGAGAAGAGAAGGCTTCCAGGAGATCTTAGAGTATCATAGAATCATAGAATGGTAAGGTTGGAAGTGACCTCAAGGATCATCTAGTTCCAACCCCCTGCCATAGAGTAGTCTTCCAGTATCTGAAAGGGGCCTACAGGAAGGCTGGGGAGGGACTATTGACAAGGTCTTGCAATGACAGGACAAGGGGCAATGGGTTTAAACTGGCAGAGGGGAGATTTAGACTGGATGTTAGGAGGAAGTTCTTCAGTGAGGGTGGTGAGACACTGGCACAGGTTGCCCAGGGAGGTTGTGGCTGCTCCCTCCCTGGAGATGTTCGAGGCCAGGCTGGACGAGGCCTTGAGTGACCTTCAAGGCAGGGATTGGAACTAGATGATCTTTGAGGTCACTTCTAACCTTACCATTCTACGGTTCTAGGATTCTGTAAGAAGAGGAGACTGAGGGGAGACCTTATTGCTCTCTACAATTACCTGAAAAGAGGTTGTTGTGAAGTGGTTGTTGGTCTCTTCTCCCCAGCATCAAGTGAGTGGACAAGATGAAATGGCCTCAGATAGCCCCAGTGGAAGTTTAGGTTGAACTTCTTTCCTGAAAGAGTGTCAGGCAGTGGAACAGGCTTCCCAGGGAGGTAGTAAAATCACTGCTCTGGAAGTGTTAAAAAATATGCAGAGACATGACACTTCAGAGCATTGTTTACTGGTCTTGGTGATGCCAGTGGTTGGACTTGATGATCTTAAAGGTCTTTTCCAATGGAATCGGTTCTATGATTCTGTGCTTCTACATGGATGCAATTTTTGATCTGTGCATCTGAAGATTTGAATGCAAGAGGGCTTTACTTCTGGGTAAGATTTCTGGCTGGTGCTGCAAAATAAATAATCTGTGAGTGTTCTCATGTTTATGTGCAAAACCTTTTTATCTGCCTGGTTTGGGAGACTGTTTAAGTGTTTGCTTGTAAGAGTGTCTGCAGAAAGTGAAGTTGTCAGGAGAATCGGTGAGAATAAATATTCATGAGGATGCTCTTGCTGCAAACACTTTTGTGGCCATCTGTAAAAGCTTTTTTATTATTCAAACAATGCTGAGCTTTTTGCAGATAATTTGCCAACATAAAAAGAAAAAAAAAAACAACCCAAAGTTTCTTTTTTTTCTTCCTCTTTCTTTTTGCCTTTTATTTCTTTTTTTCCTCCTTATTTTTTTCCTCTCCCTCTCTCTAACTCCCATTTGCTCTCTCCCTCTCTCTCTCTACCTCTCTCTCTTTTTTCCACCCCTCCCAGAGACAACTGATTGCTGCCATGTAACAGTGATCAGCACTGTGATGTGATTTAATAGATAACACCGTTGTGAAATTAATTATGAATTATAAATATTACATTTGAAATTAACATTATTTTTTAATGAATGTTAAAAAAATCTAGGGGAAATTCCCTGAGATTCTTTGGATTTTCATTTGGCAGGGAGCAGTTGCACAAAGGGTATTTATGAACATGGAATTAAACAGTTTAAGCAATCAGAACTTGGAAAACAGGAACGTGAAAACAGGAACAATTCTAACGATGGTTATGGAGCCTTAGCAACAACTCTAGCAGATGTACTCACAATGCTTCGGTCTCTGAGTAAGTTTCCTGTACAAAGACACTTCCAAAACTCATGATAATGATCCTGGGGTAAAACACAAAATATTCCAGGCAGAGGGAAAGAGAGAAGAACTGAGCTGCTGCTATGCAAGCAGCAAACACGTGGCTGCTGCCACGTCTGAAGATTTCTAGAGATGGAGAATCTACAATCTCTTTGGGCAGCCTATTTCAGGGCTCTGCCACCCTCAGAGTAAAGAAGTTTTTCCTCATGCTGAGGTGGAAATTCCTGTGTTCCAATTTGTGTCCATTGCCCCTCATCCTATCACAGGGCACCACTGAGAACACACTGACCCCTTCTTCTTCACACTCACCCTTCAGATGTTTGTAAACATTGATCAGATCCCCTCTCAGTCTGCTCTTCTCCAGCCTAAGCAGCCCCAGGTCTCTTAGCATTTCCTCATAAGACAGATGTTCCAGTCCCTTCATCATTCTTGTTAAGCTCCTTTTGGACACCCTCTAGTAGATCTCTGTCTTGAACTGGGGAACCCAGAGCTGGACACAATACTCCAGATGTGGTCTCATTAGGAAGGGTAAATTTGCTGCAAAGACAGTTCTTGGGATCACTTGTTTTTTCTTTAAATAGGGATTTTTTTCTTAAGTACCATGAATCTGTAAGAAGTAACAGCTGAAACATGTCAGCAGGATTTGCTTCTCTGAAATGAGTAATTGAAAACTTTCAGTCCTCAGCACAAGAAAGACACAGACCTGTTGGAGTGGATCTAGAGAAAGGCACAAAAATGGCTAGAGGGCTAGGAAGAAAGGATGAAAGAATTGGGATTCTTCAGCCTGGAGAAGAGAAGGCTTCAGGGAGATCTGGCTGTGCTGCTAATCTATCTCTTGTTTGTTGGCTGAGCTGGAACTAAAACAGGCTAATGTGAAAAGAACAGGGAACTAGTCCTCAGGAAAATTCTGTAATTCTGTTTTCAAACAATTAGTTTGCATTTATAAATATTTTTTTTTTTTTTAAATTTTATTTTAATATTCTGTTCCCCAGCCTGAGCTATCATCATTTGGAGCAACTCTCATGGACTGACTTAGGCCCTGCTGCAGACTTTGTCCTAATTCTGACTGATCAGCAGAGATGTAAATCAGGAAAGCAGTAATGGCGTTAAATAGAGAGAGAGAGTAGGTTTAGATTAGGTATCAGGAAGAAAGTGTTTACAATGAGGGTGATGACTGCTGGAGAAGGTTGCCTAGAGAGGTTGTGGAAATCCTATCCCAGGACAGGACAAGGTTGGATGAGGCCTTGAGTGAGCTGTACTAGTGGGAGGTGTCTCTGCCTATGGCAGGGGGTTGGAACTAGATGATCCTTGAGGTCCCTTCCAACCTTACCATTCTATGATTCTATGATTCTATGATTCTATCTCTAGAAGTGTTCAAGGTCAGGTGCGATGAGACTTTGAGCAACCTGTCCTAAGGTCCCTTTCAACCAAAAGCATTTTATGATTTACACCAGTGATAATCAAGCTCGAACTACTTTCTCTTCAAATCTACTCTTCTCTGCCTAAATTTAAAATTCTAATTTGTCTTTTTACTTAACATGACCATTCAGAGTCATGACCACCTGGAGTAGGCAAGTACTAGGGATGCAGGGGCAGATGGATTTTATGCATGGACTTCAGAGGAGGGCCACAAAGATGCTCAGAGGGCTGGAGCAGCTCTGCTATGAGGATAGGTTATAAGAGTCGGGGCTCTTCAGCCTGGAGAAGAGAAGGCTTTGAGAAGACCTGATAGTAGCCTTCCAGTATCTGAAGGGGGCTTACAGGAAGGCTGGGGAGGGACTACTGACAAGGCCCTGCAATGACAGGACAAGGGGCAATGGGTTTAAACTGGTAGAGGGGAGATTTAGACTGGATGTTAGGAGGAAGTTTTTTCTAGTGAGGGTGGTGAGACACTGGCACAGGTTGCCCAGGGAGGTTGTGGCTGCTCCCTGCCTGGAGGTGTTCAAGGCCAGGTTGGCTGAGGCCTTGAGTGAGCTGTAGTAGTGGGAGGTGTCCCTGCCTATGTCAGGGGGTTGGAACTAGGTGATCCTTGAGGTCCCTTCCAACCTTACCATTCTATGATTCAATGGTTCTATGATTCACAATGGTCTTACTTCAGAAGGACTTTACACACACTGAACCTCAACCAAAATCAGTAAGGATATATTTTATCCATACCTTTATATATGCTTTGCCTTACACCCCAATTTGAATGTCACACACAACACAGTGAGTTTGGGCCCAGAATCTGAATTTATAATGAAAAATAAATTTTCCTTTCTACTCTGAAAAAGAACAAAAAAACCAACCTGGCTTGCAGTCTGCAGCTCCTGTCCTTCTGCTCTCTCCCCCTCATCAATTCTCTTTTCCCTTTCACACATCAGCTGCAAACATCTCATTTGGCTGGGATGTTGGAGGCAGGCTCATCTCTAGCAGTTCCAGACTGTTAATTCAATCAGCTCTGATATCAGCACTAACATAAGTAAGTGAAAAAGGCTTCTGAATTTCCTCACCTTGTTAAAAACTCAGATAGATTTCTGGAAGGATTATTCGATTTGCTTCGCTAGGTCTTATAAAGGTTTGTACACAGCATTTAAACTATTATTATTTATTTTTAACAAGCTATTTACGTCCTACTCTCAACTGTATAATCAATACTGCTCTCTCATCTGTTAAGGGATCCTGACATCAGCAAATTTCAATTCTCTGCTGACTGAGTAAAAAAAGAAAGGAATAATTTAAACACAACAAGTGAATGAGAGAAAAAAAGCCCAAGAGAGACTAATATGAACTAAATCTGCAAGTCCAAAGATGGCTGAGCATTCAGGAATCGTGGATCCAAGTTCTGAACTTGCTGAGGACATTGCTGAGAGCAGTGAAGGAAGATAATATGTCTGGAAGTAGACAAAAGTGATTTCTGTCCCTGATGAGGTGAATACTTTGACAGCCATTAAAGCTGCTTGAAGGAGTTTTCTTTTCAATGAATTTACTGAGATTTCAGGAGGTTTTTTTGTTTTTTTTTTCACTTTGTCCTAGAACAGACCAAAGGGTTTTTTTTCTGGGCATTTTGTAGAATCAGAGAATGGTTTGTGTTGGAAGGGAACATTAAAGGTCATCTAGTCCAATTCCTCTGCAGTGAGCAGGGACATCTTCAACTAGATCAGGTTGCTCTGTGCCTCATCCAACCTCACCTTGACCGTTTCCAGGGATGAGGCTTCTACTACCTCTCTATGCAATCTGTGCCAGTGTTTCATCCTCCTCATTGTTAAAAAAAATTCTCACTTATAGCTAGTCTTAGTCTTTCTACCCTTGTATCTACTCTATTTAGTCTCACCATCCTCTCTGCTGCATGATTGGCATGATTTCATAGAGGAAATCACTCCTTTTCATGGTGAAAGGGGAGAGGAAGATGAACATCTGGCTTCATCCTCTGCAGGAAGGAGATGGGAGAGTGATGCAGATGTGCAGATCCAGAGATTCATAGAACAGTTTGTGTTAGAAGGGACATCAAAGATTATCTATTTCAAACTCACCCCCACCATGGGCAGGAACACCTTCTACTAGCCCAGGTTGCTCAAGACCTCTTCCAATCTGGCCTTGAACACCTCACCACCCTGACTGTAAAGAATTTCTTCATAATATCTAGTCTAGATGGTGGTGCAAGCTGAAGAGCTCCCAGTCCATTGCTGCACTGACATTTTCAAGGTCTCAGGAGATATCTCAAGCTGTGCCAGGGGAAGTTTAGGCTGGAGGTGAGAAGAAAGTTGTTCACTGAGAGAGTCATTGGCTACTGGAATGGGCTGCCCAGGGAGGTGGTGGAGTCACCGTCCGTGGAGGTGTTCAAGGTGGGTTTGGACATGGCACTTGGTGCCATGGTCTAGTCTTGAGGTCTGCGGTAATGGGTTGGACTTGATGCTCTTTGAGGTCTCTTCCAACCCTGGTGACACTGTGATACTGTGATATGTAAAATGATGAGGACCAAAGTATTCTGGTTTAATTTACAGCAGTGTAAATCTGAGGTTTTTGGATGCAGCCAATTCAAGATGGATTGATTTCTCCTTATTCAGAGATCACAGGCCTAGGAAGTGAGGGATTGGGGTGATGCCTTTGGCTTGTTGGTGCTATCATCAAAAACACAGCTAGAGGTAGTACAGAGATCACAGCAGCTGGATTTACCTCACAGCACTTCTGGTGCTTGCTCTCTAGTCAGTAAATACTTAGTGCTGTTTTGCTTTGAAGAAGACTGAGAGGAGACCTCATTGCTGTCTACAGCTACCTGAAAGGATGTCGTGGAGGTGTTGGTGCTGGTGTCTTCTCACAGGTAATTAGTGTGACTGGGTAAGTTTAGACTGGATACTAAGAAATTTCTTTTCACAGAAAGAGTGGTCAGGCATTGGAATGGGCTGCCCATGGAGGTGGTGGAGTCACCAACCCTGGATATGTTTAAAGGTTGTTTGGATGTGATGCTTGGGGATATGGTTTAGGGGTGAACCTTGTTGAGTAGGGTTATTGGTTGGACTTTGTGATCCTGGGGGTCTTTTCCAACATGAAGATTTCTGTGATTCTATGACTCTGTGATATTTTGTACTGTTAGTCAGCCCATATGGACTGTAAAGTCCATGCAATCACTCTGCTGCCTCTACAGATTCCTGTTTAATTAGCACAGGTTGTGATTCTATTATTATGATCTCACCTGTAAGGGGACTCTCCTAACTTGAAGTGGCTTGACTTTGGTCCTCTATATGGGAGACAGCACTCCTGGACCTTTGATAGCCAGCAGAGACCTCCTCAAAACAACTGATGAACATTAGAGTACAAATGATGTGGGTATCTACTTGTGCTACAAATTTCTCTGACAGCAATAACTAGTCCTTAGTGACTGTAGAGGGAGCTGAGGTTCTGCTTGTTCAGGTACAAACATCTATACCAAGTGCTCCAGCACATCCAGAAATCACAGACCTGGTTTCTGTGGCACTTATTTTTGTATTACCTGTACTGTAAGTATGCCACAGACAATGTACTGCCCAAGTCTTGGTGTTGAAAGGGTGTTGAGCATCTGTCAGTCTTACAGGAATCTTCAGCATGCTTCTTTGCACTTGTTTGTTGAGATGGGATAAACCACATAGGGTTCCACTCACTACAGGAGGAACTGCTTCACTCACAGAATCACAGAATTAACCAGGTTAGAAAAGACCTTTGAGATAATTGAGTCAAACCTAACCCTTCTAATTAACTAACCATGGCACTAAGTGCCTCATCCAGTCTCCTTTTAAACACCTCCAGGGATGGTGACTCCACCACCTCTGCAGGCAGCCCATTCCAATGCCAATCACTCTTTCCATGAAGAACTTCTTCCTAACATCCAGCCTAAACCTGCCCTGGCACAGCTTGAGACTGTGTCCTCTTCTGTAGCTGAGTGCCTGGGAGAAGAGACCAACCCCTGCCTGGCTACAGTCTCCTTTCAGGTAGCTGTAGAGAGTAATAAGGTCTTCTCTGAGCCTCCTCTTCTCCAATCTGCAGAACTCCAGCTCACTAGACTAGACTTCAGAATTTCTATAGTTGAAGTCAGGTAAGAGTAATATGGTTTGTGCTATCATTGAAAATGGATTCCAAGGGCCTAACATGAAACTCAAGTCTACAGACCATGAAGAAAAGGAGTCTTCTTCACATTAAGCAAGGTCTGCATTCCCTGCAGAGACACCTTCAAATAAAAACACTTTCCAGGCTGCTCTTCCACCATCCTGTTTTTAGTGCCTAGTCAAAGTCACTCTGTAGCTGCAGTCTCAATTGAAGAAGCACAAAATTAATCCAAAAATAGGAACAGGTAGATGTTTGGGTCTCATTCCCTAGTGCAAAGCAGGCATCGTACTAGGGACACTAAAAGTTGTACCTGTGGTGAGACACAGTAGAACACTGTCTGCATCTGAATGCTTAGTGATTTCTTCCAAAAAAGAGAATCACAGAATCATAGAATGGGAAGGTTGGAAGCGACCTCAAAGATAACCTAGTTCCAACCCCTGCCATAGGCAGGGACACCTCCCACTAGTACAGCTCACTCAAGGCCTCCTCCAACCTGGCCTTGAACACCTCCAGGAGGGAGCAGCCACAACCTCCCTGGGTAACCTGTTCCAGTGTCTCATACTTTCACTACTATTCATTGTCAGTGCTTGGTTGAGTACTGGTGGTAAGAAATGTGTATTTCAGAGAGCTACACCATAGCAATCATAGAATCAACCAGGTTGGAAGAGACCTCCAAACTCATCCAGTCCAACCCATCACCCAGCCCTATCCAATCAACCAGACCATAGCACTAAGTGCCCCATCCAGTCTTTTCTTGAACACCTCCAGGGATGGTAACTCCACCACCTCCCTGGGCAGCCCATTCCAATGCCAATCACTCTCTCTGTGAAGAACTTCCTCCTCATATCCAGCCTAGACCTCCCCTGGCACAATTTGAGACTGTGGTCCCTTGTTCTGTTGCTGGTTGCCTGGGAGAAGAGACCAAGGCCCACCTGGCTACAACCTCCTTTCAGGTAGTTGTAGACAGCAATGAGCTCACCTCTGAGCATTCTCTTCTCCAGGCTGCACGCCTCCAGCTCCCTCAGCCTCTCCTCATAGGGCTGTGCTCCAGGCCCCTCACCAGCTTCATCACACTTCTCTGGACACGTTCTAGTACCTCAACATCTCTCTTGAATTGAGGGGCCCAAAAGTGGACACCATAAGCAGACATTCCTACTTCTTTGTATTGTGAACAAACTCATCTTTCCTCTTGCAGTGATCCTTGCAGCTCCAGCCTGTGTCTTGAACTTTCCTAGTCACCTTCTGAGTGACCCAAAATTTTGGCAGACTTTGGGTGTAGAAGGACTTATTCTCCCATATGCTCCTGTGCTGATAAAGGACCACAACACAGCTCATAAGGGGTCCATTGAAGACCCTCCATTTAGAATATGGGAAGTACTTCCAGGTGGTTGCAGCTGCTAAAAATAGTGGCTTGAGCTGATACCACCATCTCCCTTTATTTGTTAGTCTACCCAAGTATGTGAATCTGCTGCTTTTCAGACAGATTATTTAATGGCAATGTTAACAGCAATGGTTCATTTCAGCAGGTTCAAGCCCTGCTCTTGGCACAAAAATGGCTGTTTTTCATCCAAACCTACTGTGGTCTTTTGTGGGGACTTTCTATTTATTCCTTTCTTTTCAGTCCATCCAAGGAAAGAGAAACAAGTTTATGATTTGATGTGGAGACGGCCCAGCACAAAGCAACAGCTACCATTCCTCTTCCCACCTGAATTCCAGTGTCACTGGGTCTTCTGAAGAAATAAAATGCATTATTAAGTTTTAACAGCATCTTTCCCAAGAAAGGTCACTTTGTGTCACTGCTGAATCCTATCTCTCCATCTCAAAAATGCCACTGAGGTCTGGGATTTATTATCCTGATGATAACAGCGTGCTCCATTTCCCCTATTTTGTCATTTTCTTTTTACACTTTTTTTTTTATTTTGCCTAGTATGACCAGAACTGAGTTGATTTGCTGGATGGATTATTGTTGCTTTTGAATGAGGGTTGATATTTTGCCCCTTTTTTTCTCTACTACTTTGGCCCCATGACATTTTAGAAGGGAAGAAGAGGGGAAATGAGAGGTTATATCTTGAAGAATTTCACCCTGGTGGAAAATACCAATGATTTAAAATAAATATACTCTCTGAGATATCACATTACCCTGCTGAGCTCGTGTACAGCAGAGATAAAATGGCTTTTTTAGAACTGATTTTTCTTTCCCCACCAGCTGAATGGAATACCAAAGTACACAATCTGAACTAACTGTTAGGGGAAAAAAAAAAAAAAAAAAGGTTATACACAATGCTATCAACAGAAAGGAGCTGAAAATTAAATGGAAATGATTACCAGAGAACTCATTTCCTTTGCTACTGGGAGGCTAACAGCAATAATAAAAAAAGAATTTAGAAGTGCAAGCTGAGATTCTTCCTTTGATGTCTGAATAATTTCTGTTTATGCTCCTTTAAAATAAAGGGCCACATCATAAATTAAATGTGAGGCTTAATTTTTATTTTCTCTCTACTCAAACAGCCTGTTTTCCTCTGGGTGATTATTAAAATAACCAGTCACCTCTCTAGCTGCTCTATATTTAGGCAGCAGAGCAGCATGACTTGAGTGACAGGATCCAGTTGGCTCTTGGAACAGAGATTCAGAGGGGTTTGGTGGTTTTGGGTTTTTTATTTTTTTATTTAACATGTGAAAATGTAGAATGAAAAAAAGCCTGCACCCCTAAGTATTCATTCACCTTAACTGATCATCTCTTGTGATACTCATTTAAGTTTTCAGCTCACTTGAGCTTTGAAGGCAACAAAGAGAAGTATCAGGTTAAGTGATTGCTCATACTCTAAGGAGCTAAATAGTAGTTACGCCAGGGTCCTGGATGGCTTTAAAGATCAATACATCACATGGTAGATCTGAATTCACCAGTGGCTGTCCAAAGAACCTACCAAATACCTCTAAAAGGGCTTCAGCTTCTTTATGGTAATGCACTGTGGGAAATGTCTGTGGCTTTCTAAGTGAAGCTGCAGACAGACTACAGCCAGGTTTATATCCAGTCACATTGAGAGATATGCAGAAGCAGATTCTGAAGTGATCGAGACCTATGTCATGGGCCTGGTCTTCAACTGAAGTGTGGAATAGAAGTAAGTAAATGCCACTCCTATTTTCCAGAAGGGCAAGATGGAGGCTAAGGGGTTGACTGGCTTATATATCTTCACCCCAACCCCTGAAAGACTGATGGAGAAAACTCTCTGCAAAGCAATTCCTAAACTTGTTACGGACAAGTAGGTGAACAAGAGCATAAAAAGTCTCCTACACTGAAATTTTTAGCTTAGTGGAAGAAGGGAGAGCAGCTGATGATGTTTGAGTCTAGCAAAGCTTTCAACAGAGTCCATGACAGTCATACAGACAAACTGATGAAGTCTAGACTAGCTAGCTGGATGGTGAGGCGGATCAACCCCTTGGCTGTTCCTAGCTCTAGTTACTAAAGCAGGTGCTACAGCAGAGACTTGACACTCAAACCATAGTCAAGCGTAGAATTGTTTTGGCTGGAAAAGACCTCTAAGATCATGGAGTCTGACCATCAACCCAACAACACCTTGGCCATAAAATCATGTCCTGAAGTACCATGTCCATATATTTTTTTGAAATCTCCAGGGATGGTGACTTCACTACCTTCCTGAGCAGACTGTTCCAGTACAGAAAAATTTCCTACTATCCAATCTAAACCTCCCCTGGCACAACTTGAGGCCATCTCCTCTTGTCCTGTCACTTGACAGGACACCAGGTATGGGAGAACCAAGCCTCATTCACAGCCAGTTGAGGTATTTTTGTATTCTCCTTGTTCATACAACGGTATTACTATTGCTGACTGATAGTAAGGCCCCACTAAACCCAGAAGTGATGCACAAGGTGATGTACACATACGCAGAGGGCAGCACTCACCTACTTTCCTAGA
Source organism: Eubucco bourcierii (assembly GCA_013396675.1). Classification (NCBI taxonomy): domain Eukaryota; kingdom Metazoa; phylum Chordata; class Aves; order Piciformes; family Ramphastidae; genus Eubucco; species Eubucco bourcierii. The sequence continues at coordinate 61,802 of VWZE01017644.1, forward strand.
CAGAGAAGGGAGAGAAATTTCAGTGGAATACTCTGATTTCCTGTCTCAGGATGGGATGAATTGTACTCTTTTGACCAAACAGTAAAATGAACCTCATCATGCCAGCTACAGTCACTGAGCTGTACAGGACCACTGGCTTGCAAGCAGTGCCAAAAGAGCCAGAAACACATTCATTCCTGTACTTCAACTGTGTGGCTGCTGTCCTGGTTGCAGTTAAAACTCATGTGTAAGCAGTGAAGGTAGAAAAGTTTCCTGTGGTCTGCACCGAGACCTCTGCTGGCTTCATATTACAAGGTATGATTTGGGTAAGATATTGATTGTGATCTTAGCTGCTGTAGATGACATGCTAGCTGAGCTGGCACCTCTTGGAGTGAGAACACAGCTCAGTCTCAGCAGTCCTCTCTCACTTAGCTTTTAAGTCTCCAAGGTACATATACCATAGTAAAAGGAGAATCATAGAATGGTAAGATTAGAAGGGACCTTAAGAATCATCTAGTTCCAACCCCCTGCGATAGGCAGGGACACCTCCCACTAGTACAGCTCACTCAAGGCCTCAGCCAACCTGCCCTTGAACCCCTCCAGGCAGGAAGCAGCCACAACCTCCCTGGGCAACCTGTGCCAGTGTCTCACCACCCTCACTGCAAACA
>VWZE01017644.1:77121-91859 GCA_013396675.1 Eubucco bourcierii
GGTGAGACACTGGCACAGGTTGCCCAGGATGGTTGTGGCTGCTCCCTCTCTGGAGGTGTTCAAGGCCAGGTTGGATGAGGCCTCGAGTGAGCTGTGCTAGTGGGAGGTGTCCCTGCCTATGTCAGGGGGTTGGAACTAGATGATCCTTGAGGTCCCTTCCAACCTTACCATTCTATGAGTAGGACTGGTTATATCTTTTCTATCAAAGCTTGATAACCAAAGCAATGCCTTGCCACCTCCTATGCAAGACCAGGTTGGATGAGGACTTGAACAGGATGGTGTCCCTGTCCATGGCAGTGGGGTTGGAACTAGATGAATTTCAAGATCCCTTCCAACTCAAGTTGTTCTATGATTCTATGATCCTATGAATAAGCTGTTTCTTCCTGTCACTGAATACAGTGGGCAGCAGCCCTTGCTCCTGCTCTTCTTCTACAATGTGGCCGCCCAGGTCTCTCTCTGCAGCCCCTTGCTCTGACTTAGACCATGGCATACGCTCTTGTCCACAATGGCTTGTGTCTGTCCCAGTCTGTGCTGGGAGGCATCATTCTCCCAGCAATGGCAGTGTCCTCTGATGTGGACAGGTCCTGTAGTTGCAGTGCCCAAAGGTGCAACAGTGAGATAGGGGTTGATATAAGACAAACTGAGGTTCATATAAGAAGATCTGAAGTTTACATATGAAGACCTGCCCAGAGAAGTTGTGGATCCTCCTTCCCTGTAAGTGTTTAGGGCCAAGTTGGATGGGGCTTGGAGATCTGGTTTAGTGGAAGATACCCCTGCCCATGGCACAGGGGCTGGAACTAGATGAGCTGAGCTTCAAGGTCCCTTCCAGCTCAAGCCATTCTATGATTCTATGTTCTACGGTCCTATGAATGAGCTGTTTCTTCCTATCACTGAGGTTACCCAATGTCCAGCTATCCCAATTTGTCCATATTTCCCACAGCTCCAGGTTTTAAATGTCTCTCCTTTTGTGAGGAAAGTGGTCCCAAACCCTGACACTTCATTGGTGCAGCAATTCCAATAAAAATGTGAAGTACAAACAAAATATCAGCGTGAACAATGCCGCCACAAACTCATAACGTCCTGCAGATAATTATAATCAATTTTTCTGAGAAGTCTGAATAGAAATGACAGGCATTAGCTAAGTGGTTTGGGCACTTCAGAAAATGTTTCCCTTCAGTCATTCAGAACAATAATTAGAGCCAGAAACTTGCTGAGACCCTAGAGATCATCTTAGCTTAACACCATAGATATTGATCTCATGTTTATGCAATCACCATCCTTGGTCAATAAAGACTATAAATGGCTCCCACATGCTACTAATCATGAATAATTAGGCGAGTTTATTTGAATCCAAGATTGTGTTCTAATGGGAGAGTTGATTATAAAAAAGCCATCCACTTTTAGCACTTGTTCTAATGTTCACACTACATGGCAAACATTGCAATGAAGCTCATTTTGGTTTCAGCAAACATCGTTGCTTTAGTGATCTTTCTCATTTATTTGTGACAAGCTGTTTGCTTTCTGCTTTTATAGGAAGCTGCAGCCTAGTAACTAATTTTTGCCTTGAAGATGAGCTGGATTAGGGCTCCCTGGAATTTCAGTTCCTCTTTGTGATCACGAGAAAGCATATTGCGGCCTCACTTCTGCAGCTCTTCTTGCTCCCACCTTGTCTTTGTTCCTTTATATCAGTCTGAAGCATGACCTTTGTGCATAACTTCCATGCATAACTTTGAAGATCCTAGGGAAGTCAAGCAGAAGCAGGAATGGGCAATTTTCTGCTAGGGAACTTCTTGGGATTTGATAGATTGATGATGGGATGGATGGAGTTTCGGGTGGCCTGGTCTAACACAAGGTGTCCCTGTCCATGGCCTGGGAGTTGTTACTAGATGATCCTTAAGGTTCCTTCCAACCCAACCCATTCTATGATTCTGTGATGGTGAACTAAGTTCATACCAGTACTCTTCTGTCTGAGTGCAGCTCTCTGCAGTATTCCCCCTAGTCCCCATCAGCTCCCTGTAGGCTGAGAGAGTTGGGGCTCTACAGCCTGGAGAAGAGAAGACTTCCAGGAGACCTTAGAGCAGCCTTCCAGTATCTGAAGGGGGCCTACAGGAAGGCTGGGGAGGGACTATTGACAAGGTCTTGCAATGACAGGACAAGGGGCAATGGGTTTGAACTGGCAGAGGGGAGATTTAGACTGGATGTTAGGAGGAAGTTGTTTGCAGTGAGGGTGGTGAGGCACTGGCACAGGTTGCCCAGGGAGGTTGTGGCTGTTCCCTCCCTGGAGGTGTTCAAGGCCAGGTTGGAGGAGGCCTTGAGTGCCCTGTTCTAGTGGGAGGTGTCCCTGCCTCTGGCAGGGCGTTGGAACTAGATGATCTTTGGGGTCCCTTCCAACCTTACAATTCTATGATTCTATGTAGAACCCACTGGTAGAAATGGACTCTTCTCACACAGTCTATAACACAAGTTTGACGAACCTTAAAAAGCTCCTCTCTATTGATTACAAGAAAAGTTCAGATTCATGGTGGAAGGTGAGAAGAATTCCATCTCACCATGGAACTGTGGACAACAGACATGTTAATAATCCAAAAATAAAGGTATATCATTGTGTCCGTGCTGTTTTACTTGAGCTGAGCTTGTCACCATTGTCCCAGTGTAATCAGCAAGCAGATATACCATATTTCTCATGGCTAACTTGATCTGATATGCCTTCATACCTGGAAAGCATAAACTGTGTGCCTTGTTTGGGTGCTATATGAATGACTCAGTGTAAAGGAATCAAAGGACTTGTTTTAACATTAACTGAAATAGAATTGGATTCTCAAAATGTGTTCAAAACTGCCTTTTCTACACTAGTTATTCAAAAGAAAACAGCAAGACTCTGTAAAAAGGAAATCTGTATAGAAGCACAACACAATTAAGTACCTCCAAGTAACTTTTTTTCTTATTTATCACTGGTGTTTGCAGGGAAAATAGGATATAGAATCATAGAATCATAGAATGGTAAGGTTGGAAGGGACCTCAAGGATCATCTAGTTCCAACCCCCTGCCATAGGCAGGGACACCTCCCACTAGTACAGTTCACTCAAGGCCTCAACCAACCTGGCCTTGAACACCTCCAGAGACGGAGTAGACACAACCTCCCTGGGCTACCTGTGCCAGTGTCTCACCACCTCCACTGGAAAGAACTTCCTCCTGACATCCAGTCTAAATCTCCCCTCTGCCAGTTTAAACCCATTGTCCCTTGTCCTGGCATTACAAGACCTTGTCAATAGTCCCTCCCCAGCCTTCCTGTAGGCCCCCTTCAGATACTGGAAGGCTACTCTAAGGTCTCCTGGAAGTCTTCTCTTCTCCAGGCTGCAGAGCCCCAACTCTCTCAGCCTGTCCTCATAGCAGAGCTGCTGCAGCCCTCAGAGCATCCTCGTGGCCCTATGATATGATATGAAAGAGTAAAATCACCTGTATAGGATATGATATGAAAGGGTAAAATTACCCATATAGGATATGATATGAAAGGGTAAAGTTACCTGTATAGGATATGATATGAAAGGGTAAAATCACCTGTATAGGATATGATATGAAAGGGTAAAATTACCTGTATATTATGCCCTTGGAATGGAGGAACTGGAGTCCACATATGATTTCAGCAGCATAAAACCTGAGTGATAGAAGGCAGAAGTTAGAATGGTTGCTTCCCAGTAGGAGCTTTCAACTAGACCCCAAAACAATTGAGACTGTCTCTGCAGGAGTCAAAATTTCATTTAGTTCTCAGAAGGCCTGGAATGTCTCCAGAAGGCTTGGAGTTCCTGGGCTTTACATCCATCAACTGGTATTCCCAGAAGTATGCCACAAATGTAAGTATCCCAGCCCACACTGAAGACGTTTTGTGCAATGGGGATTTGGAACTTGCTCATCCTCACAGATGACAAAGTCCCACTGCAAGACCAGCTGCATTTTTTTTTAATATGCAACTAACTTTGAGGCACTTGGCCACTTCAGTACCCAAAAATATCTACAGAATAGCTGTGGAGCAACAAATCACCACCCAGCTTCCACTGCCTACTTTGCATCACCTTAAGGTACAGTCCCTGTTGCAAAGAAGGCAGACCAGGTGGTATCTATGCTGGAGACCTCAAAAGAGCAGCTATAATCTACCATGTTCAGGAACTGCTGCATGAACAGTGGAGTGGTTCCAGTAATGTGACAGGCAAGTGGTTACCTGAGTTTAAGGGTCACAGACAATTTCCTTGGCCTGACAAACAGATCTTTGTGATTTCTTTTTGAAACTTTATCCAAGATATGAAGTAGCTGGCAGTTCAGTGGTCTTTTCCTCGAGTGTTTTTGAGTTTGAGATCTTATTGGCCTACAATACCACATACTGCTGCAAAGAGGTAGCATAAAGCTGAAGCATCATTGAGCAGTGCAAGTGCTCTCCCAGAAGGGAATGCAACCACAGGATAATCAGCTCTGCTCTCTTGATCTCCAATGCATTGACACCTAATTCTGAGCATTCAAATACTTATGGAAAAAAAAAAATCATCAAATTAAACATTGATTTTAATGATTAAAAAAAAAATTAAATAAAAATTAATCCCGCAGTAGCCTCAACATTGACTTTCAAAACAACTTTTGTTAGCAGAAGGATTAAAAGCACTTTTCATTTATTCTAGTTCTTTTATTTACTTTAATCAGAGTTTAATAAATTTTTAATTCTCTGCTGGTGTATTAATTTTTTGTTTAAATTTACCTTTTGCACTTTTGATAGGTTTTATGTCTTTCTCCCCCCCCACCCCTGAACCATGGAGGATAAAAGAGAAAATCCCATTACTTCTAATAAACAACAGCTTCACCTCTGCTCACTGGATAGGAACTCCAGCTTAAGCAAGTCCTGCAATTTGTTACAGGCCATCCAGTGTTGAGAAGAACAAGATATTTGCCTCCACAGAGGGTTGAAAATGCATCTGTGGGATTTCTTTGACAGTGGCAAGTCTGGGATGAAGGTTAGTGCACAATGTCATTATTGGGGCCTAAAATTACAGGCTGAGCAAGAACGCACTAAGTGCAACAAAGAGCAGCCTCAGGGCTGCTGCAATTCTCAGCAAGCATCCGTAGATTGCTTTGAAAAGACCCCCACCCAGAGGCCATGCAAAAAAGATCTTAGGCAGAGCAGAGGCTGTTTACAGAGAGTGGAAGAACTTCCAGAGGTAAGGTAGCTGGATTGAATGGTTCCACTGGAGTTTCTCTCTGTGAGGATCTGCAGTTCTTGGAGGGTGACTAATCCAGCAAGTAGGGTTGCCTGAAGGACAGCTTCTATCCAGCTCAGATCTTGGCCCTGGATAAATGTCTGTGGGACTGGCCTGAGGTTAGTACAAAATATCAGAGCCAGGTCGCAGGCTAGAAGGAGGTCCCTGGTTTGCAGGCAAAAGGTCAAGCCTACAGGCAGATGCAATGCTGATGAGGGTGTAGCAGTGTCTGCAATGCTTCCTGACAGAAATATCTTCCATAGTTGACCAAGGATGCAAAGAAAGGTCATACCTGACTGAAATCAACTGAGTGTATTTGGCTCTAAAAAGTCTGTGGGAAGAGAAAGGAAGTGAGAGGAAGTGGTTTGCTCCAAAAGCATCACTAGGTCAGGGTGATGATCTGCATGTCAGAGGGCTGCAGCAGCTCTCCTATGAGGACAGACTGAGAGAGTTGGGGCTCTTCAGCCTGGAGAAGAGGAGGCTTCGAGGGGACCTCAGAGTAGCCTTCCAGTATCTGAGGGGGGCCTACAGGAAGGCTGGGGAAGGATTATTTACAAGGTCCTGCAACAACAGGACAAGGGGCAATGGGTTTAAACTGGCAGAGGGGAGATTTAGACTGGATGTTAGGAGGAAGTTCTTTCCAGTGAGGGTGGTGAGGCACTGGCACAGGTTGTCCCGGGAGGTCGTGGCTGCTCCCTGCCTGGAGGTGTTCAAGGCCAGATTGGATGAGGCCTTGAGTGAGCTGTACTAGTGGGAGGTGTCCCTGCCTATGTCAGCGGGTTGGAATTAGATGATCCTTGAGGTCCCTTCCAACCTTACCATTCTATGATTCTATGATTCTATGATGTCTGTTTTGTTCAGCCTGGAGACAGCTGGGATAGAAAGTGACTCTGCTGCTAGCAGGAGTAGGGTAGATCATGATCCTGTTCTCAGCACCGCTGACACCACAATTCAACTGCTGCATTCAGTCTTGGGCCCCTCACTACAGGAAGGACAGTTAGTTGCTGGAGGGTGTACAGAGAAGGGCAACAAAGCTGGTGAAGAGTCGAGAGAACAAGTCTTAAGAGGAGTTGCTGAGGGAACTGGGGTTGTTTAGTCTGGAGAACAGAAGACACAGCAGTGACTTCATTCTCTCTACAACTACTTGAAAGGAAGTCGGAGTGAGGTGGGGTCGGTCTCTTTTCCCTAGTATCAAGAGACATAATGAGAGGAAATGGCCTCAGGTTGTCCAAGGGGAAGTTTAGGTTGGATATTAGGCAAATTTTCTTTACTGAAAGAGTGGCCAGGTATTGGAACAGGCTGCCTAGGGAAGTGGTGGAATCACTGTCCCTGTGTGGACATGGCATTCTGGGACAAGGTTTAATGGTGATGATGATGTTAGAGCAACAGTTGGACTTGGTGATTTCACAGGTCTTTTCCAAATGAAGCAGTTCTATGATGATTACCACTTTACAGATGGGTAGGGTGCAGTGAGGTCAGGTGATATGCCCAAGGTTCCTTCTACAGGACAGCAGAAAAGATGAGAATAAATATCAAGACCCCTGGTGCCTGCAGCTGCTGTTTTTGCTTCTACCACGTGTGTGACCTGCAAGCCAAAAGGTAATAATAATATCTTACGTTGCTCTGGGAAGGTCGAACTTATGGCAACTCTGGATGTGGAACATGAGATCTCCTCCATTGAGGTATTCCATCACAAAAAAGAGGTTTTCCTAGAGAATAAGACAAGATGATAATAAGGGATGGGGGAATGCAAGTTAGCAGTACAAAAAAAAAAAAAAAACCAAAAAAAACCAAACCACTCAGAAAGTATAAAAAAAGAGGAAGGAAAATATTACAGCAAGAGTTTGGGATAGAAAACAGTTTCTTTTCCATACTCCTCATTTCTCCTCTGTTCTCCAAGCCTGCACTCATCCTCTCTGCTCTGATTTGTATACACAGGATTAGCAAACATTGCAAATCCACTCCATAACCAGATGGTGTGATTCATTTTTATCAGCACACCCCAAGGCTCACTAAAAGAGAGTAACTCTGCAGTGCCTGTATAACAGGACAGATGGACAAGATCTAGGGAGACTACTGGAAGAGGCAGAAGGAAATTGCAAGTGTTTTCTTGTTCCCAGCATTATCCATCCAGTGGAGTAATCTCAAGCTGGTGGAACCTGCATTCCTGCACAGATTTGGTGGAGGACCATGGGTTTGACCTTTTAAAGTTACTGCAGATACTGGGCAGATGTTGGAACTTGTTTTAAGCACACATTTGATTTTAAGTCTGGGAGATGCTCTATAACATAAAGCAGAACCTAACTTGCTGGTGGGAAGAGTCATGAATTAATCACATTTGTGGGAAGATTAATGAATTAATCATATTTCTGGATGCCCATTGAGTGCTTGCAAGTCAGAGAAGGCTGGAAAATGATCCAGTCTTTGTCCCCAGTTGCATGCAACTATCAGCTAGAAAAGCAGAACCATTCTGATACATAGGAAGGATGAGGGTAATATCTGTGTCCAATAAAGAACAGAATAGATCATCAATACTTTCTTTCAAGTTCTTGATGACCACATTGATCCCTTTGCTGCTTCCTGAGCCATTAGTACTACAGCACCAAACACCTACAAAATCATAGAATGGTAGGAGTTGGAAGGGACCTCTAGAGACGACCCTAGTTTACACCAGTTGCTAAAGCAGGGTCACCTAGAGTAGGCTGCACAGGATCACATCCAGCTGTGTTTTGAAAGTCTCCAGAGAAGGAGACTTTGCAACCTCTCTGGATTCCACTGTTTCAGGGCTCTGTCACCCTCAAATGAAAAAAGATTTTCCTAATGTTCAGATGGAATGTCCTATAGTCCAGTTTGTGACCGTTGCTCTTTGTTCTGCTGCTGAGCACCACTGAAAAGAGTCTCACTTATAGTTACCTGTCTGTCTGTACTGGTTTGAGGCTAATTGGAATATTTTAATGGAGAAAATTAGATTATAGGCTGTGAAAAGAAAACAATGGTGATGTCTACTTCACTCATAGGCTTGCTGAGATGTATAAGGACAAGAACACAAACATAGATAACAGACTCTCACAGAGTCTCCTGCTCTCTCTCTGGGAGCCAGTGTGTCTTCTCCTCTCTGCTGAATAACCTAACTAACCACTCTGCTTCCAACCCTCCTGGACAATCCTCTAAACTCACCTTGCACATAAGGCATACCCTGGGGTAAGGTAGAGAGGTGGGAAGAAGGTGGAAGGGTGGTTGGGAGCCCCTCCTGGGGACTCTGATTTCTGGGAGGGGAGTTGTGTTTCTGTATTACCTTTAACTTGCATATTTCTGTAACTATTCCTGTCTATTGTGTATATATGTTTGTATATTGTGCTAAGCTGTAAATAGAGTTTCAGTCTTTAACTTCCAGCCAGCTGAGTCTAGTCTGGGTGATTTCATAAAGTGTGGGTGGGTGGGGAACTCCCAAACCATCACACTGTCCTGAACTGGGGAGCCCAGAACTGGGCTCGTTATTCAAGAAGTGTCCTCATTAGGACAGAGTAGATGGAGAATAAAACCCCCCTCAACCTGCTGGTCACATTCTTCTTGGCCAGAAGGGCACAGTGCTGTCTCATGGTGAACCTGTTGTCCACCAGCACTCCCAGGTCCTTTTCTGCAGACCTGCTTTCCAGCAGGTCACTCCCTAGACTGTACAGACCTGAGGTTATTCCTCCTCAGGTGCAGGACTATACACTTGCACTTGTTGAAGTGGCTGCCTGAGGCTCCTTGCCTCCCAACTCTCCAGTCTGTCCAGGTCTCCCAGAGTGGCAGCACTGCCTTCTGGTTCATCAGCTGCTCCTTGTTTTGTACCATTAGCTGGGAGTACACTCTATCTCTTTCTATTTCTATCTATCTCTATCTATTTCTAGTTCATTGATGAATGAAGCTGGAGGAGATTCAGACAAATCCCTATCACACTGAATTATGCCTATAGAGCAGGAAAGTGGCCTTTTGCTGGAAAAAGACTATCTATGCAATGAGTTGTGCTCCCAGATTAAACTTCTGCTTCAGGAATCTCAGGTTTTGAGCATAAATACATGCACAAAATATAATGGACGCAGTATTTGTTTTTTTCTCAGATGCCTCTGTTGTGGCAGGCCTAAGCAGGCCAAAATAGGCTTATATATGTCCTGGTTTGCCTAGACATGTTTTGCTGCTCTCCCTCTTTCAGTTTTGAGGAGAAGCAACAGTGGGAAAGAGGACAAAGAACCTGGAGCCACTGAGTCTAAGGACTCTGGCTTGCCCAGACCTGTTTGCATCCTATGGTAAACAAGGTAGGCAAGGTTCAGCTTGCGCCTGCCTTGTGCAAGGTCTGTGTTCTGCCCTAAAAAAGGTAAAGCAAGCCTATGGCTTCACCTAATATGGTCAGGCTTGGCTAACTGCCATTCTGATTGGCTATTCTGTGTCCAAAGACCTATTAGTCTTGGGCTGTATTGATAGAAGGAGATGAGCAGGTGACACAACCTGCACTGCTGCTCTGTTTGTGCTTGCTGCTTGCTATTGCCTCACTGTATCCTGAACTGTTTGGAAACTCCACTGCCTTGAGTTTGCCAGTATGGTATCGTACAAAGACTGCACATGGCAAGACATCCTGCCTACACCTGAAAGTCTCCTGCTAAGATAGGAAGTCCTGAAGATACACAGATCATCCAAAGGAGATCAGGACCAGGCCAGAGACTGTCTGCCTCCTTTCCCCAGAAGCCTGGAAAGAATCAGAAGTTTCAGCAGCTGACAAGACAGTAACAGAATTCCCTGAAAGCATTTAGGTACTGTCTGAAGCTGTAGCCAGCCCTGCCAGTTGGCAGATATTTTGTGAGTAAACACTTAAAGCCTCTTGTAATTCACCATTGCCTTCTGCTATAAGCAGAAAGGAGCTGCTTGAGTCCATCTAGTGGACAGGCAGTACAATTAGCCACAAGTGGTATACTGACCAGAGGAACCTTTCCTTCAGTTCAATTAATGTTATATATTATTGCTAGTTATTTCTAGATCATAGAATCATAGAACGGTAAGGTTGGAAGGGACCTCAAGGATCATCTAGTTTCACCCCCCTGCCATAGGCAGGGACACCTCCCACTAGCACAACTCACTCAAGGCCTCCTCCAACCTGGCCTTGAATACCTCCAGGGAGGGAGCAGACACAACCTCTCATGTTATAATCTGTACAATGACAGTTGCAGAAGAACCTAATTATTATTATTAAAAAACAGTGGTTGGGGTGGTGTGAGTTCTGAATATCAAAATTAATAAACAATATTAAATTTGGAAAAAATATCATCTTGCATCAATCAGTACTCCTCCATAACAGCCTCTCTTTGTTCTGTACACATCTGAAGTTAGTCATCTCCAGGCTATGTTAAAGTTTGTCAATATCTTCTTTTCAGTTTGTATAACTATATATATATATATATTTTTTTTTTTTTTAAATGGGGAGGAGATGGAGTTTTAACTTATAGTATTTTAGTTGTCAAAGGAAGATTTTTATCCATAAGACCTAGTGTAAGCATCTCTGGCAGCAAGCCAAGGGCTGGCTATTTAAAAACCCCACAATGTTTGTTCTTTTCAGATAACAGCTGTCTGCTCTAATTTGTGCAATTTCCTTAGCCAGATCCTTTTAATTACAGTACTCTTACTTAAATGGATGTCTGGCTGGAAACTCCACCTGTCATCCCACAAACACAGGGCCAGATCTGGCCTCTCAGGGGAAGAATACAAATTTTGACAATAAACCAAATGGGTGCAGGTTTTCAGTTTGGAAGTCTTGCACCTGTAGAGTCTGTGCCCATCAGTCAGTTTAAAGCAAGTAAGAAGGCCAAATGGAGATGGGCAATTTAATATAGAAATGCATACATCTTGGAAGCAAAGAGAGTTCAGAAGCCCATTCAGGAAAACACTGGAGCAGACATTCTTTGTGAAGGTAGTGAAGGAACTGGGCTTACAGGAAGGCTGGGGAGAGACTATTTACAAGGTCTTGCAATGACAGGACAAGGGGTAATGGGTTTAAACTGGCAGAGGGGAGATTTAGACTGCATGTTAGAAGGAAGTTCTTTCCAGTGAGGGTGGTGAGGCACTGGCACAGGTTGCCCAGGGAGGTTGTGGCTGCTCCCTCCCTGGAGGTGTTCAAGACCAGGCTGGAGGAGACCTTGAGTGAGCTGTCCTAGTGGGAGGTGTCCCTGCCTATGGTAGGGGGTTGGAACTAGATGATCTTTGAGGTCCCTTCCAACCTTACCATTCTATGATTCTATGATTCTATAAGTGAAGAGGTTTAGCCAACAACAGACCAGCAGCTGCATCTATCACACTTGAATAGAAGAAACCTTATGGGTCTTCAAATGGAGCACATTAAGCTTTAGAGGGCTGGAAAGGCCCTCTGGGAAGTCCAGTGAGTTTGGCTACGCTTCAGTGTACATCTTTAAGAGTAACTTGATGGTCAAGTTTATTCAGCTGAACAAGCAGTCCTGCCACCATGTGATGAACCTATTTAATTGAACTGGGGACTCTATAACTTGAATCTGAGGACTCTGGCAGCATCCTCTTGCCACCCAAGGAAAGAAAAAGTGGACAAGCTCTCAGATTAACTGGCATCCTAACATCATTAAATGAACAATATTACTGAACTGTCTAAAACCAGGAAACTGAAGACTATAAACTTGACTTGGTCATTTGGACATTAGGAAGAAGTTCTTCACTATGAGGGTAGTGGAACACTGGAACAGGTTTTCCTGGGAGGTGGTAGACACCTCATCCCTGGAGACACTGAAGGTCAGGCTTGATGGGGCTCTGAGCAATCTTATCTAGTTGGAAATATCCCTGCTTACTGCAGGGAGGTTGGACTAGATGGCTTCTAGGTGTCCCTTCCAACCCAGTGTGCTCCATGATTCTGTGATTAATTCCAAAACCCATAGTCTTCCAGGTGCTATAGAGTGGTACATAAACACTATTGAAGACAGCTAGCATCATTCTGATTTTTGTGCTCTGAGACTTGGAAGTTCCCCTTGCTTCTTGCAAAAGCGTCAGCTGTTTGGAATAGCCCAAGAAGAAAGATTACTCGAGATCAGGCCTATGTACATCATTATGAGCAGTAAGATATAGTCAAGCAATGCAAGCTACAACAAATTATTCAGACAGCTTCCTCAGCCTGAGGTTTGCAAAGCCACAGAACCCTTTAAAAATGGGAAGCAGTAAAACGCTTGCTTGAAATCACTGAAAATTCAACAGCATGCTAGAGGTTAAAGGGTTAGAACAGCACAGAGGATGTGTCTGCAGACAGGCTCCAACCTACACTTCCTCTTGTCCTGGGCAAGTTATCTGATGGCTCTTGTCTGCTACTGCCAGGCTCTGAAGTCTGTCAGAACGTGGAGCAGGTAAGAGTGGGTGATGTATTTCTATAGATGTGGCAGATGCAACGGCATGACTTTGTCATGCCCTTATCCCTTGAAATAGTCCTAGGTCAGGGATGTTAATAAAACCATCAGGAATGTGATTCCTCAGCACTGACACCTACAGAGTTCTGAAGGAGGCTTGGAAAGAGCTCCTGACTTTACCCACCTGCTTTCCAAACAGATGACACATAACCTACTGACCCCACCATGAGAATATGCCAAACTCGTGCATCCTGCACACGAACCAACACAGTTCTCTAGTCAAGCAACAGAGTCACAGAAACATACAACAGTATGGGTTGGAAAGGACTTTTAAAGGTCATCCAGTCCAAATCCTTGCAGTCAGCATGGACATCTTCAGCTAGATTAAGTTGCTTAGAGTTCCATCCAGACTGATCTTGAATTCTTCCACGAATGGGCATCTACCACTTTTCTGGGCAACCTGGGCCAGTGTTTCACTGCTCTCATTGTAAAAGATTACTTCTTTAGATTGAGTCTAAATCTCTCCTTTTTAGTTTAAAACCATCACCCCTTGTCCTGCTGCACCCTGCTAAACAATCAGTCCTGCCCATTGCTGCAGGAATTCAGCTTCTTGTCCCATCAGTCTGGGTTGAGCTGCACTCCCACAGACTCTTCAGGATATGGCAGGGATAGAGTTAAAAATACCTTCTTCTGTTCTGCATTGCAACTGCTGTGAGAATGAATAGTCACTATCAGAGTTGCTTTCAACTGTATAAACAATGAGTATAAAAGCAGGCAGCATTTAAATTGATCTTTTGAAGGTAAGTCCTATAACAGGCTCTTAAAATCCTCAAACCAGCTGGAAGCCCTCCAGAGCACTTTTTCTGCAGAGATTTTCAGATTTTGTTTCCTTTGTATCTGAAAGCATTTGCATACACACAAACATACAATTTTAACACCACTTACTGAAAAGCAAAACTTCTTCCCAGGGCTTCCAGGAAGATGAATAATTAATGCTGCAGGACAGTGTGGCTCTACCTGTTTTTGGAGCAGTCACCCTAAAAAAATGGCTCTGGGTGGAGAAGACTCCTCAATGAAGATTAAATCACCTAACCTCACTGCATGTCCAATGCACTAGGTTGGCTCTTGCCAGTAGAAAGGCAATTCCTGCAGCTGATTCTTGTTTCATAGAATCACAGAATCATAGAATGGTAAGGTTGGAAGGGACCTCAAGGATCATCTAGTTCCAACCCCCTGACATAGGCAGGGACACCTCCCACTAGTACAGGTTACTCAAGGCCTCATATTTTCATACACCTCATCCCACTCCACTATGGGCATTCTTCCATGCTTTGGATCTGTTTTAATTCATGGGACAGACAGGAGCCAAAGGCCTCTCAGCCTTCCCCAGCCCATCAGTTAGTGAGCATTGCAATTCCATTACAGCTTCCCATTCTTGTGCTCCTCACTGTGTCTACTCCCATGAGGAACAGTTAACAGGGGGTCACTCCATGCTAGTAGGTGACCAGAGGAGTTATTAAGATTGCTGTTTGCACCATCTGGGGATGAGCAAAGCAAATTTATTACAGATTAAAGTAACCTCAGGTTTACTTTCATACTCTGGTTTAAAGACTTTATTTTTTCTATGTGCAATATCAGTCTGTCTTCTAGAGATGGCAGCATTTCTTAGAGCTGCCAACTAATTCAGTCTAGTCCCTGATCTCACCATTTACCTTTCATTCTATTTTTTTTTTGTACTGTCAGCATTTTTGACTGCATGTGAAATTGCTCATTTGTGATGACTAGCCTTGTGTTCCCATCTGCATGGTACAAAGCATATGAATATACACACATATAAAACCAATTGTGTATACATAAAGGTAAAGGCATGGTTGGAAATGCTCTTTTCATCTGACTTTTGAGAACCCAGGATTCATCCTGGAGTCCCCACCTGGAGTACTGTGTGCAGTTCTGGAGCCCTCAGCACAGGAAGGACATGGAAGTGTTGGAGTGGGTCCAGAGGAGGCCACAAGGATGATCAGAGGGCTGGAGCAGCTCTGCTCTGAGGACAGGCTGAGAGAGTTGGGGCTCTGCAGCCTGGAGAAGAGAAGGCTTCCAGGAGACCTGATAG
>VWZE01017644.1:95829-144695 GCA_013396675.1 Eubucco bourcierii
TCAAAAAGCAGTTGGGGGGGGGGGGGAAGAATCCATGTGGTTGAATTTATTCTTATGTAGCAAAACATGACAAATAATTGTGAGTCTTGAAAGCACCAACCATTCAGCCTCTGCTGGAATGAAAATAAGCATTAGGTGCCTGGTGCCTACAAAAAGCTGTGTGAAGAGCTGTCAGGCTTGCTGTATGCCAGCATTCACTGATTACCTCGGTTGAGGCCAGGAAGAAACACATCTCAGAGCTCAGAGAACTGTCAAAAGGTTAGATGATATTTTTCCCTATGGAGACATGGGGACTACTGAGGCTCTTGTTTCAGAGTAGGAATAGTCCTGGTTTTACTTTGCAGATGCACACAGTACCTGAAACAGCTCAGAAACCTTGCAAGTCAAAGCATTAGAGATTCAGAATGGCACTGACACACAGATTTCTGTTTGAAACTACTTATCTATGCAGTAAAATCTTAAAAAAAAAAACCCACCAAAATTTCAAATTTTCAACTGAAAATTCAAATTTTCAGTATTAAAGTCCAGAAAGGAACTACACAGCACTACCTTGGCTTCTATAATGATTGCTACAAAAGATATTATGACTGCACCACGCTGCCCTTTGAGCCATGGCTTGTCACAGTTCCCCTGCTCTGAATGACTTTCACGTGTTGAGTGATCGTTGCTTGGCTTGCAGAGGTCGTGGGAGCAAAACAAGCTAGAAATCAATCACAGCCCAGAGCAGCTTTGGCTTGGGCAGCCACATTCCAGCTTCTCCACCTGCGAACTTGAGGGCAAAATGGAGAGATCAAATAACTTTAAAGTGGCAATGCTGTCTTAGGATGGGATGGATGGAGAGTCATTCTATATGTCAAAAAAGGCAATACTGTGAGGCTCTTTGTAAAATAGTGTATGAACAGTTCAATTGGTTTTTTGAGCCTGGCATCTAAGTGGGTTGTTTGGTTTTTGTTTTTTTTTTTTTTTTTTTCAAGTACTCATTGCTTTTCCACCCTGCAGGTCTTCTTTGTCTCAGCCACAACTGCAAGCACAATACCCCTCTGAAATGGTCAGCAAATCCCTTGTGGCTCCTGGCATGATTCCATTTAGTCCATTTGGGTTTTTTTGTTTGTTTTTTTTTTTCTGTGGTCCCATGAAGGAAGTGGATGGCTGCATGCATGCACTTCCTGGAAACTGCTGCAGTCTGTCACTTCTGTATCCATCACAAACCTGGCCTCCAGCTTCCAGACAAGGGCTCAACCACAGACAACACTGTTCTGCTGCATGCAAGTCATCCACCGGCATCAGCAGTGGAGTTACAGGCAGCTCTCCCTGGTGTAGAAGCTCCCTTGCAGATCTGTGACTGGTGTGAATATTATGTCTTTTTATTAAGTCTTGAATCTCTTTGCTTTTTGAGATGGGCCATTTATCCTTCAAACTCTAGCCACCTCAAAAAGGGAATTATTTCCTTTCATCACCAGGCAAGGATCTATTCTCAGCACATTGCGTCTTCACTGACAGTCCTAAAGGGGTTAAACATTGAGTTGTCTGGGCTCAGTGTCACATTGCCTACAGCAGATCCCAGACTTTCCCTGTTATAAATTCAATCTTTCTTTAAACAGGTGCTGCATCTCCCTAGGATATACCACAGAGGTTATATTTGTCTCTCCTGACTCTGCAGAAGCAGTGAGCCTCTTGCTGCACAGGTCCTAACCTCACACTTATCAGTGTTTTGTGTCACTAAATCCTAGGACTAAGCAGGGACTAGGAGCATCCTGACAAATCCCTGAAAAAGTATCCTTCAGAGAATGAATTTGTTCTGAGTCTGAGCTTAGGGATATTGAACATCTCTCAGGAGTGGTTTGAGTAGGTTGGATAGACAAGACAATCTCTAATTTCCTGACATCATTTTTTTCCTATGCCTTGTGTGTGCTTTAGTTATGAGATGATTGGCTGTGGCCATAGAAAAGGCTCTGGCAAGCTAATCAATTGGTGATTTGGTGTCATATAGGACCATGAAGATGTCACATATATTACTCAAACATCACTTCAATTTTTGTTTGGAGTCTTAAGTGGGATTTCAGGTAGAAATCATAGAATCATAGAATGGTTTAGGTTGGAAGTGACCTCAAAGATCATCTAGTTCCACCATAGGGAGGGACACCTCCCACTAGAACAGGCCACTCAGGGCCTCATCCAACCTGGCCTTGAACACCTTCAGGGAGGGAGCAGCCACAACCTGCCTGGCAACCTGTGCCACCATCTCACGACCCTCACTGTAAAGAACTTCCTAACACCTAGTTTAAATCTCTCCTCTTCCAGTTTAAACCCATTACTCCTTGTCCTGTCATTACAAGACCTTGTCAATAGTCCCTCCCCAGTCTTCCTGTTGGCCCCCTTCAGATACTGGAAGGCCACTACAAGGTCTCCTCAAAGCCTTCTCTTCCTCAGGCTGAAGAGCCCCAACAATGCTTTGTGATCACAACGCCTTGTGATACCCCTCTAAAGTGCAGCCTTCATCATCAGTGGTCCTGAATAAGTTAAGAGAAATCTGATGCAATTTAACAGTAACTGGGAGTAAAGGAGATTCCCAAAGTGAGTGACAACAGGTTTATTCTCCATAACTGGAGTTTCTTGAGTTAGCTCTGATCCAGATTAGCCACTGCAGCACAGTGTTCGAGACGTTCAGGTAATACCAGTGTGGGCCTGTTCACACCCTGGCTGTGGATATGGCTTTTGCATATCCTTGGCCCAGGGTACCAGGATGGAGATTTTAATAGCAGATCTGCATAGTCACCTCAGCTAGTCTTGGGTGCCACGGTCTTTAAAAGCACTCACCAAGGTTAGTGTGGAGAAGATAAGATGAAATTTCTGGAGGCACTTCCAAATAGTTAACCTGAAGATTCCTTCATTTAGCATCATTTCATGTCCAAGCTATTCCCTAGCATCTAGAAGACTTAATAACTTCACCAAGTATCTGTATTTCTGCAAGGCAACCACAGCCCATGGAAGAAGGCAATAGATCCTTGTCTTACCTTGGTCTGGAACGTACAGAAGACATGAGTCAAGAATGGGTGCTCCCAGGCTAAGGAGAGGACTCTCTTCTCCACCATTGTACATTCAACATCATCATCCATCAGCACCACATCCTTCTTCAGTGCTTTCACAGCAAAATATTGGTCAGTGCTCTTTAGTTCAGCGAGGAACACCTAGGGTGGAAATAGCTGCTCAGAAAAAGCAATGCTTTTCACTGAGCTGGCAGCACAGCCATGGGAGGATGGGAGGGGAGCTCTAGGGAATTCACTAGAGTAGACTTTAAAAAAAATCTCATGTTTATGATCCAGTTTTACCATAAAGACTTTGTAGACTTTGAGTTTGTTCCCAGAGGAGTTTTATGAAGCTTTTATGAAGGATTAGAAGGTTTTGGCAATTACAAGAGCAGAGGCAACGTACCAGTATGGCCAAGACATGTCAGAGAGCTAGACAATTCTGATAACAGAAACCATCTTTATGCAAATGCTCATGAGATACATTTCCTGTTTTCTGACTTAAATTAACAAAACATAGAATATTTCTTTGTCAACATGTGAAATGCAAATGCCCTGCACCAGATCCTTAGCAAGTGTAAACTGCTGTCCACCAGTAGCTAAACTGATCTGTACCAGAAGTGACTTTCTTCCTTTCCTCTCAGCTAGCAGAAGGCCTGAGTGAACAGGCTGAGTCCTCCATGCTCTTGCAGGACTTCTCTGAGATTACCAAATCACATTCCAGAGCACATAGAATCATTAAGGTTTGGAAGTGACCTCTAGGATACAACCCGATCATCAACCCAACACCACTGTGTCTACTAAACCATGTCCTGAAGTGCTGTCTGCATGGTTTTTGATGGTGATTCCACCATTCCCATGGCAGCCTGTTCCAATGCTTGATCAACATTTTAGTAACTAAATTATTCCTAATATTCAATCTAAACCTCTCCTGTCACAACTTGAGGCAATTTCCACTCGTGCTATTACCAGTTATTTGGGAGAAGAGACTGACCTCCATCTTACCACAACCTCCTATCAGGTAGTTGTAGAGAGCAATACAGTTTCCCCTCAGCCTCCTGTTCCCCCAGTTCCTTCAACCACACCTCATAAGACCTCTGTCTTATGTGGACAGGGAAAGTGGGAACCAGAGCAGCAGAGAGGAGTTTTTTAGAGACAGTGGAGCAAAGAACTCTCTACAGGGAGTGCCACTCCTGATCTTTACACTAACAGCCTGTCAATACTTTCCCATAAACTACATAAATACATAAGACTCAAAGAGGTCTTTGAAGTCCTCTGCCAGACACTGAGTAAGCTCAGACATGTTTTAGCCCTGACAAAACTTTTATTTACCCTTTTGGCTACTGCTGCATTTCACTTTGTAGCACTAGACAGAGAGCAGAGCTCAGAGCCTCCCTGTGTCTCTGAAGTGAATGACCAGAAATGCCAGCAGTGCTGATGCTAGAGGCACCCTTTTTACCCCTGCTATTGTGCAGGACACTGCTCTCCTGGGGAAACTGGAGAACACAGTTTGGATTTGCACTGTGACTTCCTAGGCCCAGGTAGGCAATGTTAGATCTGTTGCAGAGGGGGCTTCCTCACAAGTCTAGCCTGTCCTTGACCTGGTCTACACAGTAGCAAAGAGCCCTCAGGCAATGAGATCTGCACTTTTTGTCTCTTCTATGGGGAAGTGAATCTTGCTCCAAGCAAATAAGGGCATCGGGAGCAGCCCCTACACAGGAAACTTGTGGGTGAGGTTTGTTGCAGAAGGGCACGAATAGCCCATACTCTCCACACCCACATCTGCAGAGATGCAAATGTCTGCATGCTTGGAGAGCCTGTGTTGACACCAGGTGCTGAAGCAAGAATACCTCAATGGAGGTATTCAAAACTTCACAATCCCCAAGCAACTTCATCTATTATAGAGCTGTTTCAGTTGGAAAAGACCTCTAAGATCAGTGAGTCCAACTGTTGATCTAACATCATCAAGGCCATGAAACCATGTCCCAAAGTACCATGTCTGCATGTTTGTTTTAAATACCTCCAGAAACTGTGACTCCACCACCTGTTTTGAGCAGCATGTTGCATTTGATGACCTCCAGAGGCTCATTCTTCCCAACATAGATGTTTCTATGACATTTGTGCCCTTGAGTCCAGGTTAGCCTGGGCTATGGATTTGGAGATATTCTGGCTTAGCTCTAACTCTGATGTCTCAGCTCTGCTTCCTGTGCAAACTGTAAACCTGCCAAGTATTTTTGAGTATGGAGAGCAAACACAGCAAATATTACATCAGTTTGAGAACTGGCTGCAGCAATTGCTTCAGCTCACTCAGCAGGCAAAAAGCAGCCCTTCTTTAAAGCACAGTTTCCACCCTGTAAGGATGTGGGACTTGAACGACGTGATACATAATGATACTCCTTCTCCTTGTTGGCTGTGAAAATACAATGGCCAAGTTCCTCTGAAATTGCTTCACGCAGCTCTGTGCTGGCACTGAATAACACAGGTCCCCTTCCAGGGGACATCTGCAAGAAGGAGGAACAATCCACAATTCATCAAGATTAATGAATCCACTGAAAACAGGTGGTTCTTGTTTCAACACCACAAATTCTTGGCTGGTGTTAAATTTCCTTTATGGTCCAGCAGAGATGGGAGCTGGGAAACAGCAGTTAGCGTTCCCAGCTGGGGACCTGCTGCTCTGCAGAGGGGAGGGGATCCATGCTCCACTTTTCTGAAAAGGCTTCCACATCCCTTGGAGCTTGCTCAGCTAAGCCTGCTGAAGCAGCTGCATAAAGGAGTGCACAGAGATCTTTCACACCAACAACGTGTGGATGCCCAGGGTGCATCAAGCTGCATGGAGGGGAAGTTGCAGGCACACTTAGCCGCTTTCCTCAGATGCCATGGGCACTCATGAGACAGCAAACTAAGAGGGCAGGGGGAAGGGCAAGGAAGGTCTTTGTCTCAGGCAAGGAGAAGATTGAGTTCAAGACACAACCCAAGTCAGAACAAGGGTTCTTTGAAGGCTTGGAGATGTCTCTTCCTAAGAGGCCTTCAAGCCACATGCTGTTTAGTGCTGTAATAAGCAACATGCAGACCCATGTGTTGGCACCTAATTCCCTGGTGCTTACCTTGCCGAAACTGCCCTTCCCCAACATCTTGTGCAGGACAAAATCTTCAATGGTTAGTTTTAGCTGCACTTGGTGCTCTTCCTGCTCCTGGGGTTGTTCTCCAAGGTCTGTCTCTATTAGAGATTCCCCCTTCACTGTGCCCTCTACTGGAGTCTCCCAGGAAATGCCCTGTGGCTCTGCAACACACACCAAAGCATTCAAATAAATGTCTGGAAATGAGAAGATGATCCCCAGAACATTAATAGGCTTTGAGTTTCGAGTTTTAAGAAAGCATTTCAAATAGGTGGAAATGTGGTGGCCACATTAATAAACGTGGTGGACATTAATAAAGTAGAATACTTCTGCTCCACTATTGCTTTCTTCTCTAGATGAGTTTCCTCTGCTGTAACTTTGTCTTCTTGAATGGCATTACCTCCACTTTACAAACTTTGCAATTTTCTGTTTTATGCAGCAAATCATGACCAAAACCTTATTTCTGGCTACCTGCATTCTTTGTTCCTTCTTGCTGGTTGCCATGATGGTGCAGTCCCATTTTTCTGGAGCCCTTTTCAAGACTATCGCCAAAGTTTGCATGTGAAAAAATGGGACAGCATTTTGATATTTGGTCTCTGCTTCAGATGTTAATCTCTGATTAAGTACTCCAGCAGTCCTGAAGTGGAACAACTCAGACTTCAACATCACATCCACTTGGATGTATGTGTGCTTGTCAGAGATTCTGTCTCTTACTGGATTTATCCCAGTACTCAAGTGCATGTTGGCTGCGCTGTCCTAAACGGATGAATAACAGGAACACCAACACAGCAAATAAACAGATCTACAGGTAAACCAGATTCTGAGATTTACTGATTCACATCAGCATAGCCAGCTGTACTTGTACAAAAGGAAGGAGCACAGATTGAGACATCATTTATTTTCCCTTTGGAGGCCAAAGGACACTGTCCGCTTAGCTCAGACAGTACCAAACCCAGATGTTACTCAGTAACCCAGTGCTGCATTGTCTCAAACCCAGAGCACTGGTATAATGTGGCTGCTATCTAACCAGTGTCTTCTGACATCTTGCTTTAGGTCCAGTTTCCAGGGCATTATTAACTTTTCATTGAGAAAATGGATGATGGTGGGTCCTGGGCTCTCAACCTGACTTATGGTTAGAGTTGGAGCTGAGGATACACTGTCCCAGTCCTTCTTTGATTTAAGTATTAATTCACTTACACTCTTCTTGTTTCCCTTCCCTTTCTGGTGGGTGCATTTTAAAGCTTGTGGGAGGCAGAGGAGCATTCTGTCAGCGCTATATTAGGTCTGCTGCAGTTACAGTTCAGTTCTTGGAGGGGTACCATGAACTATGTAGCTGCAGGGGTCCTGAAATGGCCTTTTATGTGGGACAGATGGGTTAAATGAAAGATGGTGGTATTTTTGTTCCTAATACCTAGAGATTTTTGGCTCAAGCACAAAGCACATACATAAACAAGGGATATTCCCAGCAGACTGTGACTTTTATTTCAGGCTACCGAGCCTCCAGTAGCTTTGTTGAAGTTCTGTTAATCAGTGTTCCTCTCTAGTCTCTCATTCACCTTCTAAATGTCTGCTTTTATATCACAGAGGGCTGTGACACCTGTATCAGCTCCTGGGTAAATGAAATGTAGATCTGTCAATGATTTTCAAAGGCACCTGCCCAAAAATATGAAATCAGAAAGAGAATTTGCCATAGTGGTCAGAAGGACTCCCAATTTCCTGTTTAGAGCTTAACTTTTCCTTAAGTTCCTCAGATTTTACAGTCTACGAGTCCCAAGAAGGGAATAAACATACTCTTGCCAATGGAAGTATGAGGTGCACTCAAGCACTGGGTCATAAAGGGAGTTTAGCTGAATGAGTGGTGTCTGATGTCTCATGTCACCAGAAGTTGGGATGAAAGGGATGTGTAGGTTTATAGGAAGGGAAGGGTCCAGGCTGAGTTTAGGGTTTATGATATGCCCAAAAATGTGACTGGGAAGAGCTGCTGATATCCTGGGATGAGAAAGGGTCTGTCTTGCTTTAGGCTGGAAAGATGTATAAAAGATGCAGTGGCTGCTAAATTTGCCACCCTTGTCACCTTCACCTAGGCATGTACAAATCCAAAATGAACAAAGCATGCTGTCCTGTATCACCAGGGGAAGCTACCTTTTTTTCCTGTTGCAGATGCTGGCAATGCCTGAAGTGGAGTTACCTCCTTCACAGGAACAGGGAAGCCAATTTCTAGAGGTCCATCCCTGGAGATCTGTTCAGTGTCACGCTGAGAGCGAGCCTGAATTACAGAAAGCATTACATGACTTTGCAGCAAAGTGTCACATTTTGGGCTTCAGTCATACTGCCACAGAAGCCAAGATCTAGAAAGATGCCTTTGATTTTAAGAAAAGCATCTCCACATCTAATGTTTAGGGGTTTGGTAACCTAGAGGAAACCACAGTCTTCTGTGAGATGAGTGTGGTTGTTAACAGTTCTTTGTATTTCCAACATGGGCATCCTCTGTTTTGCACAAGAGTCTGAGGCCCTGGCTTTCGACACAAAGGCCATTTAAATGAGAAGCTTCTTTGCCAATAGCCTGTTTGAACAGAATCTGGAAAAACACTAGAGACTGAAACATGCTGCAGCCTCATCCCTGTAGAGTGTTTGGATTTCACTCTGAAGAAGTCCTTGCACCAGGGTGCTACAGAAGGTAAGAGTTTGTCTGGATTCACACAACAGCATGAAAGATAAATCCTCTGAGGGCTACTAGAATCATAGAATCATAGAATCATAGAATGGTAAGGTTGGAAGGGACCTCAAGGATCATCTAGTTCCAACCCCCTGCCAGAGGCAGGGACACCTCCCACTAGTACAGCTCACTCAAGGCCTCAGCCAATCTGGCCTTGAACACATCCAGAGAGGGAGCATCCACAGCCTCCCTGGGCAACCTGTTCCAGTGCCTCACCACCCTTACTGTAAAGAACTTCCTCCTAACATCCAGTCTAAATCTCCCCTCTGCCAGTTTAAACCCATTGCCCCTTGTCCTGTCGTTGCAGGACCTTGTAAATAATCCTTCCCCAGCCTTCCTGTAGGCCCCCTTCAGATACTGGAAGGCTACTATGAAGAGCCCCAACTCTCTCAGCCTGTCCTCATAGGAGAGCTGCTCCAGCCCTCTGATCATCTTTGTGGCCCTCCTCTGGACCCGCTCCAACACTTCCATGTCCTTCCTGTGCTGAGGGTTCCAGAACTGCACACANTTCCTTTCCTCATTGCCCCTTGTCCTGTCGTTACAAGAGTTTGTCAATAGTCCCTCCCCAGCCTTCCTGTAGCTCCCCTTCAGATATGTGACCTGGAGATTTTTCTTGATTAAAAGGTTGTGCTTTTCTTTTAGCAAAATTAATAACGTTATCATCTTTTAATGGATTTCTCTTCTGTGAACACTGGATATTATAACTTGAATCCACAAAAACTTCTAACCTCTACAAAGTAATGAGATGAATCTAACTATGTATTCCATGGAGGATCTAATTCACAGTCTTTAAAACTTGCTACACACAGTGCCCCAGCCAATGTCCTTACTTCTTGCACTGAAGCAAACATTGAATGAGGTCCCTCAAGGTTGAAAGCATTTACCTGCTGGGTGCTTTCTATCATTGCCAGAGCTTCAGCCATTAGTTTCTGGTTAACTCCACAAAGGTTTGCTACTTTTGTCTGACACTTGTGATGAACGTTCATGCCACATTCTGAAAGAAAGCACAGGAGGTGTCAGGATAACAAAGGATAGCTAGACTGTAAAGGGTTTGGCACCAGGTTGGGCAGGAACATGTGCTGCTGTAGGCCCAAGGCAGACATAAGCCACATAAACAGCTCAAAGCCTAGGCACTGTTTATGTCTCATGAGATGGCACTTGGGACATTTCAATTTTTTTATTCTCTATTGAAATGAAGAATTTTTCTATCTTCTGGTCAAAAGGTCATGTTCCCACATCCATCAGCCTTTGTAGCTACAGTCTACCAAAACTCTACAGCTTAGGAACTCAGAGATAAACTGTAATCTCAGAACAGGACTTCTCCACTGGTATAGGATATGAAGATGGTAAAGTGTCTTGGTTCTGTCTGATATCAGAAACAGAGCATGCAAGTTGATGCTAGGAATGATTTTGGAAGATCAGCAGTGTCTTTGCCTCTTTAGCCTCTCTAGGAAGTGACTCTTCAGCCTCATGGACCACCTATCTTTCTGAATACTGACAGTTTCCATCCATCTTTAAGGACAGTTCTCTTGACCACTTCTTTACTACCCTAGATGCCATTTCTGAGAGATCTTGTGGAGAAGAGCGACAAGTGACATTTGGTTCTTTAGGCTGCAACCCTATAAAGACAACGGCCCCCTTCCACGCTCAGTTTATGTCAGATACACTAGGGACTCACCATCACACTTCAGTCCTTGCCGTGCAAGGCCCCAGAGGAGCGTGCCACAGTGCTCACAGAAAGTTGGGCTCTTGTAGTTGTAGACTTTGAAGCGGTGAGGCATGTCGATCTTGAACCGCTCCTTATGGAACTGCAAGAGAAAAGCCATTTGGGCAATTCACTCTTCTCTGCATGGAAAACCATCAGCCCTCAGGTTTCTATTACAGTAGCTAGGATGTCTACTGCCTCTTTATTCATGCATATGACCACCAAGAAGACACTATCTGCAACTATCATTCAGATACACGAGGCAAGATTTTAATAGATAAGATCTGTGCAATTCAGTGGGAACTGAGTCATTTAAGCCCTGAGCTTGATTTTTCTGATCAGGTAATGTCCTTAATGCCCAGTGGAAAAATAAGGGTACTTCTAAAATTATTCATCCTATCCTGAAATGGATGTCTACTGTTATTGTCATGATTCACTCTCTGGAAGAGCTTGTTTTTCCTCTTTCAGTTTATAGGGAGTCAGAGGTGATGACAAAGTACAGATACTCTACTTTGGAGATGTCAGAATATAGGTGAGTTAAACCCCATTTCTGAAAAAAGTAAAAGAAGAAGAGCAACCAGGGTAGGACAGATGGGCAGAGTCCAAGGGGATGGCGCTCAACAAATCCAAATGCTGCATGCTGCACTTTGGCCACAACAACCCCATGCAGTGCTACAGGCTGGGGTGGGAGTGGCTGGAGAGCAGCCAAACAGAAAGGGATCTGGGGGTGCTGATTGACACCTGCCTGAACATGAGCCAGCAGTGTGCCCAGGTGGCCAAGAAGGCCAATGGCATCCTGGCCTGCATCAGGAATAGTGTGGCCAGCAGGAGCAGGGAGGTCATTCTCCCCCTGGACTCTGCACTCATTAGGCCACACCTTGAGTACTGTGTCCAGTTCTGGGCCCCTCAATTTAAGAAGGACATTGAGGTGCTTGAGTGTGTCCAGAGAAGGGCAACGAGGCTGGGGAGAGGCCTTGAGCACAAGCCCTACGAAGAGAGGCTGAGGGAGCTGGGATTGTTTAGCCTGGAGAAGAGGAGGCTCAGGGGAGACCTTCTTGCTGTCTACAACTACCTGAAGGGTGGTTGTAGCCAAGAGGAGGTTACTTTCTTCTCTCAGGCAAGCAGCACCAGAACAAGAGGACACAATCTCAAGCTGTACCAGGGGAAGTTTAGGCTGGAGGTGAGAAGAAAGTTGTTCACTGAGAGAGTCATTGGCTACTGGAATGGGCTGCCCAGGGAGGTGGTGGAGTCACCGTCCCTGGAGGTGTTCAAGGTGGGTTTGGACATGGCACTTGGTGCCATGGTCTAGTCTTGAGGTCTGTGGTAATGGGTTGGACTTGATGATCTTTGAGGTCTCTTCCAACCTTGGTGATACTGTGATACTGTGACTGAAAGCAAACAAACTGTGGGACCTAACTAAGAAAAAGGGAATAGGTCTGTCACGAGTTAAGTTCCACTTTTGACCACTAAAAAGAAAATTTGTTATACACTGTCAAGGGAAAAATAAAATAAGTAATAGTGGAGATGCTGAATCTGACTGTTTGGAAATCTCAGATAACAGAGTGGGATGTTAAAGTGCTTCTATGAAAACTCAGTGTGATGTTGTGTATACTATAACTTAGCGAAGAGTTTCCTCTGGTAAATCACAGAATGGTAGTGGTTGGAAGGAACCTCTGGAGATCTGCTAGTTCAATTCTGCTTCTAAATTAGGTTCACCTAGGGTAGGTTGCAGAGGGTTTCACCCAGTCAGCTTTCAAATGTCTCCAGAAAAGGAGAAATCTCTACCTCATGTCCACGACTTTCTTTTGAGCTGTACTTCATACATTATAAAAAATATCAATCCTAATTCAGCTTATTCAGGGGCTGCATTTGAACGAATCAGAAGTAGGAGGTAATGAAACCACTGGGACCATAATACACAAAGGGCACAGATCAGACCACACACTCTTTAGTTCAATAGTATCTCTGCTTCCTAAGGAGCCTTAGAGCAATGTAAGAGAGATCTGAAGGACAGCCAAGTTTTCCAAAAGCAGCCAAATAATCACACATACCATTGTTTCTCTGCTATTGACTGCTGATCCTGTACACTTGGCTATTACTTTGTCGATGCACTTCTTGTGAATGGCAGCATTACATTCTGAAAGAACAAGTGTGTGATGGTATTATTAAAGCTCCTCAAGAGAGGATCAAGTAAATAATGTTAGTAGTAAAATAAAAAAAAAACAACTTTCTTACGTCTGCATTGGTAACCTTGTTTATTCAGACCCCTGAAATAAACAGACAAATGGTTAATTCAGAGTTATCTACAAGCCTTGACAAAAGAAAGCAAACAACACTCATGAAAGAAACGGAATAAAACAGCTTTGATTTTTGTCAGTCTTTGCCGAGCTTCTGTAATCTAAATATCTCCATTAAATCCAGCTGTGGAGTGATTCTCTGTGGGTTTCATAGCATTTTCAGCACAGATTCACATCCTGGATTTTGCAATATCCAAACAGCACACTGGGCTGATGAGACATGCTTGTGCATTTTGGCCAAAAACATAAAATAAATTATGAGAAATAAACTAAAAATGAATTGTCACAGTTGGAATTACAATTGCGAACCACTTCCTTGAAGTGATGCAATAACTCTACAAGCAAGATCTCAAGGGTCTTGTCCTGCTGCCTTGACTGACAGCAGAAGAGATATTCACCAAAGAATCACAGGATTATAGAGATTGGAAAAGATGCTTAAGATCACCAAATCTGACTGTAAACCTAACACTGCCATAAACCAGTACCATGTCCTTAATCTTAAACAGGGAAAATGAATAGAGATAATTTCATTTACCATACAAACTCATGACAGACAGAGCAGAAGGTAGGTTGTGGAAAGAAGGTGGCTGTGAACTCATGACACTTGACATTGTGGATTTTGGCCTGTTTGATGGCTCCCCTGCGCTGGTGCAAGGAGAAAAAGCCTTCAGTCTCACAGTCAGACAGGTCTTTTGCATCTGGGGTGGAGAAGAAAACAGAAAATTCATTAAGGAATTCTGTTCTGATTAAATGCCTTGAAAATCATAAAATAGAATCACAGAATCATTAAGGTTGGAAAAGACCTCCAAGGTCATCAAGTCCAACCATAAACTGAACACTAGATGCAGCTCCCAAAATACTAAATGACTCTAGCTAATGACTTGTGGAAACAAATATCATCAAGAAATACTGATTTCTGAAACCCACACAAGGCTTATTTGGATGCCTTTTTTGAATCTGCCATTCCTATAAGGACACTAATGACACAAAATGACTTTGAACTTAGGGGACTCTGAACTCTCTTGAATATTCATAATGCTGCTTCTGAAATGTAGGCCAAAAATTACCCAAGGAAAGATAACCTGTAGTTAAATATGGAATTTTAACTATGTATAACACTGAAGAACTATGCCCTAAAAGTATAGCATTACACTGAAATAAATAATTGGCTACACATTCACACAAAAACACATGTATATTTAACTATGCTAATCCCACTGAATCCTTTATATGGGTACATGCATGTGAGAGAGCACCCCAAAATATTCTTTTCCTTGCTGTTTTCCATGCCAGCAGCTGTTTTCTGTTTCCTGTCCATGTCATCATTCACAGTTGACATTTAAGCTTTTTTAACAGTAAACCAATCGGCTCTGTACTACGCACGCATGCACACACGGCCACATAGATACATGGTTGTGTCTACAAATCTAGATTTGCACACCATATTTCACTCTCAGCCTGTTCTGCTTTACTCATGCTTTACACAGGAAGTTACACAGGTCTCAAGGTTTCAAGGAGACCTTATAGTAGCCTTCCAGTATCTGAAGGGGGCCTACAGGAAGGTTGGGGAGGGACTATTGACAAGGTCTTGCAATGACAGGACAAAGGGCAATGGGTTTGAACTGGCAGAGGGGAGATTTAGACTGGATGTTAGGAGGAAGTTCTTTACAGTGAGGGTGGTGAGACACTGGCACAGGTTGCCCAGGGAGGTTGTGGCTGGCCCCTCGAGGTCTGGAGGTGTTCAAGGCCAGGTTGGATGAGGCCTTGAGTGCCCTGTACTAGTGGGAGGTGTCCCTGCCTCTGGCAGGGGATTGGAACTAGATGATCCTTGAGGTCCCTTCCAACCTTACTATTCTATGATTCTATGATCTCTGGAGAGAGGGAAATATTCTGAGAAGATTACTTTGCATGCCTACACTTCTTATATCTTTGCCTAATGTCTGTTTAACATCCGTTGCAGATGAGACATGACCTGGATGGAGTCTAAATCTGATTCAGGACAGTCATAGTTATGTTATTAGGGGATGAGATGATAGAAAGCCCTGTGGAAAAGCACTTTGGGGTACTGCTGGATGAGAAGCTGGACATGAGCAGACAGTGTTTTTGCAGCTCAGAAGGTAAATTGTATTGTGGGCTGTATCAAAAGAAGCATTGCCAGCAGATCCAGGAGGCCAGGTTGGACAAGGTCTTGTGTGAGCTGTGCTAGTGGGAGGTGTCCCTGCTTATGGCAGGAGGTTGGAACTAGATGATCCTTGAGGTCCCTTCCAACCTTACCATTCTATGATTCTATGACTCTATGATTCTGTGGAAACTGTTTCCTTGTGTCATCTGATGCTGACCTTGTGATTTGTAATATAGATATGACTTGCATTCTCTATGCTTTGGACTCTCTGATAACTTATACCATGAGGTTATAATAGTCTGGAAAGAATGGATGAAAAAAACCAGTGTGGACATACTATTAGCTGCTTCTAAGACAGCCATGTTTCTACAAATGGAAGGTCCTTCTAGGCAGAGGGGTTGAAACTAAATGATCTTAAAGGTCCCTTCCAACCCAAACCATTCTGTGACATCTACACCTTACAGCTTCACTCAGTGCCTGTGAAAGGCAGCAAGAAGCTGCCATCAAAGACAGCTGAATAAGACTGAATGTTTGGATTACAAATCCACTTCAACAAAGCAAAATGCATTTCACATGGATACTGGATTCTGCACGTGAGACTTGGTTCCCAGTGCAGTTCTGGAACCCTCAGCACAGGAAGGACTTGGAAGTGTTGGAGCGGGTCCAGAGGAGGGCCACAAAGATGATCAGAGGGCTGGAGCAGCTCTGCTATGAGGACAGGCTGAGAGAGTTGGGGCTCTTCAGCCTGGAGAAGAGAAGGTTTCAAGGAGACCTTAGAGTAGCCTTCCAGTATCTGAAGGGGGCCTACAGGAAGGCTGGGGAAGGATTATTTACAAGGTCCTGCAATGACAGGACAAGGGGCAATGGGCTTAAACTGGCAGAGGGGAGATTTAGACTAGATGTTAGGAGGAAGTTCTTTACAGTGAGGGTGGTGAGGCACTGGAACAGGTTGCCCAGGGAGGTTGTGGATGCTCCCTCCCTGGATGTGTTCAAGGCCGGATTGGATGAGGCCTTGAGTGAGCTGTACTAGTGGGAGGTGTCCCTGCCTCTGGCAGGGGGTTGGAACTAGATGATCCTTGAGGTCCCTTCCAACCTTACCATTCTATGATTCTATGATTCTATGATGCCATGCAAATGACTATGTGTCCCCTGTTCAGACTGACTAAGCTCCTGTCACATCCCAGGAGACATAGATGGAGCAGAAGCCCAGAGAATGACTCAGCTCACCTTGCATTTGATCAGATTAATCAGCCTCTAGGCTCTTTTCCTGTTTTGCCTAGATTGTTCCAGGTCTTAAAAGCCCAACTAAAATGTACAGGTGTTATCAACCATAAATTGTACCCCAGCCTTTACATCTGCACCAAAATGCACATCAAGACAGGTTACATGCAAGCAGAATAATTCTGGAGGCAGCCAGCTCCTTCTGTATCTGTTTTGTCTTGCTCAGTGTAATAAGCAAGTTTATCATTGCAGTGGTGAAATGGCCAGAAATCTGCCTTGCAAATCACAGAGGAACACTCAAACTTCATCCTCACCATGCAATAAAAATTGCTTTCCTGGTGTGTTTACGATAGTTGGTATGAATGGATCAGCAGTGACACAGACGTTGCTTTCAGCGAAGGCGCCCTGTCTGCACACAGAACCAGAAATCACAGCTATCAATTAAGAAACAAAATCACTTGCCACTTATTTCCAGGAAGTATCGTGCATTCATCAGCATTCGCCCTTGAGGTTTCAGTTCTAGCTGGTGGAGACAAGTAAAGAAAAACAACAAGTCTGCTGCAATCGTTAAACAGTCATTTAAAGATGTAACGAACATTTCAGATGGTTCAAGCTATCTCCTTTTCCCAGTGGGAATTCATGAATGTGGATGAATGTTAATTTTTAGGTTCCTCATACCCATGTAGGATAACAAAACAGAGTAGGAGCAAGTACACAGAAGCTAAACTGCCTCTTACCAAACTCTTGGAAAAGCATGATAAAAAAGACAAATGTGACTAAACCACAGAATCTGCAGGCAGCTCAGAACCAACGTTATCTATAGAGACAGATTGTCATTCCCAAAGGATCTTGCAAGGGAAAAAGAATCAGTCAAGTGTTGGAGTGGGTCAAGAGGAGGCTGGAGCAGCTCTGCTATGAGGACAGGCTACAAGAGTTGGGGCTCTGCAGCCTGGAGAAGAGAAGGCTTCAAGGACACCTGATAGTAGCCTTCCAGTATCTGAAGTGGCCTACAGGAAGGCTGGGGAGGGACTATTTACAAGGTCTTGAAATGACAGGACAAGGGGCAGTGGGTTTAAACTGGCAGAGGGGAGATTTAGACTGGATGTTAGGAGGAAGTTCTTTCCAGTGAGGGTGGTGAGACACTGGAACAGGCTGCCCAGGGAGGTTGTGGCTGGTCCCTCCCTGGAGGTGTTCAAGGCCAGACTGGATGAGGCCTTGAGTGACCTGTATTAGTGGGACTAGTGGTGAGACTAGTGACCTTGTCTATGGCAGAGGGTTGGAACTAGATGATCTTTGGGATTCCCTTCCAACCTTACCGTTCTATGATTCTATGACATTTTTACAAGGGCATGTAGTGATAGGACAAACTTTAAACTGAAATAGGGTAGATTTAGATTAGATGTAAGGTAGAAATTCTCCACTGGGAGAGTGGTGAGACACTGGAACAGGTTGTGCAGATAGTCAGTGTATACCCCACTCCCTGGAAGTATTTAAGGCCATGTTTGGGTGGGGTTTTGAGCTACCTAGTCTAGCGGAAGGTGTCTCTGCTATAGGCAGGAGAGTTGGAACTAGATGATCTTTAAGATCTCATCCAACCCAAACCATTCTATGATTCTGAAAAGATGCTGGTATCTTTTAGAAGCTTGTTCCTGCAAGTCTAACTTCCATTACAGTTAATGTGAGTGGTGCTACAAGATTTTTAAGGCATTTTTGAGCCTCTCCCCAGGACCTGGAAATTCCCACCTATCTGAACCTCTGTCCATAGGTGTGTTTGTAAATCTGGATCCACATGCCCAAGAAGAAGATGACATATTTTCAAGAACTTCTTCAGCTTGAAAGCCACAATAGTGTCTTTTCCACCCAGACCCAGCATGGCCTGACCAGGGTTACCAGATGAAAGAGTGCCCTTGCACAGAACAGTGCAAAAAAATGTTATTCTCTCCCATCTTGACCCTTGCAGGATGGAACACCTGGGACCATTCTCCCTGGATTGTGGCTTGTATTGGTTAGGAAGTGGAGAGAAGATCTCAGGAGTGTTACCAGGCTGGGACATAACAGGACCAGCCACTGCACTTGAACTCATGTCTGTTCCTCTTGCTGCAACCAAGCACCATTTCAGCCTCTGTGCCCTCTCTCCTCCTCACTAGGCTGTTCCCAAGGCTTTGGAACCTAGAGATGGAGTCACACTAAGTATCTCAGTTCTTTACAAGTTATGTGTTAAATGTGTAAATCTCCATCAAATCTTGTTCTTAGGTCTGTTAAGTGACCAAGGCCTTTGTGACGTTACTCAACCCAAGCAGCTTAGCCCAAGAACTGGCACAAGAAATGAACCAACCAATCAACTAAAGAAAAAATTCAGAACATCAGGGTTTTTTTTTTTCACCAAATATCTTTCCACTTCATTGTTATTCATGATATAGCTACTTAATACTGCTTGTTAAAGACTATTATTGATAGCTTTCCTGCTTTGACTACTAGGGAACAACACCTTACAATTAGCATCCTTATAAAGACTGTAACTTCAAATTTACTCCACTGTTCCTCCCATGGCTTTAAAGGAGTTCTTCTACCATAACTCTGAAGTCAGGCAGCTATGAATCAGTTACATGAAAGTAGATTAAATTTTTCAAGCTGTTTCCCCAGAGCACATAAAATAATTCACATGTAGCCATTTACATTAGCAATTGTCCCCAGTGGGATTTTGAAGCAAGGACTGATACATAGGCATAGCTCACCTGGACCAGAATCCTTGCTAACAGAGGGCATGTAAGAGCAGCAGCTGCTATAAAAGTGCCAGGTTCCTTTTTTCTATTGTGCATGGAAGTCTTTCCTTCAAGTCATACTCATGTAGACTCAAAACATCATTCCTTGGATGGCAACCAGTTTCTGCTGCCCTGCTGGTTGCAGTCATAACCTGGCATGAACATAAGGCATTGCCCTACCCCACAGCACTTCCCATCACATCCTGCAAGAGAAGCTAACAATGCTTACCCATATCTCTGTCTTCCCATTGCTTTTCTTGCACCTCTCTGCCAGCACCTTGAGTTCCACCGTGGTCTCTGAAACCATTTCAGCACTTTTGTCCTTGACAACAATGTGCATGACCCTGCCATTGTTAATATGGGCATCAAAAGTGCTGTTCCAGGGTGGGTACATGGTGGGCTTCTTCTGCACGTAGACTTGGCCATTTTCTGTCAACAAGAAGTGGTTTGGATTAACTGGACATACTTCTCATCTGAACCAAGGCCACCAATTTACAACCCCTGAGACATATCTGTGTTACTTATTCACTTTAAGGTCTCTCTTCTGACACAATGTGTAATAGACCAAGTTAGAGTGACTTAAGAGCCTACTACATAAAGTGAAAACTAGGATGGGATTCATCTCACTTAACCTTAGGTGTCTACAATGTGTATGTCCAGATCTGAGCTGTCTGAACACTGACTCCTTTCAGAGTCAGTAAAGAGAATATAAATGAACAGAGTTAGGGTGTGTTCATATGACCAGATACAGGCATATGCCTCAGTAAAGATAACTTCCACCCTTGACTCCATTAAGTCTGTGGAGCAAATCTCAGATGTAGACTACAAACATATTTGCATCCAATCTCAGCACAAATAACCAGCTACATGCATCACCCATCCCATGGCAATGCAAAATGCAACAGCTTAGCTGCAATGCCCCCAAAAGCTGGGTGCACTGTGATTAAGATTGAGCTGGAAGACATGTCCAGTCAGTTGCTAACTCAGAGATGTTAATACATGAACTGTCTAGCAGACCTGCAACCACCTCCATAGCGGTGTACAGTTTTCAACCTAGCAAACTTTTCCTGCATCTCTCTTCCTCATGCATTCATTATTCTTCCTTCATAGCAGACACATTTAAAAAAAAAGGTGATGGATATCAAACAGATATCTCTGAGGTTCAGGATTAGCTCGCAGAGAATTCTCTCTAGGTAGTTCTCTCTGAAAAGAATCTTTTTGTACAGCCTACTGAATTTCGTGTATCTCTGTAAAAGGTTTGGGTGCTTACTCAAGGTAAATTCTATTTCACAGTTACCATCTCCAAATTTTCAACCCATCAAGCATTGAAGCTGGAAGAATAAGAGAAGAAAAAGCAGTCATGTGAGCAGCAGACCTGTGACTCCTTTCTCCTAAAGATTCTGCTCCTATTTCAAATAATCCCAGCCCTTCCCTCATCCCACTCAGCTAGAAAAGCACATGGCACATGCTGGAGAAAATCTTTTTCCAAGATGGGAGGACTAATTCAGGTTTCTTCCCTCTGCTCATCTGTATTTACACCAGCAGGAACTTGGGGATTTCTAAGGCTTGTAGCATACCTCCAGGGTGGATTAAAATTGGTAAACAAGCTCCAAAATTATTTGAGGCAGGAAATAAGGAGGAAAAAGGACACAGTGATTCCCAATTGCGTAATATCCATCACAGGAACATTTTCCAAACACGAGGGCTGTGAGGCTGTAACAAAAGACTCCCTCCACTATCCCATACACTGGAGAAATGACTGTCAGAGCCACTACATAAACTACATTCACTAGACAGATTCAGTTTGAGAAGGTACCTATCTGAGGAGAGGCATGCAAGACCCTGAGATCAACACTAACTTGCTAGAATTTTTACTCTGTGACCCAACACCAGGCTCTCACAAAGTGTTTTTGCACTTGATTCAAATGCATAGACTTGATTTAAGGTGCACTGTGCCCTGACCATCAGCACTGGTCTGCATCTCAAAGCAGTGGAGATCATTCCTGCAGCATAAAATGACTTCTCAACCTGTCTTGCCCAGTATGACAAGTGGTTGTGCAGCTAAATTTTGGGTTCAAATCCAGTTTTCCCAAAGTTTAAAGCACCTCAGACTAAGGTAAATTAGTCTCTAATAGTAAAGTGGGGTTGAATTTTCACATAAGCAGATTTAAGCACCACATTCTGAGGTCATTGAGAGGAGATTTTATTAATGTTTACAGATATCTGAAGGGTGGGTGTCAAGAAGAAGGGGCCAGTCTCTTTTCAACAGTGCTTTGTGATAGGACAAGGGGCAATGGACACAAACTGGGACACAGAAATTTCCACCTCAACATGAGGAAAAAGATCTTTGCTGTGAGGGTGACAGAGCACTGGAGTAGGCTGCCCAGAGAGATTATGGAGTCTCCTTCTCTGGAAACTTTCAAAACCTGCCTCCATCTGTTTCTGTGTGGTCTGGCATAGGTGATCCTGTTCTGGCAGGAGGGTTTGACTCAGTGATCTCCAGAGGTCCCTTCTAAACCCTATCATTCTATGATTTGATGATTCCCATCAAGCTTGCAAATGTATTTTTAAACACCCTCTTTCAACAAAAGCACACAAAATATAAAACCAAGACATAAAACCGAGACATAAAACTGAGATGTAAATTTCCTGGCATCACAAAGAACAGAAACGTCATTAAGGACCTTTACTTCTTTCCTACATAAGTGAAACTCCATAGATGTGAAACACAGCACTTGCTAAACAAGTTGTTGACACCAGGCTCCAAAATATACAGCTTAAATAAACAAATCTTGGGATGTGAATGAACTGGCCAATATATGGGATCAGAGAGTCGCCCCCAGAGCATCCCTGCTGACATCTGTGGAATGCTGCCAGGGATTAATCTAACTCTGGGCTCCCAAAAAATAAAATAGCATCTGTCTTTCCTGAGCAGGAGCTTCCACTGTAGCCAGGAGCACTTCTCCTGCTGGCTTGCTGAGTTCAAACACAGAACAGGATCTTTCATGACAGGTGGTAAAATGGCACCGGGCCAGATGGCTTCTGGAAGCAGAAGCCATTTTTAAAGAGTAGATTTTTTCATACCTCAGAGGTGCCTCTGAACTTGTTTGCCATCAGTAATAAATTGCTAGAATAGTTTTGAGTATGTGGAACTTTGGAATTGTTTTTTAAGATCAGGACTCAAATTCCAGTGTCTTTTTTACAAAATAAGTAAATGGGAAAAAAAGGCTGCCCAGGATGCATGCTGAACTTTAGGGTGGCCTTGCTGTGACACCTCTGTGTCCACAGATGGTGTGCATTACTTCCAGAACCCTGAGGACCTCTGTCCCAATGATGTGCTCATCATGGCTGGTTGACAAAGGGACAGCCTTTGGCATGAACCCAAAGTTACAGTCCTTTTTCTGGGAACCAAACATATTTCTCATTGACCACTGTTCTGTCTGCAAACAAACAAACAACCCCTCTCAGACTTGCTAATCCCACAGATGGTACGTATCTGATTCATAACACAGCATTGCAAATGTCAAAGCACAGTCATATACCAAACTGGTTCCAGCACAGAGCTTGCAGGGATTTGGGATTGGATCTATCCTGGATTTAGGTCTGGGTTTAGGCACATCCTGCCCTGTATTCTGCACTCACTGCTATATAGGAATCATTTACCCTCAAGAAATCTTAATAGCCATGTGTCAGAGCACAAGACTGACAGTCAGGATTATTTTCATCTCTCGCTAGATTTGCAGCTGATCCACTCATGCTCCTTGGACATGGCACTTCAACTAAAATTTACATATCAGGGCATTAACACAGTTTTTCTTTTTCTTTTCTTTTCTTTTTTTTCTTTCTTTTTTTTTTTTTTTTTTTTTTTTTTTTTTTTTTTTTTTTAATTCCACTAGCATCAAGTAGCAAGTGTTTTGTGAAAATAGGGAGCTGGAGAGCAAACCATGATCGAAAACAGTCACAAAGCAAAGCATTTCAAATACAGTCAGCTAATGTTTGTTCTGGTAACTTTACTGCCTTTTGCTTTCTATGAACCTGTTTGATGTCAAAACCTTCTTGGGATGGGCATATTGAGAGTATTTCTGGCATTTAGAGTCAAGCTCATCTATCTCACTGAACATCAGATGTGAACCTCTGAGTGGACTGCCTAGACTACACTCAGAGTCAGTGGAGAGCACATTATTCATCAGCCCCACTATGGATGTCTCCTCAAGGTAAGATGAATCTCATCATAGAAATCCCTGTTTCTTTCCTTGGGCTGTAATGCAGGTGTAGCTGACTTTATCAGGTACTGATATCCTTGCAGTAGACTGGAATTATAGGGGAGATTGATCCCACAGCGGCCTCATCTTGGCTTAGTCATTTTGAGTTAAGGGTAGTCACCTACGCATTTAAATATCCTCCACCAGCAGAAGACAAATACATCTCAAGAGTGGTTTAACCCAGCCTAAGAGAGAAACCTGAGGTGAATCAGTTCTAGGAGGTTCCTGCTACTATCATTAAAATGATGAGAAGCCCTTTTGGCTGTCCCACCATGCTCTGAACAATGGCTAGATGAGTGCAATTATACCTCATCTAACAGGTAGCTTCCAAGGATGTAATTTTTGTTATATTTAATCCTTATTGATAAAGTTCTCCCAAGCACAATTTTTTTGAATTGTTGTTCTTGTTATTACTGCTATTATTATTATTACTAATAACAATAATATCACCAATGATACCAATACTATTACTACTAATATCACAGTCTCTCAGGAGCACAAAAATTATATTCCTTAATTAGTACATTTGTGTTTTTTAGATGACAGAAAATACTTCCAGATCTGAGACAAATAAATACAGGTCTGCTCTGATCAAATTAATTTTATTCATTTTTGAACTGACAGAGACTTCAATTTCAGTAATGGCTTTCCAAAGCCTCATTAAAGCAAAGAGCAAACCCCTGCATGGATCTAAAAGGGGACATATTTTTAGTAGAAGAGGTCTTAGGGTTATCTTGTCATTGAGTATTTTATTTCTTTTTTTTAATTTATCAGTCACTACATTTTCCAGAATCATTGAAAGCATCATTCAAGCCAAGCTACAGTTCAATGTGCTAAATGCTGACTCTTAAACAACAAACAAACAAAACCCCAAAGCAAGCAAACCAAAAACACCAAAAGAGAAAGTAATAGAGAAATGACTTCCCCAATTGAAATACTGAATTATTTCAAAACTCTAAAAATTCCCTTCTTAAACTAGTTCAACATTCTCTAGGGACTGGAGTCAAGGGGATTTCTAAGGTATAAAAAGGGATTTCTGAGTTGACAATTTTTTCAAGAATCACAGCAGTCAAACTAGGAATTTATCAAAGATTTAAAATAAATAACAGTCACTATGAGGAATTCCCTAACACTGAAGGTCTTCATCTTCATGATTCTTAAAAAGCAGGACTGAAGAACTTTTCATCCTCTCACTGGGACTACTTTCATGTAAAAAGCATGATAAGAAATGTTTTCCCATTGAGGACTCCTCAGCATTGTTCAACTAGAAGTGTGCAACAATCCACATATCCAGACACAGAAAACAGGAGGTTTCACTTTCAAACATTTTATATAGTAGAGCAATTAGGAATAGAAATTAACTCTCTCTGCAAAGACAGAGTTAATTAACAGCTCTCTGTTTGAGAGCTATTTTAAAAAAAAAAATTATGAAAGTCACTGGACCTGTCAGTTACTCAAAAAATGGTGACAAAGAAGGACAGGCCCTCCCAGGATATTTCTAGGACATCCAGATTTTATCTGTCTGGAGTCCCAGTGACAAACCAGCCAACTGCTCATAGAAAAGTGAAACCAAATATAGCTCAGCTCATCTGCTCTGTCACATGCTGGGACCTGTAATTCAGTTGATAATAACCTCAAATTAAAGACATAGACTTGTTTGGTATAATCTTAAAATCAGACGGTCTTGCACACCGTGCCAAAACCAAGCTTGCCATTGCAAGACACAAAACCCAAGCAAGCCATTGCTGAGACACAAAAAGCACTCCACAAACCCTTATGAAGGTTTGCCAGCACGGTTCTTACATGCCAACAATGATACAGTAAGGTGCATACATGCTTGACAGAAGCTCCATACTTAACGTCTCTCCACTTACCTGACTCCACAGCTTCCTTAACCATCACAGCGCAATAAGGGTTAATCACCTCCCCCTGGGATGGCAGGTAAGGGCCGCTGTCATAGTTGGATAAACCAATACGCAGAAATGGAGACATGACAAGTCCTGTGTCAAACAAAAGACAGGCAATATTTGGGAGAGAGAGTCTAAAAATTCCTTTGGTTTTAACCAGCCTCTTATCTCCGTCAGACAGAGGTACGCCGGCCGTTAGTTATCCATCCGACTGGAGACGCTCTGGCTTCCTCCACTGTCTAGCAAGATGACAGACTGACCAGGCTCTGCTTAACGTGCATAAGGTAATGTAGCTCAGCTGTTGGTGTAACCACATAGCTGAACTCCTCACAGGGCTGGAAAGACCCACAACAGCAGCTTTCAGTTGACACCAGCCGTCGGGAATGGGAACGACAACATGCAGCAGCCAAATCGGGACTTTCTTGGCTGGAATAACCTCTGCTGTAATGTTGAGTCACATGTTCAAGAACCCAAATGCTACAAGGATAGAAAGGGTTTCAGGAATACAAGGTTGTTGGAAGCTTGCAAGCTGAACATGAAACTGTGAAATAACTGTATACTATTTATATATAGCATGGAACTGATCTTGGGCATTCAGCTGCCTGGTGCTGACCCATATTCATGAGTGAAGCTATAAACAGAAAATTTAGCTCATATGAACCACACTGTGCAGAGAGCAGGCCAGAAAAAATAGTTTATATATATATATATATAATTTNAGAATGGTAAGGTTGGAAGGGAATCCCAAAGATCATCTAGTCCAACCCCCTGACATAGGCAGGGACACCTCCCACTAGTACAGCTCACTCAAGGCCTCAGCCAACCTGGCCTTGAACACCTCCAGGGAGGGAGCAGCCACAACCTCCCTGGGCAACCTGTGCCAGTGCCTCACCACCCTCACTGGAAAGAACTTCCTCCTAACATCCAGTCTAAATCTCCCCTCTGCCAGTTTAAACCCATTGCCCCTTGTCCTGTCATTTCAAGACCTTGTAAACAGTCCCTCCCCAGCCTTCTTGTAGGCCCCCTTCAGATGCTGGAAGGCTACTATCTATCTATATCTATATAAATATAGAACTATCTATCTATCTATCTATCTATCTATCTATCTATCTATCTATCTATCTATCTCTATTTCTGTATCTCTCTATATATCTCTCTCTATATCTATATATATTATATCATAGAATCATAGAATGGTAAGGTTGGAAGGGACCTCAAGGATCATCTAGTTCCAACCCCCTGCCATAGGCAGGGACACCTCCCACTAGTACAGGTTACTCAAGGCCTCATCCAATCTGGCCTTGAACACATCCAGGGAGGGAGCATCCACAACCTCCCTGGGCAACCTGTTCCAGTGCCTCACCACCCTTATATATATCTATATATCGGGATAATTTTAAGCAGCCGAAAGCAGAAACATAAAATTAAGGTGTCAGGAAGCACAACAAAGTCTTTTAGTTGGACATCTCTGTAAGGTCTTTCAAAGCTTCCAGAGAGAAGACTTAATGAAACCAGAAATTATTAACTGCTGTAAGCTGGTGACTATCATTGTGCTATCTGGACCCAAGGGCTGGGCTTCACCACCTAATTTTTGTGTCACCTTCTACGCTTGTCTCAGTTTCTGGCTCATCTTCTAGGCAACAGGGCACAAGAGGCACTTTGAACTGAGCTGCAGACATCTATGTTTTGGACCATCAAAGTTAAAAGCATGACTCCTATCACCAGCTGTTACCTGTCAAATTGACAACAGTGTATTGTTCAACTACAACAAGAAAAACTTGAATGACTTACGGTGTGGTATACACCCTAAGTCTCTTCTCCTTGTTACACATGAAATGTTCTATCCAAGAGCAGCTTCTCTAGCCTCACACAGAAGAAGATCCAGTTTCTTTGCTGGGAATGGCATTTACTTACCTGTAAATTGTATTTTCCTGACAGACAAGTTCAGTCTCTGGCAAAAGTGGCTCCGCTTTTCATCACAATTGTGGACAACATGGAAAGGATTTTCTCGGCTGAAAGAATGGGGATAACTGCTCCTTTGGTGGGTAGACTTTAAAATGTAGAGTCTCTGTTCAAACAGATAGAAGGCAACACCATGAAGGAAAGTGGAAAACTTGAGAAACCAAGATGTAGCCTTATTCTTGAGTGTCCTCTCTTACCCAGCAGTGTGGAGCAATGAGATTCCATCAGCCCCTGTGTAGAAGTC
The DNA here is from genome assembly GCA_013396675.1 of Eubucco bourcierii. Lineage (NCBI taxonomy): Eukaryota > Metazoa > Chordata > Aves > Piciformes > Ramphastidae > Eubucco > Eubucco bourcierii. The sequence goes on from VWZE01017644.1 coordinate 123,170, forward strand.
TAGTGTGACTGTAAAATTCAGAATAATTTTCTCTTATGGCATGGTCAGGTCACAGCAGGTTGTTGTTTCACTTGTGTCCTGGATATGGTGAGATCTTCTTCTTCCTGTTTTATGAAATGAAGAGAAACAGTTGCAGATAACACTAGGACTGAAACACCCATGTAACCAGTTGCACCTATTCTCTGACAGAGAGGTTGACAGAGGAGGTTTCCCAGGAGATTTCCCTAATTTTTTTTTACCCTACATAAGCTAAATCTACACAAGAAAAGCATAGGAAGATACTTTTCCCCATCTGAGTTCCTGGCTAGGTCAGCAGACATACAGGCTGAATTTTGAGGAAAACAGCAAAGATTCATGAACTTACTTGGATATTGCACTTAAAAGAAGAAAACCATCAGGTGGTTGAGGAAGACTGAACAGGGCAGAAGGGGAGAGAAAAAATGCTGTGATTCACGTCTACTGTTTATGCCTAGTCACGCAGAGATCATGGGCCACCAGCAGCTATCAGACCTCCTCTGAAGGCTGTCCATGGACTTCTGTACGTGGCATTTCCTTCAATTGTGAAAACATCAGCACTTTAATAATTGTTCAGAAGTTAATAGGAAAGGCAAGCATCACCTGGGGCTGGATGCAGGAGATTAGGACCACCCTGTTCTCCTCTGGATGAGGAAAGCATCTCTCTGAAGGGTGTTTCAGAAACACATTAACCAAGTGCATGGTGAACTTGCTCTGGAAAGTCACTTGCATTTAGCTATTCAAGTATAGGTAGTTAGGTAAGGAGGACCATTTGTGTAACTGGACAATAATACAGTGAATGGTGTATGGAATAAGTAAGTTTGAAACTTCTGCCTGGACTGACAGAAGGTGAGAAACCTGATCAAATTAAGTAGGAAAAATACCTTTAACAGAAGTAAACACATGTGTATATATATTTTCCTTTATATTTTTATGCAATTATTTAGACAGCTTCTTCGCTTCAAAAATTAATAAGCTTACATAGCCTAAAGACGAAATGGGAAAACAAATCAAAATGTCTCTGGCAGCAGAAGAGGAATCTCAGTAGTTGCATGTTCTGCCTGCACAATGTAGCATCAGTGTGGAAAGCTGACAAGAGCCTAAGGCTGAGGCCAACAGGCATAACAGTTGTATCATGTCACTTCATGTAAACAGAGATGCATTCTCTCCACCTCTGCCATACTCCACTAATACTCCTGGACGACTGCTGAGCAAGAGGATATTATCTATCCTCTTCCATATTCCAAATTTCCACACTCTTGGTTTTCAGAACCTGCTGCTCCACAGACAGGAGCAAGAGGATGTGGAGGGAGGATCGAAAACTCACATCTGAAAACTCGAGTGCTAACCTGAATGACTAATCAACATGTTGGGCATCCAAGAATATGAGTGTTGTTAAAGGAAGCCAAAGGTTTTCTTATGATGACTCAGCTCTAAAATGCAACAACACTGCTGACTCAAGTATTTCAGAAACAAAGTGAGGGCTAGAAGTTTGAACCTGGCATTCATTACATTCCAGTGAAACCAATGTAGTTACAACACAGTTAAAACTGTGAAAGCAACTCGATCTGCTCAAGGCTCAAGTCACTGCTCCAAAACCCACTAGCTGGGAATGCCACAAGACACCTGTTCAGATCTGTGGATCTGCTCCCAAAACACTAACTTTAAAACTTCCCATAGTTTTAAAATGCTGAACACCCCCTGCCTTCCTCACAGAGTAGTATGTCCTTTTGGTTTTGTGTGATCAAGTACTTCACAAACAGGTTTCCCAGAGAGGGTGTGGAGATATTCAAAAGTCATCTGGAGATGGCCATGGGAAAGTGGCTCCAGGTGGCCCTGTTTGAATGAGAAAGATGGACAAGAAGGCCTCTGGAAGTCCCTTTCAAGTTTAACCAGCCTGTGATTCCATGAGAACATGGATGGGACAGATCTCACCTAAATGTAGATGTCTACAGCAGCTGTGTCTCCGTGTCAGGTGCTTAGCTGGGTTCCTGAGATAGGACACGGTTTAGTGGTAATAGTAGTGTAGGGTTGACAGCTGGACTTGATGGTCCTAGAGGTCTTTTCCAATCTTAGTGATTCTGTGAACAGAGAGAAACTGGCACTCCCTGATCATGAGCTGGACCCATTTCAGATCTCTCTGTTAGCATGCAATGAACCCTCCTCTGAGAGATGATCAGATTCCTCAGACCATTACATTTCAGAAAATCCTCTGCATTGTATCACATTTAAAAGTCTTATGTTGGGACCCCAGATTGTGGCTTAATGACCATAATGCATTAACAGTTGCATTACCAGTTAGACTTAATGATCTCAAAGGTCTTTTCCAACTGAAACAATTCTGTGATTCTATGAGTTTACAGAAACCAGTATATTGCACCAAATGTTCTGCAGCCAACAAGAAACATGACAGAATTTCATACCCAGCTGCAAAAACACGCAGGTTTGGCACATCTAGTGTTAGAAAAACAACAGCCTTGCAGAGGCTGGCCACAAGCTAGCTAAAATCAGAGTTATCTGTTGTACCAGCATCATGTGAGCACTCTGTCCTGGAGTGGGTTTCTTCACCCTGTCAAATAAATCAGACAGATAACTGGTTTCCTGTTTCTCTCTCCCAGTCTTTCCTGAAACCACCTTGGCTTTGGGCCAAACATCTGTTCTTCAGGTCGTATCTCCAGCATTTTCCACTACAGGACTGCTGCATGACTTGCATCCACAGGCATAAACAATTAAGGAGGAACACAACTCAGCTCCAGCAATAGTTCACTGTAATAGCAGCAGTTTAATTTAGCATGAAAAGCAGTTGCAATGGATATGGAAAGTGTCTGCTTAATTTCCCAGTGGAAAGGATACTATAAGGTATCTGAAAGTAAGGATAAATTGTTATCATTCTACAAAGGGCCACCTGCTACCTCTCCTCCAATAAAACACTAAAATACAGTGTAATTGACACTCAGCAATGCTGAACCCTGCTTCTCTGGCACAGGGGAACTTTGCCCACTACAGAGAAGAATGTGGCATATGGAAATCATTCCCAGATTATACTAGGAAGAACTATAAACTATTCAATATCCTTAATCAATTGTGGTTAAGGAGGGAGGAGGAAATGAACTCCTGTTCTTAGTCAGTGGAAGCACTGTGTTGGGGACAGCTGCCTTTAGGGGATTTCAAAGAACCATACAATGTTTTGGGTTGGGAAAGAACTTTAAAGGCCATCTCTGATTTGCTGAACAAGAATGGATACATGTATGAAGCTAAGAGAGATGGCAAAGTACTGAATGAGAGATGACTGAGAGGGGCGGGGAAGTATTTGTGGATTTGAGATGGTTTTCTCCTGATATCATAAAAATCTGATTTTCTAGAGGTCAGAAGGAATACTTCCAACCCTCTCCCCTTTTTGAGGTAAAACTGTGCCTGCAAAATAAGTTCATAATCTGAGGATCGGCATCGCCAAGAGAGAAAGGAACCAGGAGTTATAGCTGAAGGATATCAACTCCCCTTCACCCCCTAAAATGCAGCTCCCAGACAAAAAAGCAGATCCTGACACTGTAAAGATCTGGTTATATAGCTGGTGGAGACCTGCATGTAAGCATAACTTAACATACCTCAGGGTCTTCCTGCAGATTTCAAGAGCAACACTGAACACCAGCAGTGATGGCTACAGACCCTACCTCTGCCCGCAGACTCCTTGTATCCCATACAGAAGGGAACAGGGATCTAAATAACTAGTTTCAGTGACTTTCATTTTGGGTGCATGTATCACCTGTTATTGCAATGAAGATCAAACCAGCCTGTTTGGGAGAAAATTCAGAACCCCTCTGGGTGTCACCCAACATTTCTCACACTTTCTAAGGGCATGGATCAGATGAGGAAATAAAGGAGGAGGATGTGCACAGCCACTTAATTTTCTTCTCTCCACAGCCAGCCACTCCATCTGAAGCATCCCATATAGGCAGTCAAGTGAAAGGGTGACGAAAGGCAGAACCAGTAGCCTTTATCTTGTTCTGGACAGGCAAGACATTTAAAGCTGAACTGCATGTTATTCCAACAAACTGGAAAGAGAAGCAGAGTCACTACAGGGAATATTGGAGTACTGTGTGCAGTTCTGGAGCTCCCAGCACAGGAAGGACATGGAAGTGTTGGAGGGGGTCCAGAGGAGGGCCACGAAGATGATCAGAGGGCTGGAGCAGCTCTGCTATGAGGACAGGCTGAGAGAGTTGGGGCTCTGCAGCCTGGAGAAGGCTTCAAGGGGACCTGATAGTAGCCTTCCAGTATCTGAAGGGGGCCTACAGGAAGGCTGGGGAGGGACTATTGACAAGGTCTTGCAATGACAGGACAAGGGGCAATGGGTTTAAACTGGCAGAGGGGAGATTGAAACTGGATGTTAGGAGGAAGTTCTTTCCAGAGGGAGCGGTGAGACACTGGCACAGGTTGCCCAGGGAGGTTGTGGCTGCTCCCTCCCTGGAGGTGTTTAAAGCCAGGTTGGCTGAGACCTTGAGTGAGCTGTACTAGTGGGAGGTGTCCCTGCCTATGGCAGGGGGTTGGAACTAGATGATCCTTGAGGTCCCTTCCAACCTTACCATTCTATGATTCTATGATTCTATAAACCCCTCCAAGTCCTGTCCTCAGAACTTGGGTCATAACCTTTTTATCCTCATATTTAATGCATTTTTTTCATGTGTGGTTCTGAAACAAAGCAAACTTTCACTCTCAGCTGACCCATTGGAAGATGCACAACTACTCAGTTTAGTCTTCTTTGTAAATATTTTCCCCTTTTTTGTGCATACTTAGGGTCAAGACTATTAAAAGTAACTTGCTGGGTTTGTTTTCTTACTTTCCTAGAGAGCTTTTGTTTAATATAATTTCTTGTAGCAGCTCACCTGAGTCACAGAAATTCGAAATACATGTTTTCAAAATCATCATCCTTGTTGCATTTATTTATCATTTTTAAACATGATGTCCCTTTTCAGGTTCTAGTTGCCTTCTAACAAACACAGGACAAACATGAAGCAACAGTTTCAAACACTGCACACAAAATGTTCTCCCAGAGCTTTTTCAGTGTAGCAAGGGAAAGAAAAGTATCTCGAAGTAGGTACAATATCCCCTTTCCATTTAGCCTCTTGTTCATTAGTCCAGCAGTTCCTGTATTTCTGTAAGACTTTGGCAGTCATTCATAGGCTTCTTGCTATGGTCTTTTTTGTTTGTTTGTTTGTTTTTGTTTTTTTTGGTTTTGGTGCATTTTTTGATCGACCCAGGTGGAACTTCACCATCTTGTGTTAGGATGGTTAGCACACTAAACTTTTTGCCAGAGCCAACATATGAACCTATTTTTTACCTTCTTTTCCTTTAAAAAAACATTCCAAGGAAGGACTATAATGGGACAGACTAACATCCTTCCTTCTGCAGCAACAGTTTTGTGACTACAGTTAACTTTGTTCAGCAGTAGACGTGTTCAATGTCTTTATTTAACTGAAAAATCTGCTAAAGGTATTTGGACCCAGAACACTGGAAATGTTGGACTGGAAAAGAGCACTTTGCTCATCCCTCTGCCTCCTGACAGACATGCCTGTATCATCCTTGACATAACTGTCTAACCATCTGTCAGGAACGAAGCTTCTTGTGTGCTTGGTGTTACCACATACTCCTCAAAAACATGGATGCATTTATCACAGAGGCATCTCAGACTGTAACTCGAGTCCACGCTGGACAGCCACACCTTAATTCTGTGTGACAAAAACGACTTTCAAGAAGCAGACCCAGGATTTTTTCTGTGTTTCTCCAGAGCTTCCCCAACTATTTAAGGAGAATTAATGTTTTCTCTTCCCTCCTCTCCAGTTCCACACATTTTCTACCAGGCTCAGCAGCAAGGAACTGCAAAAAGATAATTCCATTTTAGGCACACCAACAGCATAAGGCCAGTTCTGATCCACATTCCCAGCTTTCTTCTCCTCACCCTGCAGTCCTTCCAGTAAATTTGAAGGAACATCTACCCCCATGAGCACCTGGCCCAGCTTACACTTTATAATGAAAACCACCACAGATGTTTCAGATAATTCAGCCTTTTCCACACCCTTACAGCTTCATGTTTATTCTGCTGAGTACCTTAACAGCAGAAATACTTCTTTTGTGTGGCAGAAGATGGCAAAACTGTGGCTTCTGCCTTCATTTTCTTCTGCCTTCATCTTCTCTGCTCTGTCAGTCTTTGCTTCCATGGTTTCACCAAAATCCATCAGTCTCAGCAGCCCCTTCTACAGGGGCTACACCTATGCCCTCTCTTGTCAGCACCATTGTAATACCAACCTCTATGACTTCCCTACAGCCAATGCCTCTGCACTCCAGCTACCTCCTTAAATAAACTCTGACTTCCCCTCTTCCTTAGTCAGACAAGAGCTCAATTCAAACCTACACTTCTAAGAGAGCTCTGGCTCCAGTAAGGCTGCAACCTCTTTTCCCACTTACAGGTGCCCTAGTCTCAGCATCAGAACCTCAGTTGAGTTCCTGAAAGAGTTTCCATCTATGGAACATCTTCATGTCTTTCCACTCCACTTGCCATTTAGTTCACATCAACTTTATGAAAGGACATTCACCCACCAGTTGATTTCTGTGTTTCCACCTTCAGTTATCTCCCTAACTTTAAGGATATAGGACACATAATGGGTAGAAGAATGAAATACAAAACACAGAGACACTTAATTTCAGCCCAAAGTGCTGAGAATCACATTTTAGGGATTTTTTTTTTCCCATATAACCTGGCTGCTTAAGTAAGCCTTTATGGGTTTGTCTTCACACTGCTTGAAGAGCTAAATCATGATCACACAGACAATATCTGGCTCCCTTCCCCCAAAAAACTCACAGTTTCCCCTACTAATTAGCCCTGGCTCAAGTTGTCTGGTTGAGTTCAGAAGTTGCACAGAGCCTTGCATAAAGCAAATTAATGTCCAGTCCATCCTACAGTGATACATTGAGTAGTGTTCAGTGATAGCACAAGGCACAGTGAGTACAAACTATAACACAGGAGGTTTCACTTAAACACAAAGAAAAACTTCTTTGAGGGTTATGGAGCATTGGAACAGACTGCCCAGAGAGGTTGTGAAGTCTCCTCTGGAGAGTTTCAAACCAACTGGACACGTTACTGTGCACCCTGATCCAGGCAAACATTCTTTAGTAGGGCTGTTTGCCTAAACAATCTCTGGAGGTCCCTCCCTATTATTCTGAGATTTTGTGATACACCAGCTATCTCAATATTACTGTGGCTCACAGTCCCCAGGAAACACATGAGGTTCACCTCAGCATCACTCTCCTAGCTCAGTTTGTGTTGCAGAGCACAAGGCAGATGTACTGTCTCTCCTGCACACACCACTGGCCAGAGGGGGGAAAAAAAAATCAGTTACACATTCCAGATAAACATGTAGTCCCCGTGCAATCACAAAATCCCAACCAGGGACTAGCTCTAAAGTCGTGTCACCTCTGGTATCAGTTACAACCATGGTGGCTTCTGCAAAGATGCAAGAGTTGATTATTTATGTTAGGCAAATGATGTCCCTTTACTGTGATCAGAAAAGGAAGGGTTGAGCAAAGAAATCAAGGCAATGCTTTGCTCTAGAGATGACAAAGCTTATAATCAGTTAATGCTCCTTCTTCACCACTCAAAAGGAAGTCTTTTCTAAAGTAGTGATGACAGAATTGCTGTCGTCCACCATACAACTGCAGAGCCAGAAGGACCTGTACCACAAAGAGGCACATTGGTGGCTACTAGGACTTCAGGAAGCATATATGGCATTATCTGAAAGGATTGAATTCAGCAGCTCACATCACTACAGTGGTCCAAAGCTCATTCAGTTAACACCACATACTTCTTGTCTGTTATGCCACTGCCCTCAGCTCGCTCATCCACTACCAAGACCTTCCTCTGTGTGATTAGCAAAAGAGGTCCATGTGTATATGAGACTGCTCTCAAAAAACAATATATAGTTGGGATTCCTGGGACCTTGCTTTAGAACTTCACTCTACTACCTATTCCATATACACTGAATACGGACTATTCACCCCAGGCCTCTTCATAAATGACAAAGAGACCTGTTGGGGTTTCAATCTCCATTATGCCCATGTTGCTGACTGAAATGGGTCAAATTCCTGGTGACCTCAAATGTCTCAGAGCTGAAAGAGGCCAGGCAGTTAGTTTAGGTGGAGATGTCTTGTGTGACATTTCGACACCTGAGACAAGAGGGGGTGGCTCCCAGCCATGGTGTCTCAGCTGGCAGCAGTTAGCCAAGTTCAGAGACCAGCTTAGCAGTCTTTGTCTGCATCCAGACCCAAATGAACTAACACATCTTGTAGAGAGAGACAAATTAGCTGAGGACACAGTGATGGTCTACAGTTTTGCCTAAGTACAACAGACTAACTCAAAACTCAGTGAAATCTTTGTTTTACTTTCTAATCTTTGTTTTACTTTCTATGGTGTTTGAATCTGGTCTATAAATAAGAAAACAAGGCTAATAACCAGGAACTGGGAAAAAAATTACATAGAATAAAAGGATTATTTTGGTTGGAAAAGACTTTTAAGATCATCAAGTTCAAACATTATCTAACTCTCTAAGACCTGTGCTAAACAATGTTAAACCTTGACACAACCCACATAACTGAATTTTCTAATGATGAGAATTGGCAAAACCACCATCCTCTCACTATCCTTTCCAATTTCACTGGAAAATACATTGCAAAGAACCACCTTCCTTTGGCAGAGAGGATGACAGAGAGACACAGAATTGTTCCCAAGAGACTTTCTCTATCTCACTTACTCAGATGTTTTAATAACAGTGTCTGTAGACATCCTTACAAACACCCTCCACTTGTATGAAGGGGAGGAGGGGGAGAATGGAGCCGAAAACAGAAGCTGGAGGGTGCACGTTTTTCACTATTTCACCAACAAAATAAATCAAAACACAAATATTTAGTGCTACTGTAAGGGTGGGAGGGGGAAACCTGGGTAGCTCTCAACATGTGCACAGTCCTTCAAGACAAATAACAGTGACTCCATATCAGCATTTGTCTCTCTAGTTTCCGTGGATAAGCAAATCCCATTCACAAGCCACAATAAATGTCTGTAAGCCTCAGCTGTTCTCTCTCTTCTCAACATATCAGACTCAAAATGCCTCCTCTTTCACTCAGACTGATTATTGTCCCTACCACAGCTACTCCTGACTTACATCAGAAGAGAAGCAGGCTAACCAGCATGTAGAAACTTCACAGCAAATCCAACGACTACATGAAAAGCCTCCTCAGAATGGATCCAAGTGAAAAATTAACTGCATGCATGTTTAGTCCTGAAATAAAATACAAGCTTGTTTCCAGTTCTCAATGCACATGCATAAGTGTGTGCTTCAGATGTGGCCTCAGCAGGGCAGAGCAGAAGGGGAGGAGATACCATCCAGGGGCATTTGCTGTTGTTAAACCAGAAATGTGTCACTTGAAGAGTACTCTGTGTTCATTCCACACACATCAAAGTTAATAAATGCTATCTCTGCTGCTGGATGGCATCTAGTTGGTGGTGTCAAACAAAGTATCTCCAACAGGTCTGAGAGACCACAAAATTAATAGAAATGAGCAACAGTACAAAAAAAAAAAATGCTTTGCAATTGGCTACAGAGAAGGGCCTGCAGTTCACGTTGCCTTTCCTAATGCCTTCATTCCAGCCAGGCCTATGACCAGGAGACAGAAGTTCTGGTCAGGATGCAAGCACAGGCAAACAAAGACCAACAGCTTGGAATGGAAATAAACTGTCATCCTGAGTTCATGGGCTAACAGAGACAGCCTTTTGATGTCAACCACGAGCATGAGCCGGTGAACATTTCCGTGTGATAACAGGCAGATGGCATCTAAGTAACCCTGCAGGGGAAGTGTGCGTGAAGCTGAGGGTGCCTGTGATCACAGGATCAACGCTCTGATTAGGCTTGTAGATGATTTCACACATGCAGGTTTTGGATATTCACGTTATCATAGAATGGTTTAAATCGGAAGGGACTTCAAAGATCATCCAGTTCCAACCCCCTGCCATAGACAGGGACACCTCCCACTAGTACAGCTCACTCAAGGCCTCAACCAACCTGGCCTTGAACACCTCCAGGGAGGGAGCAGCCACAACCTCCCTGGGCAACCTATGCCAGTGTCTCAACACCCTCACTGCAAAGAACTGCTTCCTAACATCCAGTTTAAATCTCCCCTCTGCCAGTTTAAACCCACTGCCCCTTGTCCTGTCATTGCAAGACCTTGTCAATAGTCCCTCCCCAGCCTTCCTGTAGGCCCCCTTCAGATACTGGAAGGCTACTATCAGGTCCCCTCAAAGCCTTCTCTTCTCCAGGCTGCAGAGCCCCAACTGTCTCAGCCTGTCCTCATAGCAGAGCTGCTGCAGCCCTCTAATCATCTTCATGGCCTCCTCTGGACTCACTCCAACAGTTCCATGTTCTTCTTGTGTTGGGGGCTCCAGAACTGTACACAGTACATTAATGACTTTTTCTTCCTTTTCTATTTTAAGGATCATTTTTTTTTAAGCTTAGGCAAAGAACAACACTTTGCTTACACAAATCCTGTCTTCAGCAACATGAGAAAGCAACAACAGACTTTGCAGCACGTGCTTTAACTTAGATCCACAAATACGTATGTAAAAAGCCAGAAGAAGCTCCCATAGAGCAGCCCACCTCACAAGGACTTGAAAGGTGGTTAGTACTTCCCCTCCCTCCTAGGCTGCTGCAGAGCCCTTTGCAGTTAAACCCAGATGAGAGAAGAAACAAGCAGGCTGTCTTCAGAAGTTATATACACCATATCAGCTTCTTCAGAGCAAAATGGGAGGATAAACAGAGGCTAACCTGGGAAATAAAGAAAACCAAAACTTTTCACACTGGGAAACTAAGCTGCCGGAACTCTCCTTCCCTCATTTCTCATTTCTCATCTCTTCCTCCAAGCCTTTCCTTTGAAACCTCCACCTCTGACGTGGTGCTGAGGCACACACTGCATCCTTGAGAAGCTTCAAGAGTCAACTGAGTGACTTTCTTTGAAAGAAAACATACTTGAGGCAGAAAAATACCAGTTAGTTACCTCCACCCTGGTAGTTTAACAACCCTCTGTTCATGTCTCTCCTTGGCATGGAAAAAAATGAAGAGTTTTAGCCCAAGTAGCAGTCTTGAGTACAAAATCAGCTGGACACAGGGGGCATGATGAGATACAGAAAGGAGGTTTGGGAGAAGGATCCGAATCTTCAATAAGGCTTTGACGAAAGTCCAAAGGACATGTCTAAGTGGGAGAAAGTCTCACTAAACTCTTCATTGCCTATGCCAGTGCAACTGTAGCATCATTTTATCTTAGAATAAGAGAATCATTAAGGTTGGAAGAGACCTATAAATCATCCATCCAACTATTAACCCAGCACTGTCAAGTCCACCACTACGGCCATGTCCCTTAACATCACTTGCACCTGTCTTTTAAAGTCCTCCAGGGGTGGTGGTTCCATCACTTCCCTAAGCAGCCTGTTCCAAGGCATAACAACCCTCCAGAGGAAGAAATTTTTCATAACACCCAACCTTAAGCTCCCCTTTCACAACTGAATGCCTTTTCCTTTTGTCTTATCTCTTGTTATTTGGGAGAAGAGACCAACCCCCACTTCACTATAGTCTCCTTTCTGGTAGTTGTAGAGAGCGAGATGACCTCCCTCAGCCTCCTTTTCTCCAAGCTAGACAAGCCTAATTCCCTCAGCTGTTCCTCATAATATTTGTTCTACAGACCCCCTCTACCAGCTTTGTTGCCCTTCTTGGGACATGCTCTTAAAGCAAGAAATCTTTCAAGTTAAAAAGCTCTGCACAAGCTGAGCATTATTTGCTTCATTCATCACATGCCCTCACAGGGGTTGGCAAAACTGTCATGAAATTAAAATGAGGGATTCAGCATAGCTCTGGGAGTTTTGGCAAGTGGAGGGTGGTGGATGTTAAAGTCTCATGTCCAGCCGAGATGCCAAAAAAGAGACACAGGTAACAACAGAGAGGCCACATTGGGATTCAGGTTCAACTTTAATAGCAGACATTCAGCCAATGGTAGCTTGGTGGGTCTGAGAATGCAGCCCTGCATCCCACCTCAATCAGGCGGGACAGGAAACATCTTGGATCAGATACTTCTTTCTGGTCCCTAAAACACGCTCCCCAGAAATTCAAAAAACACCTGGGGGGCCTCAGCTTTATTCAATCAAAAGGAAGACAAAAAAAGAAATATAAAAAACCCCACAGGCCTGTGACCTCAAGGATTTGGCTGTTCAAAAATACCAGTCAGAACATTGCCCTATTCACCATAGAGTTGTTTTCTCCTGCTCCCTGTCTTTTATTTTTATTTTTTTTCCTCTCTATTTTTTTTTTAATAGCAAGTTCAGTGAAACTTTATCTCTTCCTGCCCTAGTAACCCTACTAAATAATCTGCTATTAGCATGACTCAGTTGAGCAGCTTTTAGCTGCTCAAGTAATTTTCTTTGCTACTGCTGTTTTATCAGTGGAAACTGGAAGAAAACTAAAAAAAGGAGCCTGCAAAAAGCTTCCACCCCTGCAAAGTATTACACTACTGGAGATTAAAGTACAGCTGAGAAGTTAGTTAACTGCACTGTAGTTACAATTTAAAAGGATTTGATTACACCAAAGAGGCCAACTTCATTAGCATTCAACATGCGTACAGGGAACACAAACTTGTTTTCAAGACAGAGTAGCCAGGCTGTGGTTTTGAGTCCCCTCCTTCAGAAGAAAATGCAGTTGAGGAGGTATGGAGAAAGTTCATTTCTCCATACAAACATAGCACAGAGTTAGTTGGTAGAACATTACAAACTTGATCTGAAAATGAGATGTCCTGCTCCTGGGATCAGAGCAATCATAGAAACATTAAGTTTGGAAAGACCTCTAACACCAAGTCCAACATCAAATATCAATATCACCTCTAAAACTAATATCATAGAATAGCAGAACAATCTAGGTTGAAAAAGACCTTTAAGATCCTAAAGTACAAACATTAGCATAGCAAACTTCCATCTGTCAGTCTCATTGCCTACTGCTGTAACCAAGAAACACCGATGAACCACCACACAACCTAACTGGGGTTGTACTGGGAAGTATTTTCCCTCTCTATTTTCCCCAGTTTGTATACTGTGTTGACTAACACTTTTGTTGTTTTTCATTACTTTTCTCATTTCCCCCTTATTTGTACCACTTGAAGGCACATGGGAGAAGACAACATTTCTAAAGGCAGGAAAATGAGATTATGAAACCACAAACGTTCATGAAGGATATCAGGCGTAGGACTTGAGAGAAGGAGGAGAAGGCAAAAGGAAAAAAATTTTAAAAGGAAAAGGAAAGAAAAAAAAAGCAAAAAAATTTAAAAAATTAAAAGAAAAAAGAAAACAGAAAAAAGACAAAAAAGAAAAAGAAAAAATGAAAGAAAAAAAGAACAAAATTGAAAAAAAAAAAAAAAAAAAAAAAAAAAAAAGATAAAAGAGACAGCAAAAAAAATTTAAAAGAAAAAAAGAAAAAATGGGAAATAAAGAAAAAAATTAAAAAAGATTAAAAAAGAAAAAAGAAAAAAAGTAGGGGGAAAAAAAGAAAAAGGAAAAAAGAAAAAAAAAAGAGGGGGGGAAAAAAAAGGAAAAAAATTAAATAAAGAAGGAAAAAAATCCCAACCAAACAAAAACTCTTTGGTTAAGTGTCAATCCGAAAGCTTTAAAATCCCATAACTGAACAAGAGCTGAAGCAGAAGATACTAAGCAGCGCCTCAGGTAAAATGAGATACCAAACAGCGCCCCAAACTTTTTCATGGTCGCTGTCCCGCTGGGCACAGGTTGTCCCTTCTGCCCTGCCCACAATCTGCGAGCTCCTCGCTGCCTTGGGCTCCTCCTGCACCCGAGGGTCTCACTGGATCCCCACCAGCTCACCCTCCTCATAGCTCCGCAGCTCAACGCCTTGCTCGGCCCTGCCCGCGCACCCCCCGCATCGCTGCGCAGGTGGTACCTGCTGCCCGCGCAGCGCGGAATCAGCCTGGTTCGGCTCAGTTCAGCTCAGCTCGGTCCATGCTGGTTCGGTTCAGCTCGGCTCGGCACAACCTGGTTCGGCTTAGCTCAGCTCTGGGAGGCCTGGTTCAAAGCTCGGCTCGGCACAGCCTGTTTCGCTTTAGCTCAGCCTTGGCACTGCTTAAGAGCAGTTCAGCCCGGCTCTGCTGGGCTCCGCCCGCTGCCGCCAGACTCGGCTCAGCCCGCCGCAGCCGCCCCCGCCCCTCCGGGGCTGCCCTCGTCGCCTCTTCCTCCTTCACCTCCTGGGCACCACCCCGCTCCACAGTGTCCGCATCTCTATCCTTTGGGTCCCCTTGTGCTCCTCCCAGGCTTGCCCCCAAAATGTCCTGATCACCGAGGGCTTGCGCTGCCTGGGAGGTGAGCATTTGGTCCAGTCCTGCAGGGGACTTTTTGCAGCCTCGAAACCGTAGCTGGAAAGACATGTAAATATTCACTTCAAGCAGGCTGAGGTGGTTCTTTGAATACACTGTGATTCATCTGTACTCGCTGCTGACCCCTTAGATGTAAAGTATGCATTTAAATAAAGAGAAGATCAGACAGAAGGAAAGGCTTCTGGAATTTTGGAAACCAAGGGAAATTATTTACTTTTGGAGTTATTTATTTTCCAGAAGAATACGAGCCAAGTATATTATCAATTCATCTTATTAGGAGAGGAAAAGGCATTTCACGAGGCAAATGATTTTGCAATTTTAACTGCTCATGTGCCATTAACTTAGATATCCACTCTTGCTGGATGCAGCAGGGAGGCAGGAGATGTGGCGTTCAGAGTGTCTGTACTTCTTCATGGAGAAGAGATTCTTTCATCTTAGGCAAGAATGAGCTGTAGATAATAAAAATCCCAGACATTCCCATCCAAAGCTGAAGTTTTCAGCTCTGCTGGTTGCTGACATTGTTGCTACAATTTGCACAGAAGTGTGGTGGTTGGAGTACCATCATATCCTCCTGCACTTAGATTGGATGAGTGCAACTTCAGTCATCATAGTGGTACCTTCCCAGATGCCATATACCCCCACAGTGTCTTCTTCATCCCTGTTGAAACTGGCCACAAAAGTGCACCAGATCCCACCTGTGAGACAAAGAATGACAGGGCAGCTGGTGACATGAAGATCACTTTGCCTATGAGAAATAGTACAGATCTGCAAATACTTAGGCTCAGGATTACTTTCTGCTTATCACACATAAAACTGTGCATCGGGCTGCTGCTCCAACATATAGACAGAAAAAGGCTTTAGTCTGCAGCATCTCCTGGCAAAAAAATTAACTGTGCAGTGCCAAAGTCTCAGATAAGGACATCTTGTAAGTGCTAGGTCTGTTGTTGGACCCAATGACCTTAAGGGCCTTTTCCAACCTAAATAGTTCTATCTTCCAAATGCTTGGAGTCCCAAGAAACTCCACAGAAGCACTTTTTAAGGTGGCATTCGCTCATGCACCCAGACATCTGGTGACAGATCCACACCCGTCCACCACAGCCTGTCCCAAAACTGTCCTTCAGTCACAGAAAGAATTCCCTTAATATATAACCTAAGCCTATATATGTATAACTATAACCTGTACCCCTAAAATGATGGGGTGAATGGAACATGTCTCTGATGAGGAAAGGCTGAGAGACCTGGGCCTCTTTAGCCTGGAGATGAGCAGACTGAGAGGGGGATTTTCTTCATGCTGATCAATACCTGAAGAGTGCATGTCAAGAAGATGGGGCCAGTAGTGCTCAGCAACAGGACAAGGGGCAGTGGGCACAAACTGGAATACAGAAAGTTCCATCTGAACTTCAGGGAAAAAAATAATTCTTGTGAGGGTGACAGAGCTCTGGAACAGGCTTCCCAAAGAGGTTGTGGAGTATCCTTCACTGGACACTTTAAAAAAATCTGCTTGGATGCATTTCTGTGCAACCTGTAAAAAAATCTGCTTGGATGCATTTCTGTGCAACCTGCTCTGAGTGAACCTGCTCTATCAAGGGAGTTGGAATTGAACTAGATGGTTTCCAGAGGTCCCATCCAATTTCTACCATCCTGTGATTTTGTGAACACATTCTCACTGTGATTTAAGCCTCCTCCTTGTTATAGAATCAGAGAATGCTTTGGGTTGGAAGGCGTCTTCAAAGGTCATTTAATCCAGCCCCCTCGCAATGAACAGGGACTTCTTCAAATGGATCCTATCCACCAGGATCATGAAGAACAGGTTTTCTCCCTTTTTTTTTACAGCAGGTTTTTGCATATCTAATCTCAACAACACTGTAGCCTGGGAGGCAGCTGCCATATTAATTACCCAGCTGACAGTGCTTCCAATGGAACACACATCAAGTTCTGTACACAATTTAACTTGACTTGTACAACTAATCAGGCATTGTCTTCTACAACAGATGAGGCCACTCCTGTGGGTGTAGGTATTTGGAAACCAAAAGCCCTTAAAGCTGCATCTTTCTGGTGGAAAATATCACCACAAGCTGTCATGTTTTCTTTCCTGTATTTGAAAACCACCCACATTTTCAGTAAGAAAAAAAAAAATAATCAGACTGATTGTTTTGCCTGGGCAATGGGTCTTTCTGAAGAGTTTCAGCCTCAAAATATTTGCTCTCTGCTGTTTGGTTTTGGAGGATAATTCTTTGTGATTTGTTGTTAATTGAGAGGAGGTGTGGAGAAAAATAACAAGGGAACATGTGTAATAACTACTGTGAAAGAATTCCTCTTTGCTTTGAACTAATTGTAACTTAGTTAATGAGTCAATGAGATTGAAAAAAAAAAAAAAAGAAGAAAATGTAGAAGGTTAGGTCATTCTTGGCATTGAAATAACACTAAAACTGACATATTTTTTCCCTCCTCCCTAAAGGTTTCCATTTTTGTTCATAGTGTGCACTGTATATTAACATGAATTTTGCATTTCAGTCTCTTCTAACAATCATTTTAAAAGGGCTTGGAATGGACCAGAAATATCACTTCATCTTTTCTACTGTACAACAGATCTGACAGTTCCCAAACCATCCATTCCTGGCTGTCCACCTGGCTGTCCCATATTTCCGGCTTGGGAGATCTCTGGCCTCCACAATATAGGACAGGAAATGCAGTGAGCAAATTAAACCAGTTGCAAAATACAATGTGATAGTGCATACTGTGTCCACTTCTGGGCACCTCAATTTAAGAAGGACATTGAGGTGCTTGAGCGTGTCCAGAGAAGGGCAATGAGGCTGATGAGAGGCCTCAAGCACAAGTGTTATGAGGAGAGGCTGAGGGAGCTGGGATTGTTTAGCGTGGAGAAGAGGAGGCTCAGGGGAGACCTTATTGCTGTCTACAACTACCTGAAGGGTGGTTGTAGTCAGGGGGAGGTCACCTTCTTCTCTCAGGCAACCAGCACCAGAACAAGAGGACACAGTCTCAAGCTGTGGCAGGGGAAGTTTAGGCTGGAGGTGAGGAGAAAGTTGTTCACTGAGAGAGTCATTGGCTACTGGAATGGGCTGCCCAGGGAGGTGGTGGAGTCACCGTCCCTGGAGGTGTTCAAGGCGGGTTTGGACGTGGCACTTGGTGCCATGGTCTGGTCTTGAGGTCTGTGATATTGGGTTGGACTTGATGATCTTTGAGGTCTCTTCCAACCTTGGTGATACTGTGATACTGTGATCTCCCAGGCTTCACCAGAAAAGGCTGAGTAATTATAGGAGAAACTTTCTACAGGGTCCAGCATGTTTTTACTTTCTTGGAACTCCTTGAATGGAGATATGTATTGTCCCTTTCAAGCTACAAAGATAAATAAATAATGATTTAAACCGAGTTTAAACTGGAAGAGAAGAGATTTATACTAGATGTTAGGAGGAAGTTCTTTCCAGTGAGGGTGGTGAGACACTGGCACAGGTCGCCCAGGGAAGTTGTGGCTGCTCCCTCCCTGGAGGTGTTCAAGGCCAGTTTGGATGAGGCCTTGAGTAACCTGTACTAGTGGGAGGTGTCCGTACCTATGGCAGGGGGTTGGAACCAGGTTATCTTTGAGGTCCCTTCCAACCTTACCATTCTGTGGTTCTATGATGCTGGTCCCCTTACTGATGTTGCTGCAGTATCCTCTAAGTGTTGTTAGTTTCATAAGAAGGATCAAACATATGGCTCAAAATGTGTTCCTGTCATGGTAGGCTAAAATAGGCCAAAATAGGCTCATACATGTCCTGGCTTGCCCAGACATGTTTTTCTGATCTCCCTCTCTCTGTTTTGGGGAGAAACAAGCATGGGAAAGAGCACAAAGAACCTGGAGCCACTGAGTCTAAGGACTCTGGCCTGCCCAGTCTTGATTTGTTCCTGTGGTAAACAAAGTACATAGGCTCAGCTTGTGCCTGACTTGTGCAAGGCCTGTATTCTGCCCTAAAAAGGGTAAAGCAAGCCTATGGCTTCACCTATGTGCTGGTTTGAGTCTAACAGGAATATTTTAATAGGGAAAATTACACTATAGGCTGTGAAAAGAAAATATGGTGATGTCTATTTTACTCATAGGCTTGCTGAGATTGTTTGGGAAAATAACCAAAACATAGATAAGGCATTTCGTAGTCTGTCTCTCTCTGGGGGCACAGCGTGTCGGGCAGTCTAGCTTCTGGCTCCTCTTTGCTGATTAATCTTCACTAACCACTTTTCTTCTAACCCACCTGGCTGATTCTCCTAATTCACCTTGTGTGTAAGGCAAACTTTAGGGTAAGGTGTAGGGGTGGGGAGAAGGTGGAAGGGTGGTTGGGAGCCCCTCCTGGGGTCTCTGATTTCTGGGAGGGGAGTTGTGTTTCTGTATTACCTTTAACTTGTATATTTCTGTAACTATTCCTGTCTGTAGTGTATATCTCTGCTTGTACATTGTGCTGAGCTGTAAATAGAGCTTCAGTCCTTAACTTCCAGCCGGCTGAGTTCTAGTCTGGGTCATTTTACAAAGTGTGGGGGGCAGGGAACTCCCAAACCTTCACAACCTAATATGGTCAAACTTGGCTAACTACCATTCTGTTTGGCTATTCTGTGTCCAAAGACCCATTAGTGTCAGGCTGTATTGATAAAACGAGATGAGCAGGTGACACATTGTGCTCTGCTGTTCTGTTTGTGCTTGCTTGTTGCTTGCTACTGCCTGCTGCCATTGCTCACTGCCTTATTGTATCCTGAAGTGCCTGGAAACTGCCTGTGTCCAGTTTACTAGGAACAGGCTTTAAACACCTCCATGCGATAGGCCCTCTGTGTTTACTGTCCTCCCAGTCAAAAGGACTTCAGCTGGATTTCAAGTGGGCTCACACTTATCCTGGTAACTGTTGGTAAACAGAATAGAAATATGCACCTATCTATAAAGTACTCTAAAAGCAAGATGACTGGGAGGTTGACCAGTCTTCTGTTTCTACTCTGCTAATGATCTATGGCTTTCTGAGTTTGGTTTTTTTTTTTTTAATGATGATGATGATTATTTTAGATCTGAATATCTGGGGTTTGAGCCTTGCTGCTGACAAGTGTTCTCTCACGACTGGTGTCTGTACCAAGGCTTAATCTGCATTGCAAGTGAAATCTGAAATAAATATCATGGGTAGATGATTCCATGATTCCAAGGTGGTTATGATGCTTGCTGAGGTGAGGCAGATCTTCTCCTTGGAGACATAGTCATCTCCTTCAAACTCATGGGTTCCAGCAGCCCAGTCATAAGGGCATCTACATTTGATCTAATGATCATGCACTCATTACACATTTAAACCCTTCTCCCAGGAATCCAGAAATAGTTTTGGTTTCGTTATCTGTGCAGCTTCAGCAGGCATTCATAGATTCCTATTGTCAAATTAAATAGTTTGTCAGAACATACAATAAAACATCATTATTTAAACCTGGATCTTAAATGAATGCTGTCTCATGAAATGGTGACTTGAGAAATTCTGCCTTATAACTTCAATTCTGTGTTATACCCTGCATTAACTCAAACCAATTTATCACTAGGGTTTCAAAGTGTACAGTGCAAAGTGTACAATGCAGGAAACCCTTGTGCTAGGTGAGATCAGTTCCTAGCAGCAAAGGCCCTCCTTTGCACAGGGCAGTCTGGAGGAGGAAAGCCCAACAGCACAGGTTGGCTAAGGCAGGACCAAAATCTTTCACTTCCAGTATATTACTACTTCTTAGTTTTTAATCCATTTATTCTTATTGTGCTCTAAAAAGGAACATTTTACAGATGTGGTCCTGAGGTACGTGGTTTAGTGGTGACTTGGTTCAAGTTACAAGTTGGATGTCATGATCTTGAAGGTTCTTTCAGTCTATGAGGCAAGAGGCACTCTGGGCTTAATTTTCAGCAGCATTGAAGAGAACATGATTACACAACGTTAAGTGTATTGGCTTCTCCTTGAAAACCAAGTGTTCTCAGGCTAGCTCTGGCAGCCAGGAGAGCTGTTCCTCAGAGGGAGATGCTAAAAAGATTTCAGCTAGGATTGGAAGGAAGTAATTGAATTGATGTCCTGAGTAATTGCAGTGTTAGGAAGGCATATGAAGGTCAGGTAAGCGAAGATCCTTTCTTGCTGTCACTCACCACAGTCAATGGATTATAACCTACTAAGGTACCTAATGGGTTATAACCTACTAAAACAATGGATTATAATCTACTAAGTACCCAAGTGTCTGCAGCATTGCTTGCTAGAGTAGAAAATGGAACTTCAGTGAGGGAAGAAATAAAATGGAGACCCCCAAGCATTTCATGGCTGTGACTTGGCTGTATGCTCACTGTTCATTGCTACTTTCCTGTGAATGAGTGAAGGCCACTCCATTAATGCTTCAGAAATTTAACTCTGTTTTGTGAGGTCTTCATGTCCACTGTCATCGAGGGGGCTCGCAGGGTAGAGAGAAGCACCCTCCACACTCACATTAGGAGACCAGATGAGAAAGGAGAGAAGGAAACTACCAGATTAGTGCTGTAGGCAACCTTCAGTACCCTAAGAAATGAAGTGCAGGAAGATGAGAGGGCTGTGATGGAGGGACAGGAAGAGCATGTGTACAGTGTGGTGATGATTCAGGGCAGCACTCAGCAAAGCCATTTGCCTTGGGTAGGTGTGAACTCAGAGGATGTTGCCTCACTTGGGTTGGTTTCAGGGATGTCAGTGCTGCTGCCTGCCTTGAAGTACAGTGTGGAAATACCTGAACTTATTTGAAATGTGCGCATACAGCTATTTCAAGGAGTTTCTCTGTGGCAGTACAGATGTGGGGAAAGAAGGCATGATTGATCATCTCAAGAATGCAATATGTGTGTATTAGACTGCAGTCTTCTTCATATATTGTCCTCATCTATGAAGCAGTGAAAAATGCAACTCTAGGATAACCTTACAACTGCCTGCGAGTCCTCCAGACCTCTGGCATACAATAAATCTGGGCTGCTGCATCTTCATTGCTGTTGTGTGTTGGTAAAAAAAAGAAAGCTGTTGTGAAGGTTTGGGAGTTCCCTGCCCCCCTCACCCCCCCACCC
>VWZE01017644.1:147200-172284 GCA_013396675.1 Eubucco bourcierii
TAGCAATGCCATCATCTGCAAAGGACAAAAAAAAAAAAAAAAAAAAAGCAAATATATATACATACATATATATATACATAGAATAATAGAATCATAGAATGGTAAGGTTGGAAGGGACCTCGAGGATCATCTAGTTCCAACCCCACTAGTACAGGTTACTCAAGGTATATATATGTATACTTATATATACAACACCCCCAGACACCCCAAGATATCACCACAGGTGTCTGCATATAAAACCAAAGAGAGAGCTTTGTCATCTGCAGCAGCAGGACAAACAGGAGGTGGCAGCAGCTCAGAAATATAAAAAGAGATGCTCAGATGACAAAGGAGATCTGCAGTAACAGAACAGTCTTGTGTCCCATCTGCCTATGTGAATATTTATACAAGTGAACATTTGTATTCCCCACCAGTCTCACTGTTGGTCTTGCAACTATTCTTATAGCACTTGTCCAGATATTGGAAGAAAGGAGATGTAGTTTGCAGTACCAACGACATGACTGAGTCAGAGAAGCTGCTTCAGGCTATTACATCTGTACGGATCTTTTTCCTCTCTAATGTGAAAGAAGTGTGGAAGTGAACAGACTGACTCTTCCACGCCTGAATCTTTAATCCTTGCTTCAGTGCCTCAGTACTTTCTCTGAGTCACTATTAGTCCCTTGGCTGACTAGACTTATACACACCAGAGAAAACAAAGAAAATTGCAGGGATGGGTCAGACACCTTCAGCTAAGGATAATTTGGCAGAGCCTTCAAAAGGTGCACATCTGCATTTGGAGAGATAGTCTGGAATATGTGGAGCAGGAGGTGGAGAGGATCAGGAATTACGACACCAGCCCAGGCTGATATTACATAGACATTTGCTTGCCACTTAATCAGAGTTGCTGCAATTTTGCTTTTGGTATTCCTGCCAAGGACTGTGGGGCTATGGAGGGGTATGCTCATGTCTAACCTGCCCAAGTGTCCCTACATATCACATCTTGTTCTCCAGATTCATTGCAGTAGAGATGGCACTAGCTCTCCAACTGAACAAGCAGAGGACTGTCACCTCTGTGTTGGAGTGTGTACCACTCTAAACTGCCAATCCATTCAATACCTACAGCTTGAACCTGACCTTCCTGGACTAGATGTCAGGAGGAAGTTCTTTACAGTGGGGGTGGTGAGGCACTGGAACAGGTTGCCCAGGGCGGTTGTGGCTGCTCCCTCCCTGGAGGTGTTCAAGACCAGGTTGGAGGAGGCCTTGAGTGAGCTGTACTAGTGGGAGGTGTCCCTGCCTCTGTCAGGGGGTTGGAACTAGATGATCCTTGAGGTCCCTCCCAACCTTACCATTCTATGATTCTATGATTCCTCCTGCAAGCTAAACTTTGAGGCAAGAGCATGTCTCTGAGGAGGAAAGGCTGAGAGAGTTGGGGTTGTTCAGCCTGGAGAAGAGAAAATTGAAAGGGGATGTTATCAATGATTACCAATATCTAAAGGACAGTTGTGAACAGGATGAGGCCAGACTCTTTTCAGTGGTGCCCTGTGACAGGGCAAGGGGAAGTGGGCCCAAACAGAAGCATAGTAAGTTCCATCTGAAGATGAGGAAAAAAGTCTTTGAGCTTTTCCTTGTTTTTC
Organism: Eubucco bourcierii; assembly: GCA_013396675.1. Classification (NCBI taxonomy): domain Eukaryota; kingdom Metazoa; phylum Chordata; class Aves; order Piciformes; family Ramphastidae; genus Eubucco; species Eubucco bourcierii. The sequence goes on from VWZE01017644.1 coordinate 148,814, forward strand.
TCTGAGGATGACAGAGCACAGGACCAGGCTGCCCAGGGAGGTTGTGGAGTCTCCTCCTCTGGAGATACTAAAAACCCACTTGGATGCAGCCGTGGGCAAGCTGATCTGAGTGACCCTGATTGAAATTGGGAGTTTGTCTAGATGATCTCCAGAAATCCCTTCCAATCCCTACCATTACGTAATTCTATGATTCTGTGTATCACTTTTATTCTTTGTGCAGGTGTGTTTGCCTCTTCTTCCTCAGGCTGCTCTGCTGAGCTCCCTTGCTGATGGGATAGATTGGTCTAGATGATCTCCAGAGGTCCCTTCCAACCCCCACCATTCTGATATGCTGTATGATTCTGTAATGTGCCTTCCCTCTCTGTAACCAGGTTGTTCAGCCTGGGTAGAGACTGCTTTTCTTTGCTTGTGTGGTATTTTGCAGTGCAAAAGGAGAATGAAAAAGTGGTCACTTGTGACCGGACAGAGTGCGCTATAATAAGCAGAGGATGATGTGACACATTGAAAGGAAGCCAGGAAGTGCTTGTAGGTTTTACTCTAATTGATGTGATTTATGATGGTGTTAGCCTGAGGTCAGACACTGACATCCTAGAGCAGTGAGCATATTGAAGACCATGGTAGAATAGAGATAGGTAACCAGGATATCTCCATCCAACCTGCCTGAGATGCAGACAGCTTTGACTGATTTGAAAAGTGTCAAACAGTCTTTCAAGGCAGTTTGATAATCAAGCTGTAGACCACAGAGAAACCAAAGGGATCATTTTCGTATGTGTGTGCAGCTTTCATTTTGAACCCTTCTGTGCTCAGCTTGACACACAGAGAACAGTAGCTATCCCTCAGCTCCTTGGGGAAGGTGAATTGAAAAGTCAAGGTCTTCACCTGCTTCACATTAAAAGTGATCTAATGATTACCTCCTAGGGTGTATAAGCCAACTGTTCCATGAGCATTTTTGGAGTGCCATCCAGCAACGTAATATGGGACATGCTTGCTTCTGGCAGGTGTCTCAAGTATCGTAATCATATCATACAACATCCTTGACATTAATAAGAACTAGTTATCATGCAGAGAGTTTCAGTTTCACTGTGATTGCCTTATCTGAACACAGATCTGAACCCTCTGCGCATCCTCAGACTCAGCTTAGGACATGAAAACAACTAGCATGCTCTTTATTGCTGTACCACCTAATCACCTCATTCTGTGATTCCTTTTCTATGACAGGTTGTTGCTTTACTGCTTCCTAGGGTAAATGAACAGTGATTTGGGTTTGCCCTTTGCTGTCATGGATTTCAGTGTGAACATAGTCGTAACACACATGAGATCATGTGAACAGTCCCCAGCACAGCTCCAAGGAGGAATCTCAGACATCCTAAAAGAGGTTTTTTCAGACTCTCTGCTGCTGTAAACAGAAAATAGCAATCATAGACTCAGAATAGTGGGGATCGTAAGGGACCTCTGGAGGTCATCTAGTCCAATCCCACTGCTAATGCAAGCCTATGCTTTGCCCTGGATGAGGTTCCTCTTTCAAAGAATGTAAGTATTTCATTAATGATGTGCTCCTCACTATGGATTAGGAAACCATAGTCCTTGGAGTTGTGAGGAATTTCTTAGTGCAGATTTGGAATGTTAGATGTTGTTAGGTCAGTGATTTTGCTTGATGATCTCAGAGGTCTTTTCCAGTTGAAACAAATATAAGATTCTGTATCTAACTCCAGCTAATCATCCAGTGTTGGTTGAAAAACAGCTGTGAAGTGGCAGCTGCATCACAAACTGCAAAGCTGCCCCCTGCTCAGGCTAAGCCTGCAAACCCACAAGTTGCTTGGAATTACACTGGATCTGGGCATAAACCCACAACGCTAGTAACCTGGGCTTGGTCATTCCCAGCAGCATGTCAGCCTGGTGATGGAAAGAAATAATCTCTACTTCCTACTGGATATAATGGTATATGAACTGTTCCAGTAAGAATTCTCTGTTATAGATGAAGATGACCTTCAGTACGGTTTGAGTTCCCCCCTTTGCATAGGTAAAGCTGAAGGATTCTGATTTTATCACTCATGGAAAATGTATTGGGAGATTTTGGATCAAACTCTTGTTGTAAGCCACTCCCCTGAAAACTTTATGCAGTAAGTTGTTTCATGGAAAACCCAAAATTTTTAATGGCAGTTTGTTACAGGATTTTGTAGGCAATTTTGGTTTGTTTTCTTTTTTCTTCCCCCAGGATAAGGAAACAAAGCAACAAAAACCCCAGAAAATAAAGCTATTGACTTTTAAATTAAGGCTTTCTTTCAGTATGGGCCAAGCAGATTTGGCCTTAAAAATTGATATTATAGAGATCTGCACTGCTCATTTTAACTATCATTCCATAATCCTGACTCCAAGGTGGAAGTTGTTTAATTAGCCACATTAATCCACTAAGTGATGACAAAATGTTTATCAATGATGTCTGACTGGGGCATTGCAAGGGAACTTTGTAGTTCAATTAGGACATAATTGATGATGGTGCAGAGAGTACTGGGTTATAAAAGGCTTTTTCATGTCAATTGGGCTGGAGCTGAGCTCAATACAATAGCTTTTAAATGGTCTGCTCAAATTAATGGCCTTTATCACAGAATCACAGAATTAACCAGGTTGGAAAAGACCTTTGAGACCATCGAGTCCAACCTATCACCTAACACTTTCTAATTAACTAAACCAAGGCACTAAGTGCCTCATTCAGCCTCTTAAATGCCTCCAGGGAGGGTGACTCTACCAACTCCCCGGGCAGCCCATTCCAATGCCAATCACTCTTTCTGTGAAGAACTTCCTCCTGATGTCCAGCCTAAACCTGCCCTGGTGCAGTTTGAGACTGTGTCTTCTTGTTCTGTCACTGGGTGCCTGGGAGGAGAGACAAGCCCCTGCCTGGCTACAACCTCCTTTCGTGTAGTTGTAGAGAGCAATAAGGTCTCCTCTGAGCCTACTCTTCTCCAGGCTGAACAACCCCAGCTCCCTCAGCTGCTCCTCATAGGGCTGTGCTCCAGCTCCCTCACCAGCCTTGTTGCCCTTCCCTGGACACATTCAAGCACCTCAACATCTTTCTTAAACTGAGGGGTCCAGAACTGGACACAGTACTCAAGGTGCAGCCTAACTGGTGCTGAGTGCAGGGGCAAAATTATTTCCCTTTATTATGGTACACAGATTGAAGAGGGGATATCATTCACAAAAAAAAATGTATTTTAGCAGTCCTTTTAGATCCAGCTAATTAGATGCAAGGATAAAGGAAGGTACCTAGAAGGAACAGAGAGGTGGTGAATTATTCATCCAAGATGGAACTAGTCATAGTGGTTGCACAGAATAAGTTCCATGAGGGATCTTGGACATGGAACTGTTGAGGCTTCAACTTCCTACTGTTTTTAATATAGCTATGATTGAGGAGCTCAAATACTCACATGGATCTGGGCTGTGGAATTCAGGCAAGTCCTTGGTGCAGACAATGGTTGTGTCTTGGCTGATATGGTGATGTGTATCAAAGGCAAAGTCCCGTTTTAGTCATTTCTACCTTGGATGTAATTTTGGGTAAGCTAAGTCATCCCAAAGTCAGTGGCCTGACCCTTCATGGACTTCAAGGGAAAACCTAGAGGGCAAAGCTCAGGCAGAAAATGTACTGAAGAAAACTGGGAGAGGAGAAGGCCAGCTGTGGATGGTGTGCCTGGAGGGCTAGGACAGGAGGAAGCATCCTGGTGGGCAGAACCACAGCATTAGACTGGGAAAAATACCTGTTACAGGGCTCTGCTGAGCACAAAGAAACTTGGTGATGCTATCCTTTCCCACCACAGTCCTGTGTCTTGCCTCTCATTCTATTCCATGACCTGGCAGAGCACAGCCACTGTTTGCAGCTTCACTACACAATTTGCAAAGTCAGAAGAACATGTAGGAGAAGAACAAGGACAGGTGGGAAAAGCTAGTATTTGAAGGCAATAGCTCAAATCATTGTCAGATATTTCAGCAACTTCTGAGGATTGCTACAGTTTTGATACAGGGAGATGTTAGTTTATGATGGGGCTTGACAACCTTAAGGGTTTTTCCAAGCAGGAGGTTCTATGATACAGACAGAAGGCTGGGAGAACTGCTTTGCCTGGGATAACTCAAATATGTGGAGGTCTTCTCCTCTGACGTTAGTTATTTCCCTGTGAGGAGCCTGCCAAGGCTCCACTGAAGATATAGTGAAGTGACTGAAATTTAAACTTTAATTGACTGAACATGGACATTTACTTCAGATTGGGATAAACTGCACCATGGACATCCTCAATTGCCTGCCTTCGTGACACAGATTCAATCAACTTTAATCCTCTTCCCATACAATCTATTTCAGCATCTCATTCTCTTCACCACTAGAAAGATGTTTTTTTCCTTACTGTCCAACTCAAATGCATCACAATAACTCTGAGGCCTCTGACTTTTTATTCTTTGACATGACACAGATCTGTAAAATCATGAGTGCCATTGAAACTACCCATAAGAGATGATTTCTTGTGGTCTTTTCGTGTACAAGAACATCAAATTATGTGAAAGAAATAAGTTCACAGCAACATAAAGATGTAGTTCTTCATGCAGCATGCAAGACCTATGATTAAATTATGAAATCTCCCACTCTTGGATGAAAGCTTAGTTCAAAAGACAAATCCATGGACTGAAATCCCTTGAGGGTTATTAAGTTCCTGTAGACCCTCTCTGATTTAGGAAGTCCTGGAAATACAAATTGCTGGAGATTAAAAATATCCATGGAAGTATTACTGTGTGGTTGGACTTCTACAATTTAGGTTCATTTGCTATTAGCAACTCTCAGAGACTGGACACCTTCTTGCCCACTGAATTTGTCTTTTTTTAATTGTGAATTTCTCGAATTCAATTTACTTTTCCTTGTGGATTATGTTTTCTCAGCCTCCAAGGTCTTTTATGCCATAATCTTCTGTTCTACATCTTGAAGAGTAGACTCCAGACTGGACCTCCATGGATCCAAATCCACTCCTCTATGGATACCAAATTAATACAACATACAACAGGTTTACCTGGTGGAGTTTTTTTGTCTTTTCTGTTTGGTTGGTTTGGCTTTGTTTGGGGTTTTTTTTTGTTTGTTTGGTTGGTTTGTTTTTGGTTTTTTGGTTTTTTTTTTTTTTTTGTGAGTTTGGTTTTGCTATTGTTGAGGGCTTGTTTGTTTTGTGGCTTTCTTTTGTTTTGGCTTGGCTTGTTGGTTTGATTTATTGTTGGTTTGGTTATGTCTTTTTTTGTTGTTGGTTTTTGGGTTTTTTTTTTCTCAGTCTGTGCCTTCATTTCTACACCCCAAAGTGCTGTTTCCTTCAGTTATAAATACATCTCCTGAGCAGAAGTAGGCTGGTGTAAATCTATAGTATGTAAATCAATGTGTTAAAAGAACATCTGCTCTGCCAACATGCTAGTGAGGAGAAAGGGAAGGGATCTAAAGTCCCATAATCTTTCCAGGTAATTCCATTCCTGTGAAGATGTGGCTTTTTGAACACTATCCCTGTAGATGTTTAAAAATCATGTAGACATGGCACTTAGGGACATGGTTTAATGACCATAGTGGTGTTTATGGTTGGACTTGATGATCTTAAAGGTCTTTTCCAACTGAATCGATTGTATGGTTCTATGGTTCTCAGTTTCTATCCACCTCTAGCTGTCCTCACCATGTACCTCCCCATCCACAGTAAGTGTGATGCTTTGTACAGTTGGGACTATAAATGTCATTTATGTGCTTAAAAGAAGAGTGGACAATTACAGTATATGTGCATTTATATATATCTTGCACCTGCTAGAGGCCTGATGTCCATCTTCTGATCACTGAATTTACCTGATACCTATGCCTCCACACCTCACTTGCTCGTTGAGCTCATCAGAGGCCCTGGGTACTGAGATGTCTCTGTACTGTGGTTGCTCTTCTAAGCTATCTAATACCCCTCAGTCTGGAGAAGAGAAGGCTTCCAGAAGACCTTAGAGTAGCCTTCCAGTACCTGAAAGGGGCCTACAAGAAGGCTGGGGAGGAATATTTACAAGGTCTTGCAATGACAGGAAAAGGGGCAATGGGTTTAAACTGGCAGAGGGGAGATTTAGACTGGATGTTAGGAGAAAGTTCTTGCCAGTGAGGGTTGGTGAGACACTGGCACAGGTTACCCAGGGAGGTTGTGGCTGCTCTCTCCCTGGAGGTGTTCAAGGCCAGGTTGGATGAGGTCTTGAGTCACCTATTCTAGTGGGAGGTGTTGGGAGGGTTGGAACTAGATGATCTTTGAGGTCCCTTCCAATCTTACCATTCTATGATTCTATGATTCTATAATTTATTGTGATGTTTTATTCAGCAAGATCCCAAACCTGGAATTCTTGACACCTCACAAGGTGTAAATTCTAGATCCAGACTCAAATTTATAGGCTTGGGGTCATTTACTAGGTATGAGACAGATATTATTTGAGTGTAATTTCTTGCTTCAAAATTATATGATGCTTTGAATTAGCATGGGTCTAATGAAGAACATTTATTTAATTATTAACATTATTTTCTCATACTTCCCAGCTACATTTTATAGCAGATATTATGTACTAGCAAAGCCCTTCTGTAGAAGCCTTCTCATGCTTCTAAAATCCTTTAGTGAGCAGAATATGATTATAAGGAAACAACATGTAAAACACACAAAGGTTAAAGGAGACAGCTGTTTTGAGGTATTTTCAGATCTGAACATCTTGATTTTGTAATAACTTGTTACTCACAGAATCACAGAAAGGACAGACATTCAGACATGCTATGTTTGCTAAAGAAAAACTTCAAATAAAAGTCAGAAAATTACTCTTTGGGTCTAACTTGTTGGCTGTGAAGTGCCAGACTGCTCTTTTCTTGGCATTTACAGGCTTAGCTCTTGCTGGATTGCACTTAAATGTCACGTTTTTCACAGAAAATGGAGCTGATTTTAGAGCAGGGTGCCCGGACTTTGAGGGTGCCAGACAGTGGCTCTGTTGTGCCTAGTGCAATTTTAGACCTGATCAGTATGATATTGTCATGCTCAGCTGTTTTCCATACATCCAGAAAGACACAGGTCCTAGGTAACCAGCCTTATCTGAACGTCTCAGATACCCTGGGCATCTCAGACATCTCCAGACATCTAAGCTTCACTTAGGTCAGTGAAACAAGGCCTGATTCTTCCTCATGAGAATTCAATTGATTACTGATTGATTTAGGAGTATTCCACTGAAGTACAAAACTGAAGAGGGCAATTAAGGCATGATTCGTGTTCTTCACTGAATTGTTTGTCCCCACCTGTTTCCTCACAGTTTTTGATTCTAGCCTGCAGTTCCCTGTCAATATTAGTCTTCAGATTTGACAGTCCCTGGAAGGGAATTATACAAACTCCCTCACTCAAAAGCTGTCTGATGCTCACTGAAAATGCAGGATATGGTTTAGGTTCACATAGAATTATAGAATGGTTTAGGTTGGAAGAGACCTCTAAGATCATCTACTTCCAACCCCCTGCCACAGGCAGGGACACCTCCCACTAGTACAACTCACTCAAGGCCTCAGCCAACCTGACCTTGAACACCTCCAGGGAGGGAGCATCCACAACCTCCCTGGGCAACCTGTGCCAGTGTCTCACCACCTTCACTCGAAAGAACTTCCTCCTGACATCCAGTCTAAATCTCCCCCCTGCCAGTTTAAACCCATTGCTCCTTGTCCTGTCATTGAAAGACCTTGTCAATAGTCCCTCCCCAGACTTCCTGTAGGCCCTCTTCAGATACTGTAGGGTCTCCTCAAAGCCTTCTCTTCTCCTGGCTGCAGAATCCCAACTCTCTCAGCCTGTCCTCATAGCAGAGCTGCTCCAGCCCTGTGAGCATCTTCGTGGTCTCCTCTGGACCCTCTCCAACAGTTCAATGTCCTTCCTGTGCGGGGGGCTCCAGAACTGTATACATATGCCCCTTCCACTTTCCAATTCTATACTTGCTGTTAGAAATAAGATTATTTTCTCAGATACAAACTAAAATCCTGCCCCACAGTTCTCCTGGACGGCAAACAATTCATTGATGGTTTCTCTGACATCCAAGCAGTGCTCTTAATTTTGTCTGGTGGAGATAACATCCTGTCTTCTTTTGTGTTTTCACTAATGATTTCTACCATGATCTTTCATGATTAGGCACCCTCCACGTTGTAGTTTAGTATGCTGGTTTCTCCCTCTCCCCAAATACATCAGTGGGCCTCCCTCTCTCTTAAGGAAATGAATATTTGATGGTGGTGGAGGAATTGTTTTAGACTGAGGAAACAGTGGGATGTCCAAATGCTGGAAAACTGCACAAAAGCTGCTAAAAGGGGGTTTGGAGCCTCCTTCTCTGTAACAGTCCCTGCAGCCACTTTTTTTGTGAAAGGGTAGCTGGCAATTGTATGTCTTAATTGTTGCAGTCTGTATCTAGACTCCTAAATCAAAACAGGCACCAGATGCCTCTGCTGGGATTGGTTCCTTGTTAAATCCACACTACACTGCTCTTGGCCCTGCTTCTTCTCATGGTTCTCTGCATTCTCTTTTATTATCTCCACACCTTTACTATTTTGTTTTCAAGTTAAGGTCACAAGAAGGTGGCTATCAGAGTTCTGCTTCATAGCAGGAACCTGACAGCAAATGTTTTCTACCTTGTGATATGGGATGAGGATATGTTGGTAGGCATGAAGCCTGCAAGAAGCAGCTCATCCCTTGAGCTTATTCCCTGTTGTTTTTTTCTTTTTTACAGCATCTTCAGAGCCAGGAGAGCAGCTATGGGAATTCTCCCCGTGGTTCTTTGTCAAACAACAGAAAGTCATTTAAGTGAGAGAAATGTGGTAGATCTTCCTCGTACTCCTTTGGCTATTTTTCCTCCTGGAAATGAGCCCAAGGGTATTTAATTGTTCCTCCTACATCTTCTTTTGCACATCTTTGTCATCCTTCTCTGCGCCTTTCCTGAGCTGTAAAGCAAAGCTCTCTCATGTTTCTTTACAAGTAAGCAAACACAAGACATGAAAGACATGTTTACAGAGAAATCCTTCTTAATGTATTATTCATCTGACTTTTTAATAGGAGTGTTTCTGTAGCCCTTATGTCCTGAGGATATAAGTAACAGAAGGTTTGTAGTGGGAGTTAATGTTTTTATTAGAGCAAAGGATTGGTCCAGGGAGAAAAATAAAACCCATGTTGTGGACATAGAAGAGAGAAAAGAACATGACTAAAAAGCTCAATGCAGAGGTTAAAGGATGTGCAATGCTGCTGACTACTGAGCTAATTAACCCAACATGGTCTTGTCAAGACAAATCGCTGGGAAGATGCTTTTTGTTTTGTTTTTTTTTTTTCTCTTGACGGTTTGATGTATTTTGGCTTTTCTTTAACCTGCTTTCATGGATTCACCCTACCCTACCCTACATCTACATCAAAAGAAGAATGTGGATTTGAAAGCTGATACTAGTTTTACTCTGTTGATTCCACTTAGCACTTTCAACAGCATTATAGTGGTGCCCTCAGTGCTAACAAACTTTAGGCCTGAAGATTTGGTTCTATGATATGATTCTGTTTCAGAAGGTAACAGTTCTGCCCCACAACTGACCAGTGGCTTTCACTAAAGAGACTGATAGAGTAGTTTAAAGTATTGCAGGATAGGATCAGGACCAGTCTGCTCCAAAGATGAGAATATCTGATGGAAACAGAGCAACAGGCAGGAAGAGATAGCAAAATCTGTAACATAGCACAATACACAGCTTCATGCCTTCTGCTGCAAAGGTTGTTACCCTTTCCAGGACTTCTGCAGCAAATATATCTCAGCAGTCACAGTCTCCTTGGGTTCCCATGAGTTTCTGAATCATCCTGAAATATTTAATTAAACAAAGCAAAACAAGGGGACAGGAACTGAAGAGGAAACCTAAGTATTAGGGAAATGCTTTCAACCAAAGCTTGCTTTATTGCTCAAACAGTAAAAATACAGCCAGACTGGATGCAATGTCCCACTGAGAACAGACTCCATGTGAAGGGAAAAGCTGCTGGCTTAAGGCAGCCTGGGAAATCTGTATTTAAAGGTTGAACCATCTACATGTCATTTTCTTTTTGACTTCACTGAGTACCAGGTGGGCTCCAAGGTTTTTCAAGAGGAGACTAGAGGGTGATAAGAAGATTCAGGGTGTAGGGAACACAGCCATGGCAAAGGATGAAACTCTTTGAGGATGTTCAGATTGAAAGAAGCGAGCAGCAAAGAAGGAAATGCCAAAAGCTCTCAAGTAAGTCAACAGTGCCAAAGAAAGAGGTGTATCTTTTCTATGAGTTTGATGAGGACATTTTGCCCTGAAATTGCAGAAAGGGCTGATTACAGTAGAGATTTGGATATACTTTCTAATCTCTCTCTGAATCATTACTTTTTAAGAAAGATATCCCCAAAGATTTCCTGGGCTGACCTTGCCTTTGAGTGTGCCACAAAGATGCTCAGAGGGCTGGAGCAGCTCTGCTATGAGGACAGGCTGAGAGAGTTGGGGCTCTGCAGCCTGGAGAAGAGAAGGCTTCCAGGAGACCTTAGAGTAGCCTTCCAGTATCTGAAGGGGGCCTACAGGAAGGCTGGGGAGGGACTATTGACAAGGTCTTGCAATGACAGGACAAGGGGCAATGGGTTTTAAAGTGGCAGAGGGGAGATTTAGACTGGATGTTAGGAGGAAGTTCTTTCCAGTGAGGGTGGTGAGGCACTGGCACAGGTTGCCCAGGGAGGTTGTGGATGCTCCCTGCCTGGAGGTGTTCAAGGCCAGATTGGATGAGGCCTTGAGTGACCTGTACTAGTGGGAGGTGTCCCTGCCTATGGTAGGGGGTTGGAACTAGATGATCCTTGAGGTCCCTTCCAACCTTACCATTCTATGATTCTATGATTCTATGATTCTTTTCTCAAAATAAGACAGGCAAATATTTACAGAGCAGAACTGATCATGGCTTGTGATAGAGGGATAGAGAAGATAATGTACTTGGCTTCTACCAACTTTGTCTCTTGTAAAGGTGCTTCCTCTTTCCAGCCTTTCAGGTGGTATAATTTTAATGAGAATCAATTGCCTTTTGGGACTGCTAAAGTGAAACTAAACATCTGTGTATGTTTTAGTTTGTGTTCTTGGGGAGTGATTTCCTGTGTCTGCTGTGCTATGTATCTGAAGTGAAATGTGGTAGAAAGGCTGTAGCTGCCCAGCCCCATCTCCCACATCGCCTTGGCTCAGCCCAGACACTCATCCTGGGAGTCAGCTCCTGAGGAGCACCAGCTGCCAGATGTATGTGTCATAAGATTGTTGAAAGATCTTTTTTCCCCCTTCCCTTCTTTAAGCCTGACTTGCAGTTCTGAATGTCCTTCAGCTTTATTAGAGGTCCTCTTTACACTCTTGGTTTTCAAATAGTGTCAATTGATCCGTATGCTGATTGTGACACTGAGGATAGAGTAAAAGATGTCAGTCTCTTCTGCCAAGGAACATGCGATAGGACAAGAGGAAGTGGCCTCAAGTTGTGCATGAGGAGGTTTAGGTTGGACATCAGGAAGAATTTCCTTACTAACAGGGTTGTCAAGGCTTGTAGCAGGCTGCCCAGGGAAGTGGTGGAGTCATCACCCATGAAGGGGTTAAAAAGATATGTAGATGTGGTACTGAGAGATAGAGTTTAGTGGTGCATTTGACAGTTCTAGGTTAACAGTTGGACTTGCTAATTTTAGAAGTTCCTCCCAGCCAATGCTGTTCCCTGATTTATTATTTTATGACAGATCCACCATGACACCTATAAAGGCAACATAATGTGAGTACTTGAAGAGTCTTTGCAGGTGCACAGCAAAGGTTTGTGTGACATTTGTCCTCCCTGAGATATCCTCATGTGGTACTGCATATGGCCACACAGTGGGTGTACCTCAGCCACTTACAAAAAGCCTTGAAAGATGCAGGAATGTAACTGGAGGAAGGTGTCAGCGGAGATCGCTAATGTACAACATAACAAACAGAGCTCAGATTGAGCTGAGCTCTGATTATGTGCTGGCATCTTGGGCTGCCATGGATCCAAACAGGTTGGATAAATCAAAGCTGAGTTTACACAAAAGGTATGGCCCCTGATTTCTGCAGGATATGGAGTCCATAAAATTGATCTTATGGACAAACAGGTGCTTGCAGCAAATGCAAAGAATGCACTTTAATTTACTTCTTTTATTGTGCCTCAAATGATAAGATTAGGCCAATGTTGCTTATATTCCGCATCACAGAAAATGCAATCAAGTTGAAAACCAAGTTTGAATTAGCCACTCTTGTTAGGAACCTTTGAGGAACACATTTTTTTCATGAGAGTCAAGGATTACACATGTTACAAAGGAAGAAGGAAGCCTGACTTTCAAAAGAATAGAGGAGCTTTTATAGCAGCCTCAAGTTGCACCATATGAATTACAGAAATAAATAAATAAATGTGTTCCCAGCTGAATAGCCTGGGAGTAAAGGAAATTAAAATAAACCTCTTCAGCTTCATGCACAGAGGGATATTATTCTTCTCTCAGTTGCTCTGCTTTCATGCTGTTGTAGCTCCAAATCATTCATTTGGGTTACTTTGTGGTAGCTTTGGGAAGAGAAGATTCGGGCGCAAGCACTGGATTAGTGGTTGACTCATCTCTTCCATTACAGACAGAAAAACAGTGAATATAGTTCTTATGGGCTGAATCTAGCTTTCAAACTGGAAAAAACCCCAAACAAATTTTATACATATATCTATATGTATGTGCATATGTGTATGTGTGTGCACAGACACATGAATGTGTGCATGCAGGTATATAGAATCATAAAATGGTAGGGTTGGAAGGGACCTCAAAGATCATCTAGTTCCAAACCCCTGCCATAGGCATTGACACTTCCCACTAGTACAGTTCACTCAAGGCCTCCTCCAACCTGGCCTTGAACACCTCCAGGGAGGGAGCAGCCACAACCTCCCTGGGCAACCTGTGCCAGTGTCTCACCACCCTCACTGCAAACAACTTCCTCCTAACATCCAGTCTAAATCTCCCCTCTGCCAGTTCAAACACATTGCCCCTTGTCCTGTCGTTGCAAGACCTTGTCAATAGTTCCTCCCCAGCCTTCCTGTAGGCCCCCTTCAGATACTGGAAGGCTACTCTAAGGTCTCCTGGAAGCCCTCTCTCCTCCAGGCTGCAGAGCCCCAACTCTCTCGGCCTGTCCTCATAGCAGAGCTGTTCCAGCCCTCTGATCATCTTCATGGCTCTCCTCCTATGTGTGTGTACACCCTTTTGAACATCACTAGGATGCATTAGACCCTGTTTTATTCAAAAGGCTCCTGAAATGCACCGCTTAAAGAGAACTTATCTGTGAGACAGATGTCAAATGTGAATTCTTTAGGACTGTTTGACAGCACAACATGCCAAGTAAAACAGATGATGCAATCTCCAAAATTGACTGGACAATGGCAGTTCTAGTAACCTATTACTCATGTTAGTTTTTCAATAAGTGTGGATATTCTTCTTATTTATTTAACTAATTTTTAATGCACTAATTCAAGGAAAGGCTGTTTCCCAGAATATTTCTACAGTAATATGAGGAACAGTTCAAACTTCAGCTATTTGGGCCCATAAATCAGGCCTGCAGCATATTTATACCCTATACTATTTAAAAAGAAAGAAAGATGCTTCCATGAATGAATGATGCCAATATTTATATGTCTACCAGGTTACTGGAATAAATTTGTTCAAGTGTTTGCAGGATGGAGCTATTAATTAAATAAGAAGTAATATATCATAGTGTATAGTAGATTACTTTTCTGTCTTTCAGTCATTCTTGGAGTAAATCTCTCCTTTTCTACCCTTTTGGATAATAAGCACTCAAGGGGAAAAGTGGTGCCTTACATATTCTGCTGTCATTTAAAAAAGATCTATGCTGAAGGCAATTATAACCCTAAAATACTGTCATCGTAGGCCTAAGCAGGCCAAATGAGGCTTGTACATGTCCTGGCTTGCCCAGGCAAGTTTTTCTGCTCTCCCTCCTTCTGTTTTGGGGAGAGCAACCACAGGAAAAAGGACAAAGAACCTGGAGCCACAAAGTCTGGGGTCTGTGGCCTGCCCAGCAACTGTGGTAAGCAAGGTGCACAAGGTTGCCCTGTGCAAGGCTGTGTTCTGCCCAAAAAAGGGTAAAGCAAGGCTATGGCTTCACCCAATATGGTCACATCTTGGATAACTGCCATTTGATTGGCTATCCTGTGGCCAAAGGCCCATTAGTCTGGGGCTGTATTGGATAAAAGGAGATGAGCAGGGAGCAGTGTGTGTGCTTTGCCATTACAAGGTGTGTCTGCTATTGCATCCCTGCCTGCTGCCTCATTCATCCTGAGCTGAGGCTCTGATCCCTGTCACGCGTTCGGCCTGCACAGCCGGCGTGACACCGTGCCCAGACTGCACACCGCAAGGCATCTGCCTGCACCTGAAAGCCTTCTGCCCAGGGGGAAGCCCTGGAGGGAACACAAATCATCCAGAGAGCCAGGAACAGGTCAGAGATTGTCTGGCTCCTTTCTCCAGTGCTCACAAGCCTGGGGAAACTCTAAAGCCTCTAACAGCTACCGACAGCAACCCTGCCATGAGCTTTGGGTACTGTCAGATAATATTTTTGTGAGTAAATACCAAAAGCCTCTTGGAATCATTAATTGCCTTCTGCCATAAGTAGAAAGTTGCTCCTTGCATCCATCTAGTGAGCAAGCTGAGTACTGACCGCAAGCGGTACACTGACTGCAAAGCTTTCTCTGCCAGTTTAGTGGAGTTCAATTAATATATATATTTAATAGTTATTTTTAGATCCTATTATAACCTGTACATAGTTTCCATAACGATGCAAGAACCTCTTACTATTACCATTTTGGTGATCGGGGTGCCGCCACTTCTGAATAGTTAATATTAATAAACTATATTAATATTTTTAAAATATCATATCTCAGTAATTTATTACCCCTTCTGCTACAAATACTGAAGAGTTTTTGCTGTGATATATGTTCTCTGGCCACAATGGTAGGAACAAGACTGGTAGCAATGGATTTAATCTGGAACAAGGAGAAATTAGGGCAGACAATGAGCTTAGTGTTTCATCAGCTGTGACTTAGAAGCTCTGAATGGGTTGCTGTTGTATAGGTTCCATCACTTGAGGTTTTATGAACAAGTCAGGTGAACCTGCACATGTACAGAACCTTGTGGGAGATTGTAATGAGAAATTAAGAAAAGACATGGAGAACTGAAATAGGTGTGGGTTGAGGCTAGCCTAGGACAGATGATGGAGGAGGTAGTTTCTTGAGATTCCATTTTACTGTGTTTCTGTGATTTCTCTGAACTCACGAACTCACACCACCCATTAGTCTAGCTTTATATTTTTCTGCAAGTAGTTTTGTACAGTACATATATATATATATATATATACTGGTATAGCCTACCAGTATCTGAAGAGGCCTACTGGAAGGCTGGGGAGGGACTATTGACAAGGTCTTGCAATGACAGGACAAGGGGCAATGGGTTTAAACTGGCAGAGGGGAGATTTAGACTGGATGTTAGGAGGAAGTTCTTTCCAGTGAAGGTGGTGAGGCACTGGCACAGGTTGCCCAGGGAGGTTGTGGCTGCTCTCTCCCTGGTGGTGTTCAAGGCCAGGTTGGCTGAGGCCTTGAGTGAGCTGTACTAGTGGGAGGTGTCCCTGCCTATGGCAGGAGGTTGGAACTAGATGATCCTTGAGGTCCCTTCCAACCTTACCATTCTATGATTCTGTGATTCTATATATAAGATCAATTACAGTAGATAAGAAATATCTATCAAATTTCCATGGACTATTTCAGGTTTCATCCAACATGGCATCTAATGGAAATCACCCATCTGAGTCACAGACCAAAAAAATGGCACAGAAAATAAAATATTTGAAAGTTGTAGAAAAAAAGTTGTATTTTAAAAAACCACACAATAATGGCAGGTCGCTTAGCTAAAATTTGCTGTTAGCCTGTGAGCAGCTAACCCCGAGTTCAAAATCCCAAGAGTGGTTACAATATGCATTGACAAAAATGCAATGGGAGCAAGAGGCAGTGAGTGAAAAATCTCTTTCAGTAAGTAAATGACTCATTTTCTTACTGAACTTTATCAAATTTATCCTTTGATGGCAAGAAAAAGCTCCTCCTTTTTGATCTTAATATGATGGGTGATGTTCTGTTTCCGAAAAAGGCGCTACGGAGGAAGTGGCAACACTAAATAGATGAGATCACAGATTGACCACGAAGTATCAGAAACAAGTTCATCTGAAGTGAAACTACTCCATCCTGGATGTGCCTAGGGAGCTGGAGTTCAAACCTTGTAGAATTCAGCACAAGAAGAAAGAAATCCAAGCAGGCAGCTTAGATACTGTTCTTAGACATTGTTCCAGTGGCAATCTCATGTGTGTAATATGTAGCAACAGGAGTGAGGTCGTGAATCTCATTTCACAAAACAGTAAGAAGCCAATCGAGGTGCCAAGTGGTTTACACTTTTGGTTTTAATCAACAATGGGAGCCATTATCCTGGGAGCAATGTTCTTGGTGTACTGGGATAGATACAGAGATGTAGCTGCATCACATTTACTGAAAACCACCTGGTGTGAGCAATACACTTCAAGTAGCTTCAGTTAGCTTACCCCTAAAGAAAGGGGAAAAAAGAACTTTGCATATGACAAGCTTTTCTATGGCAAGGTATCATGAAATGGAAAAAAAACCCCAAAACATATCAACAAGATTATTTGGAAGCAGTTAATGTCTAGAATCATAAAATCATTTTGCTTGGAAAACACCTTAAAGTCCAACTATCATCTAACTCTATCAAATCTGATGCTAAACCATGTCCCTCCACAGCATCTCTCTGTGTCTTTTAAACATCTCCAGGAATGGTGATTCAACCACCTCCCTGGGGAGCCTATTCCAGTGTTTGAGAACCCTTTTCAGTGAAGAAGTTTCTTCTAATACCTAAACTTTCTCTGGTGCAACTTGAGGCCATATCCTCTTGTGATACACCTACCTGGAAGGAGGTTGTAGTGAGTTGGAGGCCACTCTGTTCTCCTAGCTAACAAGTGACAGAACAAGGGGTAGGTTTAGGTTGGATATTAGGACAAATTTCTTCCCCAAAAGGCTTGTCAAGCTCTGGAGCAGGCTGCTTAGGGAAGTGGTGCAGTCACCATCCCTGGAGGGATTAAAAAGATGTGCGTAGGAACACAGTTCAGTGGTGACCTGGCTGTGCTGGGTTAATGGTTAAACTTGATGATCTTCAAGGTCTTCTCCAACCAAAATGATTCTATGATTCTATAACACACAGAGCAATTCTCATGTGTTGGAAGTACCTCAGTTCCACAACGTGAAATAAACGAAATAAAACCTTGAAGGAAGTGGGGCCCTGGCTCAACCTTTGGGAGTGATTGATGGAAAATTTGTGGCATCAGGAGTAAACTAAACTAATGAAAAGTAGTAATGCGCTGTGTGGAAGATGAGCCTGATTATAAACCCTAAAAGACCTCTTTAGGGAGAGAACAGAGCCACTGTTTCCTTTTATATCACCATGTTAAACATGCCACAGAAAGGGAACCAGTCAGAGGGTTGCTGTGTTTCTGATAGCAGCTGGGTGTAAAACGACCTATGTTTTTAATGTTTTTTTCAGCTAACTCAGGCAGAGGAAGCTAACTACGAAAGCATGCAACAGGGATGGAAAGAGGCACTGCACTCCACATCAAGATGAGACATGTGAGAGTGATGCTTTAAAACAGCTGTTATGAAAAGGTGCTGAAAACACAGAAGACTTTATGACCAATCTAAGATTGAAGAGAAATTCTTGATTTGTTGGAGACTAGATCTCTTGATAGGAGATCATAGTGTGATGGCAATCAGAAACTAAAAAATCAGAAATAGAAAGTTTTGGTAGACTAAGAATTAATCCTTATCAATGCAGTTAGAATTCAGTAAGGAAAAACTGGAGCTCAGCCAGAACTGTGTCACCTGAACAGTTGTCATGAAGCCTCATGCACATGTGAGAAGTAAAGGGTGCCACCATGGCTGGCAGTAAATGGTGTTTCCATCCCTGCCTGCAGTTTCAGGTTGCCTCTGAGGCCAAATACTACCAAAAAAAAAAAGCATCCCATGTAAGGGTACCACAGGCTTTCTGTGGATTCCTAAGATTATAATACATGCTTACACAAATCCTCCAGAATAATAATATTAGATTAGGTGAACACGTGAAAAATCAGCATGTTGTTGAATCAACTCATTCTTGAGGTCATATCTAAAGGTCTACAGAGACATGATCAAGCAGCTAGAGCAACCAACTGGAATGTTAGGCTGTAATGGTATCTAGCCAACATGGGATGCAAAACTTTGCAAAACTTTTCAGAGATGGAACAGTTTCATTATAGAGTTCCAGTATTAGCTATCCAGAAGCAACACAGTTAAAATGCTCATAAGTACTTCCAAGAAGATGCATGAGAATAAGAGTTCAAGTCAAACCAGTAGTAGGTCAGAGCAAGACTTACTGTTCATAGACTTCCTGTAGTTGTGGCTTTATATTCAATACCTGTTTATGGATTTTTTTTCCACTTTATCTGTCTGCTTCTTGCTTACCAGTAACTTCAATATTCACCACATCCCATGAGGAGAATTGCTTGTAGTGATCTCCTACAATACAAATATTTTAAAATACTGCTATCAATATTTTTAAAATATTGCTATCAACTCCTGTGCAGTTGTAGCACAGGAGATCTGAATCTCCAATGACTCCAGAATCTCACTGGACTGTTTAACCAAACATTAGTAGTTTATTAGTACTTAGAATTTAAAGATCTGTTTCTGTTAGCATTGACTATTGTTACCCTTATCACTCTTATAGAATCATAGAATGGTAAGGTTGGAAGGGACCCCAAAGATCATCTAGTCCCAACTACTTGCCATAGGCAGGGACACCACCCACTAGTACAGCTCACTCAAGGCCTTGTCCAACCTCTTCTATTCCTGTTATGGACATATTGGTCTGGTAGAGGAGTTTGTGCAGAACTGTGTTTCCAAGTGTTTTTTTATGAGCTTGGTGGATCTGTTGTGGAGGGCCAAAATATGCCTAAACATGTCCTGGCTTGCCCAAACATGTTTTCTGCTTCTCCCTCCATTCTGCTATTGAGGGAAGCAAGGGTGGGAAAGGAAAACAAAGACCTGACATCTCCGAGTCTCCTTCTGTCCTTCCAAACTTGTAAACATGTGAGGATACTGTGTTTGTACACTTGCCTGTGTTCTGCCCTAAAAAGGTAAAAGTAAGCCCTGACTTACCTAATATGCTCAGTTTTGGCTACCTACTATTCTGATTGGCTGATCTGTGGCCAAAGACCCATTAGTGTCAGGCTACATTGATAAAAAGAGGTGAGCAGGTAAACACAGCATGCTCTGCATCGCCGTGCTTCTGCCTCACTGCCATTGCATCCTGCCATGCTACATAATAACAAGCCCTGATGCTTTGGGTTTGTATACCTGGAAACTGCCTTGTCTCAATTTACCAGAAGACTGTTATTAAGTGCCTTCAGGCGACAGGCTTGCTTAGCCAAAGCGACATTGTGCCTGTCTGCACATCCTCAGGACATCCTGCCTGCCCCTCTGCAAAGCTTTGTGACGAATCTGGAGTCCAAGAGGAACCAGGATCAGGTCAGAGATTGTCTGCCTCTCTCCCATCAGCCTTGTTAGAGCCTGGGAAGATGAAGACATTGACAGAACTCCCTGCAAGTGTTTGGGTACAGTCTGGAAACTGTAGTTAGCCCTGGGAATCCAGAGAGGTTTGGATGCAGGAGAGCTTTCACCTCTCAGTTGTTCTCCTGCATCTCCTGCAACAAAGTAAAGCAGCTTGAGTTGAATTAAGATCTGGGCAGAACTGAAGCAGTCATAAATGTCTGAAAGCAGTCATAAACTAGCTGAAATTAATAAACAAAAATGTAGAGAAGGACTAAGAAACTATTTCAGAGGAAGAAAGCTTTCAGGGATATTCTTCGGAAATCAGCAAAGTAACCCAGAGAAGGTGTCTTTAAGTGAGGCTAAAATGTCTTGTTATTCCCCAGATTCAGTGGTTTCTTTAATTTCCCCTGTGTTTAACCTCCATCTGCTAGTGCCCACAGTAAGTTCCACTTTTCAGAGGAAACAGGTGTCTTGAAGTCCCAGTATTTCATTTTGAAAAGGCAGAGATACAACATCATAACATTCTTATTCCTCTATTGAGGAGTGAGTTTCCTTATTGAATTCTGCCTGAGGTGTTGAGCATTCCTGGCTATCCCATTTTTTTCTTTCATTCTCTTCCTTGCACACTCTCCCTCATCACCCACAACCCATCTGCCTGTCTTCTACTAACCCATCCCACCAGGCTTGGTCACCACTTCCTATCCTACTTGGCTGAACTGATAGCACTTCCCTTGGTGGCTGCAAAGGTCTGGAGGAACTTGGTCCTAAAAACAAGTGTCTACTCCTCCTGTGATGGTGATCTCTCATTTCTACTCTGCAAAACTGCCCTGGGAGCACATTTCCCAATACCAGGTGAAATGTCTGATATCTTTGTGAAAGGAGCATGCAAAAGCTGGTTGCATGTATGCTTACAGCTTATTTGGGCATGACAGCTTAATGGTTGTTAATACCTTGCAGCAAGAAATTATCTGGACTTCTTTGCTAGCCAAAGAGAGTCTAAACTATTGCTTCTGTCCACAGAAGAATTTAAGATGGGAATTTCTTCTGTATATTGTTTGTAGCTTAATAAGTCAGTGCCCCGCCTGGATCTGGAGCAATGTTTTTGGATCTTTTCAGGTCTGGGGAAAGCCCTGAATCACAGAATTTTCCACAGTGTTTAAATCATCTAACAAGGCCTCCACGAGGATATTTTTTTTCCTTGGCATCTCATAAATGAGTACCATAATCTCTGATTTCCCTTCTAGAATAAGTGAAAGATTAGGAATCACAAAGTGCATTTATTGGTCCTGAGAGCAGTTGTGCTTCGCCTTTCTCTCTGGGTGCCTCAGAACAGTTCTTTGATGCTTGTTTCCTGTGATGAATGAAAAAAGGAAAAACAAACCAAACCAAACCAAACCAGAATAGATGTATGGGTGCACATTTTTATTGCTTTGCTATTACCCTGGTTTTGATGATTCAGTAGCACCTGTCAGATGCCAATAGCCTTCATCACTGTACATTAACTTTCCCTATGGTGAAGGTATTTGGATGGAAGATGGGAACCAGCAGATCATAGAATCATAGAATGATAGAGGTTGGAAGGGACCTCTGGAGATTATCTAGTCCAATCCTCCTGCTAAAGCAGGTTCGCCTAGATCAGGTTGCACAGGGTTAAATCCATCCAGGTTTTGAAAGTCTCCAGAAGAGGAGTCTCCACAACCTCTTCCAGTGCTCCATCATCCTCAAAAGAGAGAAGTTTTTTCTTATGAAATTAAAAATGGTAAGGTTGGAAGGGACCTCAAGGATCATCTAGTTCCAACCCCCTGCCATAGGCAGGGACACCTCCCACTAGTACAGCTCACTCAAGGCCTCAACCAACCTGGCCTTTAACACCGCCAGGGAGGGAGCAGCCACAACTTCCCTGGGCAACCTGTGCCAGTGTCTCACCACCCTCACTGCAAAGAACTTCCTCCTGACATCTAGTCTAAATCTCCCCTCTGCCAGCTTAAACTCATTACCCCTTGTCCTGTCATTGCAAGACCTTGTCAATAGTGCCTCCCTAGCCTTCCTGTAGGCCCCCTTCAGATACTGGAAGGCTACTCTAAGGTCTCCTGGAAGCCTTCTCTTCTCCAGGCTGCAGAACCCCAACTGTCAATCTGTCCTCATAGCAGAACTGAACTTCCTATGTTCTACTCTGTACTACCCATTGCCCCTTGTTCTGTCACTGGGAAGCACTGAGAAGAGCCCAGCCCCATCCTTGAGACCACCCTTTAGATACTAATAAGCATTTATAAGATTCCCTCTCAGTCTTATCTTTTCTAGGATAAAAAGCCCCATGCCTTAAATAATCAAATTTCATCAGGGCAAGTATAGGCTGGATGTTAGGAAGTTCTTCACAGAAAGAGTGATTGGCATTGCAATGGGCTGCCGAGGGAGGTGGTGGAGTCACCATCCCTGGAGGTGTTTAAAGGAGGCTGGATGAGGCACTTAGTGCCATGGTTTAGTTAATTAGAAGGGTTAGGTGATAGGTTGGACTCAATGATCTCAGAGATCTTTTCCAGTTTGGTTAGTTCTGTCATTCTGTGATGTCTTTTGGCTTCTCACAAGATTGATGTTTCATCATCCTTGTGGCCCTCTGTTGGACTCTCCAGTAGTTTCCTGACCCTGTTGAGCTGGGGAGCCCAGAACTGGACACAATACTCCAGGTGTGGCCTCACTTAGGCAGGGTAGATAGAGTCTAGCTGTGGATTCACTGTGATAGGGGCTAGCTGCACCTGGGGAAACTGTAAGAGCCCCATTGACCAAGGCCCCAAAAGGTGGCTGAGACTGCTTGGGAAATCACGGACTAATTGCTTGGGAAGTTTCTGTTCTAGTTTATTTTCATGTTACCTGGGAATCTCTCAGCATTAATGAATCATTGAAGGTGAGGGAAGAGTGAGAAACTCTCCAGCCTCTGCCTCCCCACAGAGCCCAGAGGAAGAAGGTATTGTCTCTGTGGTTAGAAAACCAAACGTGTCAAATGTTTGCATTTGAGTCCTCACAAGAAAAAATTGTCACATGAGCTATATCACAGCTTGTGGCAAAGCTTTACCTTCTGGGTCCACCAAAGGTTGTTTTGAGGTGGAAATATGTAACACCCAAACACAGCTATTTGTTTCCTGCAGAAGGACACGTGCAAGTTTTTCAGTCTTGGGGATTTCAAGGGTCCCGCCCTTGATTGAAGCAGAGCAGGGTTGGAGCATTAACCTTCCCTGATGCGTGGCCTACAGTTTTGAAGGCATAAAACAGACAACAGGAGTAAAGCAGCTCACTGAAAATCATGCTGTGTATTTGTGCTTCTCAGAAAAAGGAGACTTCAGTTATTCTCCATGCTGGCTTAGCATGTGAGATGTCACTGTGTCTTTGTGTGTCTGCCTTGGTGTGTTTAACTGGATGTCAGCAGGAAGTTCTTTACAGTGAGGGTGGTGAGGCACTGGAACAGGTTGCCCAGGGAGGTTGTGGTTGCTCCCTTCCTGGAGGTGTTCAGAGCCAGGTTGGATGAGGCCTTGAGTGACCTGTACTAGTGGGAGGTGTCCCTGCCTATGGCAGGGGGTTGGAACTAGATGATCCTTGAGGTCCCTTCCAACCTTACCATTCTATGATTCTATTGGATGTGGGGAGGCCTGTGGATGTGGTCTACCTGGACTTCAGCAGGGCCTTTGACACTGTCCCCCACAGCAAACTGCTGGCTAAGCTGTCAGCTCGTGGCTTGGATGCCAACACTCTGTGCTGGGTTAGGAACTGGTT
>VWZE01017644.1:209900-221466 GCA_013396675.1 Eubucco bourcierii
GTCATTGCAAGACCTTGTCAATAATCCCTCCCCAGCCTTCCTGTAGGCCCCCTTCAGATACTGGAAGGCTACTCTCAGGTCTCCTGGAAGCCTTCTCTTCTCCAGGCCGCAGAGCCCCAACTCTCTCAGTCTGTCCTCATAGCAGAGCTGCTGCAGCCCTCTGAGCATCTTTGTGGCCTCCTCTGGACCCGCTCCAACACTTCCATGTCCTTCCTGTGCTGGGGGTTCCAGAACTGCACACAGTACTCCAGGTGCTACTGGAACAGAGGTGGGGAATTCACTTCTTCACAGTACATTTAAGCTGAGTTCCTTCATGCAGCACATAGAATCATAGAATGGTTTGAGTTGGAATAGACCTTAAAGATCATTTAGTTCAAACCACCCTGCCGCAGGCAAGGACATCTTCCACTAGACCAGGATGCTCAAAGCCCTGTCCAATCTGGTCTTGAACACTGCCAGGGATGTGACATCCACAACTTCTCTGGGCTGTCTGTACACTGTCTCATCACTTTCACAGGGAGGAATTTCTTCCTGATATGCCATCCAAGTCTGTTCTTTTTCAGTTTTAAACTATTATCCCTTCACTTTTCACTCCTTACCCTGATAAAGATCCCTCCCAGTGTCTCATTGTATTGGCTCAGCCTCCTCAGTTGTCCAGATCTATATAAGGAGAGCTAAGAAAGATACAAGCAGGGAGTGAATTGCTACTGCTGCTTCTAAAGCTTTGAGAGAAGGAGCAGAGGCTTCATGGACATTTACAAGGACTGCTGTGCTGAAGCCAACTCTGCCTTCCAGTATTTGGAGCATGGGACACTCAGGTCTCCTCCACTTCAGATCCCAGTTTTGACACCAGGTTATCATATGATCTTGAGCCTCACGTATTTTAGATCCTTAATACATTAACAAAGTGACAGGAGGAAAGCTTGTAGCAGCAGATGAGAATGAAGTAACACTAAATGATGTGGCAAGATGTGTCTTTAGAGCAGAAAAAACCCAACCCATGTTTGAGGCTGTCTTAGAGCAGGAAAACCTGCATAAGAATTAGATATTTGCACTTCCCAGCCATCAGAGTCACGCTGTGGGCAAGCTGGTAGATAGCTCATGCAAATAAGGATCAAAATACTTGCACATCTGCTTCAATCTTGTTTTCTCAGCCTTTAAAAATAGTAACCACAAGTGTATGTATCACAGTTCAGATACCCAGAGTATTCTGGGCACCAAGTTCCTATGCCACATGCCAAGAAAAATGTATCAAGGCATGGGACTAAATAAGAGCAGGAGCTTCACAGCAGTTAAAGGGAGAGCACAAGTGTAATAAACTACCCTTCTACATTCATAGAATCATAGAATGGTTTGGGTTAGAAGGGACTTTTAAAGATCATCTAGTTGAACTCCATGACAGTGAGCAGGGACATGTTAGATCTGGTTCCTCAGAGCCCTGCCCTACTTGACATGAATTCAATTCTTTCCAGGAATGAGGCATCTACCACCTCTCTGAGAGATCTGTGCCAGTGTTACACCACCCCCATTATAAAACATTTCTTCCTTAAACCTAGCCTAAATCTCCTGACTTTTAGTCTAAAACCATCCCACTTGGTCCTACCATGACAGTCCCTGCTAAAAAGTCTGTCCCCGTGTTTCTTATAGGTCCCCTTAATCACTGAAATGCCACAATAAGATTTCCCTGGAGCCTTCTCTTCTCTTCTCTTCTCTTCTCTTCTCTTCTCTTCTCTTCTCTTCTCTTCTCTTCTCTTCTCTTCTCTTCTCTTCTCTTCTCTTCTCTTCTCTTCTCTTCTCTTCTCTTCTCTTCTCTTCTCTTCTCTTCTCTTCTCTTCTCTTCTCTTCTCTTCTCTTCTCTNACCTTTCTTCCCTTCTCTCCTCTTCTCTTCTCTTCTCTTCTCTTCTCTTCTCTTCTCTTCTCTTCTCTTCTCTTCTCTTCTCTTCTCTTCTCTTCTCTTCTCTCTCATCCTTTCCTTATAAGAGAGGTGATCCAGCCCTCTGATTATTTTTGGACCCTTTCTCTGGAACTTCTCCAACAGGTCCACGTCTCTCCTGTACTGAGGACTCCAGAGCTGGATACAACACTGTAGATCAGTTCTTACCAGGGCAAAGAGAATCACCTCTCTCAATCTGCTTGCCACACTGAGGAGGTTTAGATTGGACATTAGGAAAAAATTCTTTCCCAAAAGGGCTGTTAAACATTAGAACAGGTTGCTCATGGAGGTGTTCAACTCACCACCCCTGGAAATATTTGAGACATATGGATGTGGTGCTTGGTGACGTGGTTAAGTGATGGACTTGGCAATACTGGATTAACTGTTAGACTCAGTGAAATTAAAGGCCTTTTCTAACCTAAATGATTCTATGTTTCTATGATTTCATCTAAATTGTCTTTGTTTCCCTGTTCAGAGCTCAGCTAAGTTGCTCCAAATGACCTTCTGAAGGCTCCCCAAGGATTTGTATGGATCCTATGGAGAATTCTTTTCTGAGGAAGACAAACTGAGTTGATAAAGTCCTACGCTGATTTTAAGCACAGAGTATACTTAAGACCATCCTCAGAGCAATGCACACTTCCAAGTATTTTGTTTTTATTTTGTTGAATCATCATTTCTTGCTCCAGAATCATATCACAGCAAAAACATCTCAGCTGGCTCACCTCAGGTTTGTCACCAGGCTTATGAGTATTGATCAGCTTTAGGGTTTGGAATTTCATAGCTTTTTGCATTTCTCTGGAGATAAAAAGAGGGGTTCAACTGAAGATTTTAAACTCAGCTGCTTCTTTACCAGTGCCAGTGCTTATTTGCCTCCTGTTTTCATCCATGTCACATTTTACAGGTTTTCTTTACAACTCCAAACCCAGAAACACGTTTTTCACCTGAAATCTTTGAGTACCTGGAAACCATCCCAGAGCACTAGACTCCCCAAACCACTATGAAATTTAGCTGTGTCAAGGCAAAATAATCAGCTAGGAGAAAACCCTCAGAAGCTGGTTTTTGCTTCATAAGCAAAACCTCATCACTCTTGTTTGTGGGTTGCTCTCCCCATTTTGCTTTTTAATAGTTTGCATCAACTTTCGAGTACAAGGGAGCACCTTAGTGCTAACACTGTTCTAACAACAATTGTTTGAACAATAGAAAAATACTTCTTAGTGTTTGTGTCACTATGTGATAATACTGTACAAATGAAGGAATGGATTTCCTGAAGGTGCATTCACACATTCAGTCAAACACAGGTCTAAGCTTGCTCTGAAGACCATGCCTGCCCCTTACCACTATTATGAAGCCTTTCCTTTTGCTACAAAGTAGTTTCTAGCCATATCTTATAGATCTCTGGAGATGCAAAGTATATCTGGTGAGGGAGCTGGAGCACAGCCCTATGAGGAGCAGCTGAGAGAGCTGGGGTTGTTTGGCCTGGATAGGAGGGTCAGGGGAGACCTTGTTGCTCTCTGCAGCTGCCTGAGGGGAGGTTGTGGCCAGGCAGGGTCTGGTCTCTTCTCCCAGGCATTGAGTGATGAAATGGGGGGACACAGTCTCAGGCTGTGCTGGGAGAGGTTTGGGCTGCACATTGGGAGGAAGTTCTTCACAGAGGCAGTGGTTGTGCATTGGGGTAGGCTGACCAGGGAGATGGTGGAGTTGCCATCTCTGGAGGTGTTTAAAAGGAGGCTGGATGAGGTACTTGCTGCCATGGTTGGTTGATTAGAAGGGTTGGGTGATGGGTTGGACTCAATGACATCAGAGGTCTTTTCCAACCTGGTTAATTCTGTGATTCTCCTTAGCCTGTTGCTGGAGACATTGAGTCAATGTGTTACAGCCTCTCTGTCTATGTTCCAGTCTCTCTGTGTTCAAGACAAAGCTGTGGGAGGACTAATGGATAGACAGAAACAAAGTGGACCTTCTCCTTGGTTGTGTGCTGTGTTGCCTGGATGGCTTAAGTCAATGTGTTACAGCCACTCCATCCATTTACCAGTCTCTCTGTGTTTGAGTAAAAGCCGTGAGACTGCTCATGGGCTTGGCCTGCCTAAGACCATTCTCAAACCTAACCTCTGTGTTACATCAAATGTCACTGGAGACCTGAACATTCGCATCCAAGGACATATGGCTCCAGATCCATAACTTACTCAGGCCAGCAAGAGTTTTTTGTGTTAGCACCACTGATATTTGCAGGGCTAAGCCTCAGCAAAAGAGCAGAACTGGTTCAGGTCTTTCCCAAAACTACCTGAAGGGAGATTGTAGCCAGGTGGAGGTCGGTCTCTTCTCCCAGGCAACCAGCAACAGAATGAGGGGACAGAGTCTCAAGTTGTGCCAGGGGAGGTGTAGGCTGGATATTAGGAGGAAGTTCTTCACAGAGAGAGTGATTGGCATTGGAATGGGCTGCCCAGGGAGGTGGTGGAGTCGCCGTCCCTGCGGGTGTTCAAGAAAAGCCTGGATGGGGCACTTAGTGCCATGGTCTAGTTGATTGGATAGGACTGATAGGTTGGACTGAATGATCTTGAATGTCTTTTCCAATCTGGTTGGTTCTATGATTCTGTGAAATAGCCAAAACCATTTCCTTCTACAGCAACTCTTGCCAGTGGTGTTGTTCTCTGTTTTGCTGTCAGACCGAGATCCCATGTGACTGTGGCTGGGTGCATCACGTGTAAAACGCGTGCAGCTCTTCCTACCTGCAAGGCCCTTGTGCAGCACAGCTGTGGCTGAACATCTCATGCACCTCACAGACCAGCTCTCCTCCATAGCTTCCTAGAGGTTTGTTTTGCTTCAAACCCAGGTGAGACAGACAAAGCCCCTACTCCTCCAAACACTCATCTCAATGAAGATATTTGCTCTTTGAAGCCAAGAACACTCTTTAGCTTTCATTTTGATGGTTTCCATGGAAACCATAAAATTAAGCTGTGCAGTTACTGCAACATTACATAATTCACCACACTCTCAGTTGATTTTCTACAAATGTGTTTGTTCTGGGTTCTCTTTTTTTTTTTTTCCTTTTTCATAGAATTGTAAGGTTGGAAGGGACCTCAAGGATCATCTAGTTCCAACCCCCTGCCATAGGCAGGGACACCTCCCACTAGTACAGGTTACTCAAGGCCTCATCCAATCTGGCCTTGAACACCTCCAGGCAGGGAGCAGCCACAACCTCCCTGGGCAACCTGTACCGTGCCTCACCACCCTCACTGTAAAGAACTTCCTCCTAACATCCAGTCTAAATCTCCCCTCTGCCAGTTTAAACCCATTGCCCCTTGTCCTGTCATTGCAGGACCTTGTAAATAATCCCTCCCCAGCCTTCCTGTAGGCCCTCTTCAGATACTGGAAGGCTACTATCAGGTCCCCTCGAAGCCTTCTCTTCTCCAGGCTGCAGAGCCCCAACTCTCTCAGCCTGTCCTCATAGCAGAGCTACTCCAGCCCTCTGAGCATCTTTGTGGCCCTCCTCTGGACCTGCTCCAACACTTCCATGTCCTTCCTGTGCTGAGGGCTCCAGAACTGCACACAGTACTCCAGGTGGGATCTGACGAGAGCAGAGTAAAGGGGTAGAATCACCTCCCTTGCCCTGCTGGCCACATTTTTGCCAATATGATCACCCTGATCTGTGCTGATGTGATTAAACAAGGAGAGATGGTGTAAAATCAGGTATTAAGATGTGACTTCTGTCAGTTCTGCTCTCCAGAGAATGACAGGCTGCCTGCTTCTGATGCTGCTTTATAGATGCACTGAAGGTGTCACACACAACCGTATTGATGAGGTTGGACCGATGAGGGCCTGATCCCACTTCTGACTTTGGAGATAATAAATAGGTTCTAGTTCCATACTGTTTCAGGCTATTTGCATCCATGCAAATAGAATGCAAAATAACTTGATCATATGCAGCAATTGTTTGTTTAGTTAGGGCAACAAGGCAGGGTAGCATGGACAGACCAGTTCAGTTTCCCACCTGGACCTGAGAGTTCAGATCTCACCCAAAATATTTCGGATGAGAGCTTAGGAATATCCTGCAATTGCTATGATTAAAAGAAAGTATCATTTTGAAGTGATGCTAATATCCATTTTCCCATGTTCCTGGTACAACATCCCTGTTGGAACTGGATTGGAGACAGCAGCAATGTTTGGGATGACGGAAGCTGCTGTACAATCACTCTTCTGCTTCTGTGGGCAGGCTCATTATTCTGAACTGAGCTCAGCAAACTCCGATAGCTCTTCTTTGTTTTCTCCAGGATACACAATCCTGCTATTGTAGAGTGTAATATCCAGACTTTCTCTCCATTGGTAAGAACAACCTGTTCCTTTTGTAGCTTCAGAGGGCAAAGGAAAGACCTCAGCTGGACTTTGAGGCTTGCACAGAAAATGCAAGGGGAAAAGAGAGCTCACTGGCACACAGGGCTAGATAAGTAACATCTTAGCAAAGCCTAGGAAAGGTTGTGGCTCCACATTCATTATCTATGTCTCCCAGGATCTATCTTTGCTAGTAAGGGGACAGGAGATCACTCAGGCCAGACCAAGTGATTATTTGCATGCTCTAAAACTGTCTTGGTCCAGTGTCAAGTGCAGATATAGCACAGAAGAGGTCAACCTGACTGGGGTGCAGAAGAGAGTTCTGGTGCCATACCATTTCCCTGAGGGTGAGAATTTGGCTCTGTCTTATTTTATTTACTAGTAAGATATGGTGTAGTTTCAAAGAAATCATTGAATCCAACATGGGCAGTGTAAATTAAAGCTGACAGAGATGTAGTCCCTTTTCTTGTCAGCATCCTTTCATATCTCTCCACTCAATTCATCCCTCCAATGCTAAGCCTTGGCATGGCACCTTGAAAATGCCTTTCTGGGGAGAATCTCTTTGCTTTCTATGTGTTCTTGAGACACCCAAAGAAAGGTTGCAATTCTTCAAGCTACAATGTTTGCCATCAGGTGACACGGCCAAGCTATCATCCATATCCCTGGAAAATCTGTCTTCTCATGGGTTAATCTCAATCCACTCCAGCCTCTTATCCCTCACTGGCTTTGTGTGACATGTGAGACAGTGACCAAAGTATGGTATAACGACATAAAATAGTAAATAACTGAAGCAGCTGCTGGTGGATCATTTAAAGAGCACACCCTCCCCAATAAAGCAGGTAATTACAACACCTATAAACCATAGAATCATAGAATCATAGAATGGTAAGGTTGGAAGGGACCTCAAGGATCATCTAGTTCCAACCCCCTGCCATAGGCAGGGACACCTCCCACTAGTACAGGTCACTCAAGGCCTCATTCAAACAGCTGGAAACAGCAGATAACTAATTATTGAAGTGCTGAAAAACCTTAGACAACCTCAGCTGACATAACATCACATCACAGCTAATAAACTCCAGCCTAAGATGAGCTGAGAACAAAATCTGAAGAAACAGGAAGCTTCCTAGGTTTACCAAAATGGTCAGTCTATTTTTCCCATTTCAGTGATAAGTATTGGAGATCCTTCTCTCATTGAATGCTTCTATATTGCTTTTTCGAGGCAAGAAGTTCAGCCAGAGCAAACTGGCAATCCCTGAAAAGAAACTGTTTTATAGCAGTGAACAGAGTGGTTCAGGAAGCAAACATGAGTATTTCTTGTAGTTGTAGTAAAAATCTGTATCTACTTAGACTGCATAAATCTCTGACAAATAAAAACTGCATTTCATATCTCTAAGGGTTTTAAGTCTTTTGTATGTCTTGGTTTCTCTGCTTTCTCCCTATCACTTGATATGAAGAGTTTCCTGACTTTATATATTCATTTTCTACAACACCAAGCACTGTTACTAAATGAATAAATCACAGGACAGTAGAAAATCCACTGTAGCAAAGAATAGCCTTACAGGCTGAGGGAGTTGGGGCTCTTCAGCCTGGAGAAGAGAAGGCTTCGAGGGGACCTGATAGTAGCCTTCCAGTATCTGAAGGGGGCCTACAGGAAGGCTGGGGAAGGATTATTTACAAGGTCCTGCAATGACAGGACAAGGGGCAATGGGCTTAAACTGGCAGAGGGGAGATTTAGACTGGATGTTAGGAGGAAGTTCTTTACAGTAAGGGTGGTGAGGCACTGGAACAGGTTGCCCAGGGAGGTTGTGGATGCTCCCTCCCTGGATGTGTTCAAGGCCAGATTGGATGAGGCCTTGAGTAACCTGTACTAGTGGGAGGTGTCCCTGCCTATGGCAGGGGGTTGGAACTAGATGATCCTTGAGGTCCCTTCCAACCTTACCATTCTATGATTCTATGATTCTATAATCACCATGAAATACCAAGAAAATATCAAATAATGCTAACATTACTTTTTCCTGAACTGGGTTTCACTTGCCTGCAGACAGAACTTCCTAGCAGCTTCTATGAACTTGCAGCATTGGCAAAGTAAACTCATGAGCTTATTTATCTTCCAAATTTTCCTTGCACAGTTTAACTAAATTTTTTTTCCTCCTTCTTTCTTTTCTCTGAGATGTTGTTCAAGATTCCTAGCTGCAAAGATCAAATGCAATTGTTATCTTCTGGAGTTTGTGGGGGTTTGCTTCTACAAATGATTGTTCAGAGACTTTTTTTCTGCTGCCTCAGTAGTGTAGTTACTATAGTTACTCCGGTTACTACCCCTTGTTTCCAGCACTAAAAATTGTTCAAACCACAAGCACATGGAAATCAGTTGAACATATGGTCCAACGTGTTCAGAAACAGGGAGAAGGCATCACTGCTTGCTATCAAGCAGGAATTAAACAACCAACAGAAGATGTTTTTCTAGTGTTCTAGGAAGGGTCAAGCAGGAATTAAACAACCAACAGAAGATGTTTTTCTAGTGTTCTAGGAAGGGTGAGACAGAAAAATAATGAATGAGGGTAGTGATGTGCATACACTGCTGGGTGACACTCATCAGCCAGAGAATCACTGAAGCAATGAGAGAACGTCCAATGAAGCAATGGTTTTAGAATATCCTGAATTGTTAGTCCTGGAGCTCTGAAGGGGCTTCCAGAAGCTTGAGAAGTTATGATAAGAACAATAGGAAATAGCCTCAAGTCATGCCAAGAGAGGTTTAGATGCCAGGAGGGTATGAGAAAAAAAAGACTTCTTTACTGAAAGTTTAGTAAGGCCTTGGAATAGGCAGTTCAGAGAGGTGGTGGAGTCTCCAGACCTACAAGTGTCCAAAAAATCTGTAAGCATGGCACCTCAGGACATGATTTAGTGGGCATGGTGATGGTGGGTTGGTGGTTTGGCTTGATGATCTGTCGTGGGTTTGAAGAGCCAACAGTGAAGCTCTCAAATGAATTGGAGAAAAAAAAAAAACAAACCAGAATTATATTTGGAGAGAATGTTACAGATAGAAACTACAAAGCAGATACAGAATCCATAAGCGAACCCCCTGAATTTTCCCCCAACCCAAAACTAAATCTATCGTCCCCAGTGCTCCAATCCTCTCCCCACCGCCATGCCTTTGCCATCCAAGAGGTCTAAACACAGCCTGTGGAGGCCCCAAACCAGGCCTATCCTTACATGTTTGTCCTGATAATGCAGCTGCTGCCTGACACAAGGCTGGAGGGGGAGGAAAGAAGAACGAACTGGCCTTGCTGTGAGTTTATGTAGAGATAGCAGAATTATGGGATGGAATAACAATCTTCCAGTCCCCAGAGGACTCTTTTTAACCTTATAGTTCCCAACCTGGGACATGATCTTAGAGGCCTCTTCCATCCTTAATGGTTCCATGATAATAACTGGTAGAATCCACAGTTATTGGCTCTCAAAATGGAGGGAATATGCTGAGCACAAGAAACCATTACCTCAATTACAGTAAGGATGAACCAGGTGACACTATGAAAAACACTCCCCCTGTGAGCACTCCAGCACTGGGATTTGTCACTACAGCTTCTAGTTTAGACAAACACCTGTCAGGAATAGGTTTTGATTTAGTTCATCTCTGAGCATGAGGTGAGGCACTTTGCTCGGTGTTGCAAAGCTAATGGAGGAATGAGCTAAATCTTGAGGTCTCTGCTCCTCTTCTGCTGTGTGTTCCTATTGTCCTTGTACCAGACTACCTGTTTACTGCAAAAATGGGGATGTGATGCAAGTTCTGCAAGTGTGAGAAGTTGTGTTGGTTTGAGGCTAATTGGAATATTTTAATAAAATATATATCACAGTATCACAGTATCACAGTATCGCAAGGGTTGGAAGAGACCTCAGAGATCATCAAGTCCAACCCATCACCACAGCCCTCAAGACTAGACCATGGCACTAAGTGCCATGTCCAAACGTGCCTTGAACGCCTCCAGGGACGGTGACTCCACCACCTCCCTGGGCAGCCCATTCCAGTGACAAATTACTCTCTCAGTAAAGAACTTCCTCCTCACCTCCAGCCTAAACTTGCCTTGGCGCAGCCTGAGACTGTGTCCTCTTGTTCTGTCACTGGTTGCCTGAGAGAAGAAGGTAACCTCCTCCTGGCCACAACCACCCTTCAGGTAGTTGTAGACAGCAATAAGGTCCCCCCTGAGCCTCCTCTTCTCCAGGCTAAACAGTCCCAGCTCCCTCAGCCTCTCCTCATAGGGCTTGTGCTCCAGGCCTCTCACCAGCCTCGTTGCCCTTCTCTGGACACGTTCAAGCACCTCAATGTCCTTCCTAAATTGAGGGGCCCAGAACTGGACACAGTACTCGAGGTGTGGCCTGACCAGTGCAGAGTACAAGGGGAGAATGACCTCCCTGCTCCTGCTGGCCACACTATTCCTGATGCAGGCCAGGATGCCATTGGCCTTCTTGGCCACCTGGGCACACTGCTGGCTCATGTTCAGGCGGGTGTCAATCAGCACCCCCAGATCTCTCTCTGTTTGGCTGCTCTCCAGCCACTCCGACCCCAGCCTGTAGCTCTGCATGGGGTTGTTGTGGCCAAAGTGCAGCACCCGGCACTTGGACTTGTTGAATGCCATCCCGTTGGACTCTGCCCATCTGTCCAGGCGGTCTAGGTCCTGCTGCAGAGCCCTTCTGCCCTCCAACCCAGCAACATCAGCCCCCAGCTTGGTGTCATCTGCGAACTTGCTGATGACTGACTCAATGCCCTCGTCCAGATCATCAATGAAGATGTTAAAGAGGATGGGGCCCAGCACTGATCCCTGGGGCACTCCACTAGTGACTGGCCTCCAGCTGGATGTGGCACCATTCACCACCACTCTCTGGGCTCGGCCCTCCAGCCAGTTCCTAACCCAGCGCAGAGTGTTGGCATCCAAGCCACGAGCTGACAGCTTAGCCAGCAGTTTGCTGTGGGGGACAGTGTCAAAGGCCCTGCTGAAGTCCAGGTAGACCACATCCACAGGCCTCCCCACATCCACCAGGTGGGTCACCCGATCATAGAAGGAGATCAGGTTGGAGAGGCAGGATCTGCCCTGCCTGAATCCATGTTGGCTGGACCTGAGCCCTTGGGCAACCTTCAGGTGTGCAGTTATTGCCCCCAAGATAAACTGCTCCATCATTTTCCCTGGCACTGAGGTCAGACTGACAGGCCTGTAGTTCCCAGGTTCCTCCATCCGTCCCTTCTTGTGGATGGGGATCACATTGGCCAGTTTCCAATCGTCAGGGACCTCTCCTGTGAGCCAGGACTGGTGGAA
>VWZE01017651.1:0-18768 GCA_013396675.1 Eubucco bourcierii
ACTGACAAAGATGTTAAACAGCACTGGTCCCAGCATAAGGGACCAGCATAAGCCATCTAACATGGCTTTAAACACCCCTAGGGAGAAGGCACCCACAACCTCTCTGGACAACCTATTCTAGAGTCATCCTTGTACTGAAGAACTTCTTCCTAAGATCCAGTCTAAACCTACTCTCTCTCAGCTTAAAACCATTCCCCTTTGTCCTATCACTAGACACTTTTATGGAAAGTTCCTCTGCGGGCTTCCTGCAGACTCCCTTCAGGTATTGGAAGGCAGTTCCAAGGTGCCCCCAGCGTCTTCTCTTCTCCAGGCTGAACAACCTCAGCTCCCTCAGCCTATCCTCATAGCAGAGGTGCTCCAGCCCATATGCCCTATCCAAGTTACAAAAGAAACCTCAAAGTAAGATGCTGCTTCAGAGTTGGAGGACAGAGGTGTCCACCCTGTTGCTTGCAGGTCCCTGAGGGTCTTGGAGGAGTTCCAGAGTGTCCAGCAGAGGGTACTAAGAGAAGTGCATATGCTGGCAGGACTCACTATGAGAGGAGTGCTGCCGGGACGTTTGTAGGCTCTGCAAATCTGAATGTTAAGTACAAACCTAAGGTCTGCTGCTGTAAGCCACCAGTCTCTAAAGACAATGCTACATTTTGGATGAGAGAGCAATGTGGCCTTCATTTCTAACTTCCAAGTTTTTCCAGTTCTCATTTGGTCACATTTTGAAGTTGTGCTTCACAATTCCAGCTCTTTACTGTTGGAGTTTTGGGGTTTTTTTTTTTCTCCACACAAAATAATTTTTTTTTGTCCTGGTGAGGTCAATTATTGACATTTTCTATTCCAGAAACTTTTCTTCTCAATCACAGATGGCTCTAAGCTCAGCAATCATGCCAGTATCCTGTGGTGACAGTAAAGGTTTCTCACCAAAACTGGTTCTCTGCTCCTGAGACCTTGTCCACCCTCACAACAAGTCTGATTGTGTGAAACCAAAGGATGCAGCGGAAGTGTTGGGTTGATGGTTGGAGTTGATAATTTTAGAGGTCTTTTCCAACCTTGACCTATGTCTAGCTCTGGAGTCCCTAACACAAGGACAAGGACCTCCTGGAGCAGGTCCAGAGGAGGGCCACACAGATGATCAGAGGGCTGGAGCACCTATCTCACAAGTACAGGCTGAGAGAATTGGAGCTGTTCAGCCTGGAGAAGAGAAGGCCCTGGGGGGGACTCCATAGCTACATTTTGTATCTGAAGGACACCTACAGGAAGGCTGGGGAGGGACTGTTTAGAAGGGCCTGTAGAGACAGGACAAGGGGCAATGAAACTGGAGCAGGGGAGATTTGGCTTGAACATCAGGAGGAAGATCTTTACAATGAGGGTAGTAAAATACAGGTTGCCCAGAAATGTGGTTGAGGCCCTGTCCCTGGAAGCATTCAAGATCATCCTTGATGTGTCCCTGGACAGCCTGTTCTAGTTAGAGGTGTCCCTGCTGACTGCAGGTGGATTGGACAAGATAAGCTTTTAGGGTTCCTTCCAACCCAATGCATTCTGACTCGAGGATTCTATGAAACAGATCCCCAGAGCTACTCTGGCAGCTTTTTCTTTGGTTCATGTTGTCTGCCATGGTTGGTCTTGTATTTTATAGCTGCAGCTAAGATGTGGTAACTTCTGGTCCTTGGAATAACTCATCCTTTTTTAAACAACTCCTTTGAAGCACAGTGCAGGGAATCAAGGAGTGTGGTGGAGAGAAAGGAGCTAAGAGAACAGGAAGAGGTTAGAGTGGAGAAAAGGTGGGAATTCCAGATCTTCCATTCCCACCCAACTACTCTTATTTAAGTGATAGAGAAGTATGTCTTGGTGTGCAACCACAGACCAGGTTGCTGTTTGGGACAGTGAGGGTGGGAAGTGGAAATAATCATTGTTTTTGGCTTGGATGGACATGTCCAAACCAAACCTTCACAGCTATCTTTCCTCATAACTTTTTCCACTTCCGCTACCTGCAACTTTCCCTTTGGAATGTGTGGTGGAAACAGTCCCTGTGGGTCATGAGAAAGGATCAGACCTCTAAACATGTTGTTGTTCCTGTTTTCCAGCTCTTGGCACTCACAAAACCAGGTGATTAAATAGGGTAGGTAGCAGTCAACTAATCCAGCTTTCCTGGCAGGTACAGGGATTTCTCTGCAGAGAAGCAAGGCTGCTGGAGTAGGCATTTTCCCTCTTGGAAAGTCACTTAGCATCATAGAATTGTTTCAGTTGGAAAAGACCTTTAAGATCATCAAGTATAATCCTCAAATTAAGACTACCATGGCCATTAAACCATGTCCACAAGTGCCATATCCACACATTCCTTAAACACCTCCAGGGATGGGGACTCCACCTCCTCCCCGGGCAGCCTGTTCCTATCTCTGATCACTCTTGCAGGAAAGAAAGTTCTCCTAATCTCCAACCTAAATCTCCCCTGGAGGAATTTCAGGCCATTTCCTCTCATTATATCACCTGGTAGCAGGGAGAAGAGACCAACCCCACCTCACTCCAACTTCGCTTCGGGGAGTTGTAGAGAGCAATGAGGATCCCCCCCTGAGCCTCTTATTCTCCAGACTAAACAACCCCAGTTCCCTCAGCTGCTCCTCACCAGCCCTGTTCTTCAGACCCTTCACCAGCTGTGTTGCCTTTCTCTGGACACTCTCCAGCACCTCAATGTCCTTCTTGGAGTGAGGCAACAAAAACTGTACTCAGCATTCAAGGTGCAGCTCCACCAGTGCTGTGTACTTGTTATTCTTTACAACCAAAGCAAGGCAGATGCTGCAAAGGGACATCAGCTTACTAGAAGACCCTCTCTTGCTTTTTTGTTCTAACTTATTACTAGGTACCTTGTCTGCATCACATGGTGACAAACTTCTGGGGCAAGTAAGAAGACAGTTTGGGGGGTTTATTTCTAACCATGTAATGATACAGGGTCTAAAAGCGTCACAGATTGCATTAGGTTAGAAGGGACCCTCAGAGGTCAGCTTGTCCAGCCCCCCTGCAGTCAGCAGGGACACTTCCAGCCCACATCAGGCTTCCCTGGGACACATCAAGTCTGGTCTTGAATGTTTCCAGGAACAGGACCTCAGCCACACCCCTGGGCAACCTATTCCAGCATTTCAAAACTCTCATTGTGCAGAACTTCCTCCTGATCTTCAACCTAAATCTCTCTGCTCCAGTTTCAAACCGCTGCCCCTTGTCCTATCACTACAAGCCCTTCTAAACAGTCCCTCCCCAACCTTCCTGCAGATCCCCTTCAGACAGCAAAATATAGCTCTACTGTCCCCCCAGAGCCTTCCCTTCTCCAAGCTGAACAGCCCCAACTCTCAGCCTGTCCTCATAGCAGAGGTGCTCCAGCCCTCTGACCATCTCGGTGGGCTGGAAAGAATGGACTTTGGCTTTGATCCAGGTTTCTTGTCATGAGTAAATAAAACCAATAATAAAGGTCAATTATCACATACACATGCCCCCTCCCCTTATACAGTGAAGGCAATTTTGAATGTCTGACAGCCTCACACCTTAAAGAAAAGGAGCTGAAAATGACTATGAAGGTTGTGTCCTTCCTCTTGCAGCCTATGAGGTCTATCAGATACGAACACCAAAGCCTACTCGGTGCTGTTGCACAATCACTTCTCTCAGTGAGCTGACCAGTATTTTACTTCTCCTCTAGCCTTCTGAGCCACTGTGGCAGAGTTATTTCCAAGTCACAGAGGTGTTCTCTGGAAAAGCCTCTGAAACACATGACAGACTTATTAGAAGTCATGGGAAGTTTTAACTTGCTGCTATGTTTCTGTTCCCTCTGCGTGCTCCGTGGTGCAGAAGTGAAGAAACATGTGCCTGGCTAGCATGGGGGAATAGAAGAAGGTGGGTGGCAGAAAGGAGTCTGCAGGGCCTGTCCTGGAGCAATCTTAGATGGCTTTGGGAGCCAGGATGCTAGGCAAAATGAGGGGATGATGGAAAATGCATCAGGGAATTGTGACAGAAAGGGCATCTACCTTTTGGATTTGGCTTGCAGAAGGAATGCCCCCCACCCCCCAATTACCTTTCCTTGCTGCTCCTTGTGACCTCATGTTTTGAGCAAGCGCCTTGGTTTCTACTGGGAGACATGATGTAGTCATTTATGAGGTCAGGATGGGGAGAGGACTCAAAAGTCTTTCTTGGAGGAACATTCAGTGGAAGAGTCCAATGGACATAGAGAAAAGAAAGTTTCAAAGCAGATCAATACTGAGCTTAGGAAATGCACAAGACCTCCCTAGTGTTAGAGTCTGTAATAGGCATGGTCTGAAGCATGAGAGGGCTCAGCAGAGGATGTGCTGATGCCAAGCAGGAACGGGAAATCACCAATCTGGCAACAGCCCACAACCAGCAATGGCATGAGGAAACACCACCCCCCAGAGACAGAGCCTGAAGGAGGGACCTCCAGGTTCTGAAGCCAGAAGTTACACAGTCCATCATGTCTTCACTTCTGCATCACCAGTTCTGCCCCCCAACTCTGCTCCCTGAGTCAGGAAACACCTTCTGGCACCTTTGAATGTTGCTCAGCAGGACTGGTGGTGAAAATCAGCCTTTATGAAACTGCAGTCATCCCACTGGGTGTGCCATTGTGCTTCAGAAGTGCTGTTGTGATCTCAGAGAGGCCAAAGCCATCACAGCCTTTGCTGTGTGCATGGGGTCATGAGCTTCCAGTGGCCCCCACTGCAGCAGCATCAGGGCAACTGGATTGACTGGTCCTGGTGAGGTGATCCTGCTCAGTCCCTTGTGTAAATATGCTTCAAGGCAGTCATTCCTTTGCACTACCTCAATAGAATATCAAAGCCTGGAAACACTGGGAGATGGTAGATACATAGAGTGGTTTGGGTTGCAAGTGACCTGCAAAAGTCATCTAGTCCAACCCCCTGCAGTCAGCAGGGACATCCTCCACTAGGTCATGTCGCTCAGAGCCTCATCAAGCCTGACTTCAAATATCTGCAGAGATGGGACCTTGAATAACTCCCTGGGCAACCTGTTACAGTGTTCCACCACCTTCAGAATTTGCTCCTAACACCCAACCCAAATCTAATTTTCTCTAATTTCAAACCATTGCTCCTCATCCTATCACTGCAAGCCTTTGTAAACAGCCCCTCTAAAGGATTCCTGTAGGACGCCTTCAGGTACCAGAAGGAGCAACTCCATATCTCTCAGTCTGTCCTCACAGCAGAAGTGCTCCAGCCCCCTGATAATCTCTGTGGCTCTCCTCTGGACCTGCTCCATCAGGTCCATGCCCTTCATGAGTTGGGGCCCCCAGTACTCCAGGTGAGGTTTCAGTAGAGCAGAGTAGAGGGGCAGAATCACCTCTCTTGATCTGCTGGCCACACCATTGGCCTTCTGGGCTGCAAGTGTAAGAGATGACCAGTCAGGGTCAATCAACAGTCCCAAGACAACACTGCAGATACAAAAGCTGTGTGAAGCACCTCAGGCAGCCCTGGGGACAGCAAGGAGAACATAAAACTGCATGCAAAACTAGCAGCAGGAAAGCTTCAAACCAATCAGGCACTTTTCCTTTGGTCTTAATTTTTCTGCTCTGTGACATGATGCAAACAGCAACATTAAGCAGATGGCCAGCAATGAGGCTGTGTAACAAAACAGAAAAGCTGTTGGCCTGAAGCTTCGGACAAGGACCCATCAAGGGCCAGAAATAAAAGTGACCGCCACAGAACTGGAAGTTCATTTCCCAGTGTCTCTTGTATTCCACATCTAAAAGCTACCTGAAAACACCTGCACTGGAGCCAGCCAGGTTATCCAGAGCCTTCAGCCAGCTCCCTGCCTGAAAACCCCTGCCACTGGAGCCAGCCAGGTTATCCAGAGCCCTCAGTCAACTCCAAGTATCTTCTGCTTTCTGAGCCTCGAGGACCCTAAGGCACTTGCAGCACTGCTATTTGCTGCAATGGCTGCAGCCCAGCTCTCTACTGGCTATATTTATCCCCATCCCCTCAGGAAGTGCCTTGGCAGGAGTTTGCAATGAAAGCCCTGCCC
Organism: Eubucco bourcierii; assembly: GCA_013396675.1. Lineage (NCBI taxonomy): Eukaryota > Metazoa > Chordata > Aves > Piciformes > Ramphastidae > Eubucco > Eubucco bourcierii. Next base: position 6,019 of record VWZE01017651.1, read on the forward strand.
AGAGCACTCTTTGGCACGCCGCGAGCAGCCTTAAAATAGCAGAGTGACATACTGCAATAATTACTCATATTAGCACCGCTCCTTGTGCCGTGTGCCGCTGCGTCCCAGCCGCATCCCGCCGCCTGGCACGCGGGGGGACGCCAGGGGAGAGCTGCCCTTTCCTAAAAGGCAAAGTTCAGTGCCAGGCTCCAGTCCCTGGAACCCACATGGATGCTTCTCCTCCATAGTGCCAACAGAGAGTTGGCGCCGATGCGCCCAGTTGCTTCCAGACCCAAAGGCCGCAGGTGTGGAAGCAGGGAGTTTTGGCTCTCTTCTAGCCCATCCCTCTTGTTTGGGAGGAACATCCTAGAATTAAGGATACTGCTGTTAACTGCTTCGTTCCAGCTTCCTGAGAAGAGAGAATGCTGCAGTCCATTCAGTGTCCTCTGAGATAGAGAAGTTATGGTTCAAAGGCTCCTCTCAGTCTTTTTAGTGAGTGCACTGTCACTCTGGGGAAAATTAGCACCTGCTAGCACACTTCACTTCATTTGCCAGTGCAAGATGTAGTCACCACAGAAAGTCGCTCCCAATACATGTGTGTTAGCCCTTGGGACTTCCACAGTGTCATCTAAGTTGCTCTAAGACCTTCATAAAGCTTAACTATGTCTTCATAGAAAGTTATGACTATGAAGACAGGTCCATGAAGTCAGGAGATGGACCTGATGGAGCAGGTTCAGAGGAGGGCCACAAAAATGATCAGGGGGCTGGATCTGCTCTGCTACAAAGACAGGTTGAGGGAACTGGGGTTGTTCAGGCTGAAGAAGAGAAGGTTCTGGGGAGACCTGATAGTGAGCTTCCAGTACTTGAAGGGAGTATACAAGAAGGATGGAGAGAGACTGTTTACAAAGGCCTGAAGTGACAGGACAAGGGACAATGGCTTCAAACTAGAGAAAATCAGATTTAGACTGGATGGTAGGAATGAGTTCTGCACCATGAGGGTACTGGAACACTGGACCAGGTTGCCCAGGGAGGTGGTTGAGGCCCCATTCCTGGAGATATTCAAGGTGAGGCTCAGCAGGGTTCTGGGCAACCTGATCTAGTTGAGGATGTCCCTGCTGACTGCAGAGTGAGTTGGACTAGATGATTTTTGGAGGCCACTTCCAACCCAACCCCTTCTATGATTCTAACATCTCTCCTTTGCCCCCTTTTTAGGCTCAGTGAGTTCAAAGACATGGAGAGCTATCAGAGCATTCACAAAGAGCAAAGTATGGTTGCAGGAACAGCAGCGAATGGAATCGATGCAGCAAGGCAATTTTTTTTTCATTAAGAAAACTCATCCAGGTCACATGAGCTGGTGAATGTGCTCACAGCCACTTGTGGAACCATGATGCCATGGAAAAATGCTATTCCCAGCAAACATCTGGCTAAACACCACAGCCTCCCATTAAGCAATCTTTACGCTTTTGTCAAGCTGCAAAACATCTTTCAGAATACATCACAGGATCACAGAATGTTAGGGGTTGGAAGGGCCCTCTGGAGATCATCAAGTCCAACCCCTGTGGCAGAACAGGATCATCTAATCTAGTGCAGGTCACACAGGAACGCATCCAGGCAGGTCTCGTAAGTCTCTAGAGAAGGAGACTCCACAGCCTCCCCGGGAGCCTCTTCCAGTGCTCTGTGACCCTTACAGTAAAGAAGTTGCTCCTCGTGTTGAGGTGAGACTTCCTGTGCTGTAGTTTATAACACACCAAAGAACAGTTTCCAAAGCTGCCTTTCTCCAGCGTGTCACCAAACCTACCTCGAAAGCACAATGAACTCAGTATCTGCACTTGTAAGGTATCTGCCAAGCATCTCCTCACCAGCAAGCAATGCACTAGTCATATGGATTGGTTTTTTCTTTTTCCATGCATCAGCCATTATTAAAACTTTCTCCATTAATTCTGAGAGCTCCAGGACCTTCTGCCAAGGTCACCATTCATGGTTGAAAGGGTTGCTCGCTGAGTAATGAGCGCTGACTTCTCTGGAGATTTTCTTCTAAGTCATAATCAAACACAATCTTCTGTTAATTGCTTACACATACTTGGTGCATTAACAAGGGGAGCTTGAAAGCCATGTATATATAAAACCAAACACAAGTGAGGAAGGCAAAGCTCAGATATTAGCACCACACAAGGATTCTGTTGATGGCCTTTCTATCAAAGCCAGATCTGATTACTGACAAGGGGGAAATGTTTTATTTGGCATGAAGCCTTTGCTACAGAAGACCATGTCTCAAATGTGGTGCTGGACGGCTGCTCCTGTCCTAGCATAGATTCTTGCCTCTGAGTAGAGGTCAGAAATAGGTTCCTGCCCTTATTCCTGCTCCAAATCTGGCTGCCTGCTGAAAATTCACTCCTAAGCAGCTGATTTTGAAACAGAGTCAGGTGGTTAGTCACAAAGACTTCTCCTGTGATGTGCCACTCTCTAGTGCTCAGCTTGCCTTCCCACACTCCAAAGCACATGGAGTCTAAGGGAGTACTGTCAGGAGCAAGCAGAACCTCACCAAACCAAGGCAACCCACTCACATAGCATCCCCTCTGCCCTTAAGGCTGGGTTGTTCCAGCTTGAGCAAAGCCTGCCACTGAAAACTGTTCGGTCAGCTTGGCAGTTACCAGGGATGGTTCTCAGCCTTGTCTCACCATGGCCTCTGGCTGAACAGAAGGTGATGGCACAGTTGATCAGTCTGTCCCTGCCCTAAGCCACACCTTAGTTCCCCTCCCCAAAAACTTCCTCAGGCTGACTTGTGATCTAGAGGAACTGACAACTGACAATCTTGGAGTCTGGGTTGATGAAAAGCTCAACGTGAGCCTGCAGTGTGCACATGCAGCCCAGACAGCAACCAAGTTCTAGGCTGCATCAAGAGCAGTGTGGCCAGCAGGGCAAGGGAGGGGATTCAGCCACTTTACTCTGCTCTTGTCAGACCCCACCTGGAGTCCTGTGTGCAGTTCTGGAGCCCTAAGCACAGGAAGGACATGGAAGTGTTGGAGCGGGTCCAGAGGAAGGCCACGAAGATGCTCAGAGGGCTGCAGCAGCTCTGCTATGAGGACAGGCTGAGGGAGTTGGGGCTCTGCAGCCTGGAGAAGAGAAGGTTTCAAGGGGACCTGATAGTAGCCTTCCAGTATCTGAAGGGGGCCTACAGGAAGGCTGGGGAGGGATTATTTACAAGGTCCTGCAATGACAGGACAAGGGGCAATGGGTTTAAACTGGCAGAGGGGAGATTTAGACTGGATGTTAGGAGGAAGTTCTTTACAGTGAGGGTGGTGAGACACTGGCACGGGTTGCCAAGGCAGGTTGTGGCTGCTCCCTCCCTGGAGGTGTTCAAGGTCAGGTTGGATGAGGCCTTGAGTGACCTGTGCTAGTGGGAGGTGTCCCTGCCTAAGGCAGGGGGTTGGAACTAGATGATCCTTGAGGTCCCTTCCAACCTTACCATTCCATGATTCTATGATTCTAACCTCTGTTGGAGCACAGCACAGAGCAGGAGACGACACTGACAGTTCCAGGCAGTAGCAGAGCTCAGCAAGAACCCAAGAGAGGTCAGCGTTCAGGAGAACATCTGTCTTGATCTCTTATATGCCAGTTACACCAGAGAGCCTGCACAACCCTCAGCCTTCTCCTGCTGCTATCAGTCCTCTGCTCTTAAGATCACTTAAGGTACTCACAAAAGAGGACCTTCTGGAGCTACCATACCTTGGTATTCAAATGTCTCAGCTGAGGCTACAGGCCACAATCTCACACCAGTTAGACAGGACCAGACATATTTATATGTCTTAGGACTTTGCTGCTTAGGTATGCAGAGGGACAACCTCTACTCCCCGTAAGGAAATCCAGAGGGTGCAGTGATGCAGAACCATCAGAGCTTGCCCAAGCCTGCCATTTTTCCCTCTTTTTCATTTTTTCCCTTGGAGACACTGGTGCATGAGTACTTCAGACCCTTGAACTGACCAGAGAGTAATTTCAGTGGGTGCTTCATCTTCAAAAGAGGTCAAGGTCCCAGAGAAGTATAAAAGAGATGCCTGGGCCTCTTCTCCTTGCTTATGCTTTATGGTCCTTCTGCAGGTTAAGTTAACAGATTTTTCTAGGTTTACCACAATCCATATTACATTACTTTTCCATTCCCAGTTTCCAATTATACTGCTTCTCCCCCTAAGCTCATAAAGTTCTTTTTAAAAGCTCATAAAATTTCACCTGTGTACCTTTATGGCTCTCAGGATATGAACTAAACTCAACTGATTTAGTTCTATTTACCACTGCTGAACTTCACAATGTAATTCACCATGCTACCTTTCCAGGAGGAACAGTTCACTTCCTTCTCCTTTCCTCTTGCTGAGTTCTTCCAGCACAGAATCACAGAAGGGATTGGAAGGGGCACATAGGGGCTGGAAGGGATCTTGAAAGCTCATCCAGTCCAACCCCCCTTCCAGAGCAGGATCACCTATAGTAGATCACACAGGAACACATCCAGGTGGGTCTTGAATATCTCCAGAGAGGGAGACTCCAGAACTTTTTTNNNNCGAGGGAGGGGGACCCCACAATTTTTTTTTTTTTTTTTTTTTTTTTTTGCTGGTGTGGAAAACTCACCAGCTAAAAATGTAAATAAGAGTCTACACCAACAGACAGGTTATTTTCATAGGATGGTTTGGGTTGGAAGGGACTTTACAGATCACCTAGTTCCAACCCCCTACCATGGGCAAGGACACTTTCCACTAGAACAGGTTGCTCAAGGCCTCATCCAACCTGGCCTTCATCATCTCCAGGAAGAGGACATCCACAGCCTCTTTGAGCAACCTGTTCCGGTGTCTCACTGCCCTTACTGTAAGGAATTTCTTCCTAATCTCCAGTCTAAATCTCCTCTCTTCCATCTTAAAGCCTTTGCCCTTTGTTCTATCACTTCAAGCCCTCTCCCCAGCTCCAAGATCTTTCTGGAGCCTTCTCTTCCTCAGGTTGAACAGCCCCAACTCTCTCAGGCCATCCCCATAGGGGAGGTTCTCCAGCCACTTAAATCATCTTTGTGGCCTCTTCTGGACTCCTTCCAGCAGTTCCATGTCCTTATTATGTTGCAGGCACCAGAACTGGATGCAGGATTCCAGATGGGGTCTCAGCAGAGCAGAGGGGCAGAATCTCCTGCTTTGGATGCAGCCCAGCACACAGCTGCCTTCTGGGCTGCCAGTGACCATTGCTGGCTCGTGGGGAGTCTTTCACCAACTGACACTCTCAAGTCCTTCTCCTCCAGACTGCTCTTGAGCCACTGCTCACCCAGGCTCTATTTGCACTTGGGATTGACCCAACCCAGGTGCAGATTTCCTGCCTCTCTCCCAGCCATCATGTCTGTGATCATCCATACCATATATTCATAGAATCATTGAATAGTTTGGGTTGGAAGGGATCTTTAAGGATCGTCTGTTCCAAACCCCCTGCAATGAACACGAACATCCTCAACTAGATCAGGTTGCTCAGAGCCCCAGAGAACCTGACCTTGAATGTTTACAGCTGTGGGGTATCTACCCCTGCTCAGGGCAACCTGTTCCTAGTTTGGTCCCTTACTTCTTTCCAGAAGGAAAAACAGGTGCTGCTGATAGGACTGCTACTCCACATTTCCACGAGGCAGGCAGTGCAGGTTTGGTCTCAGTTTTGGTCCCCTCTCCTGAGATAGTCTTTCACTGCTCCTCTGGGACCCTCCACACCAGCCTCTTCTGAGTATTTGCACACAGTAAGGCAGAGCACACAACAGATCCCAATTAGCATCATGTTCTGAAAGCACTACCCTGGCTGGTTGCCACAACCCCCCCACACACATAGTTTTGGTTTGGGGGTTTTCTAGGGGGGTGACACAAGAAAAAAAAGGAGAAACCCAGAGAAAAATAATAATGATGTGCCAAGGCCATAGCTTGACAAAGACCTAAGCCAAGAGACAAAACCTAAGCCAAGAGCTATGGTGTGGGTGCAGCCAGGCTGTTTCAGAAAGATTCAGCTTCCAGCAATACTGAGGCCAAATATTACATACCCCTGTGGTCTGGGGACACCCCGACCAGGAGTGGCTGCCTTCAAGAACACAGACAGACAACAAGAAAGTTCCAATGTCAAACCCAGCTCCAACAAGCACTCAAATCCATGGCAGCACCTCGCATCTCTGAACAGCCTGAGAGGATGCCTTGGTACAGCAAACCTAGGTCAGGCTTCTCTTGGTCTAGCCAAGGTTGCACTCAGGTTGGGGCAACCTTTAATATCAATCCAAGTTGGAGGATGATGATATTGAGAGCAGCCTTGCAGAGCAGGACTTGGGAGTACTGATGGGTGAGAAGCTGGACATGAGCCGGCGATGAGCACTTGCAGCCTGGGCTGCATCAAAAGCAGCATGGCCGACAGATGGAGAGAGGAGATTCTGCTCTCTGCTCTGCTCTGGGAGACCTCACCTGGGGTGCTGTGTCCAGCTCTGAGGAACCTAGCAAAAGAGAGACATAGACCTGCTGGAGCAGGTCCAGAGGAGGGCCACACAGATGATCAGAGGGATGGAGCACCTCTGCTGCAAGAACAGGCTGAGGGAATTGGGGCTGTTCAGCCTGGAGAAGAAAAGGCTGTGGGAAGACCTTAGAGATACATTTCAATATCTACAGGAAGGCTGGGGAGGGGCTGTTTAGAAGGGTTTGTTGTGACAGGATGAGGGGCAATGGTTTGAAACTGGAGCAGGGGAGATTTAGGTTGGACATCAGGAGGAAGTTCTGTACAATGAGAGTGGTGAAATAGTGGAACAGGCTGCCCAGGGAGGTGACAGAAGCCTCATCCCTGGATGTTTATAAGGCCAGGCTGGATGTGGCTCTGAGCAACCTGATCTAGTGTGAGGTGTCCCTGCCCATGGCAGGGGGGTTGGACAAGATGATCTTTGAGGTTCCTTTTCATCCCTGACAATTCTGTGATCCTGTGGTTCAAGATCAGACTCAGTGTGTCCCTGGGCAGCCTGCTCTAATTGGAGGTGTCCCTGCTGACTTCAGGGGCATTGGACAAGATGCCCTTTGAGGGTCCCTTCCAACCCAATGCAATCTGTGAATCTGTGCTCAAAGAGGCCTTAGCCAACAGAAGACCAACAACAACCATACACTTGATAATGCTATCCACAAAGTAAGACAGTAGCCAGGCAGAAACCCAAAGCTAGAGGCAAAGTTTATCTAAACACATTGGAGTTGCCATGATTTCTTTTCCCATTTTAGACAAGACCATGAAAACAGTTTTGATCTTTAGCCCTTTATTTCCTTTATGGTTGGAACATGAAGTGAATCAACATTTCAAGACCTCAAAAATATTTTGATTTGCTTTTGGTATTTGCTTATAAAAATGGTTGGAGTTTGCCAGGGAGTGGAGGAGTTGGGCTATTTTTTGCTGCTTGGGGAAGGAATGAATTTGCAAGGGGTAGAACAGGAACTGGCTCCAGACTTTCCAGCTTTGTGGTTCATTCTCTCCTGGTTTCATAGTAAACCAGGTTTGGTTTTGTAGTTTCATTGGGCTGCAATGATCCTATGCTGCTTAATTTCTCACAGCCTGGTGACTCTGAAGCAAGTGTTCAGCCCCAGTAGCCTCACACCTTGGCAGTACTCACTTCTGCACAGTGCTGACCTTCACAGAAGGAGCACAATCCCTCTCCCATGTGCACCTTGTAGGTCACATTGCTGCCATGGGAGCGAGGGCAGTGGCCATGCAAAGCCATAGAACCATAGAATCATTAAGGTTGGAAAAGACCTGTTGCAATGCCTGACCACTCTTGCATCAAAGAGGTGCAGCCAACAGCATCCTGGATACAGGAGGAAAATATCACCCTCAGTTCCTCAAAGGCTTTTTTGAAGTCCTGCTCCCAGAGGCACCATCTGCACTGCAGCACTGAGATGATAGGGGTCAACCTGATCCAAGTTGTGAGCTGATAATGTGCAGCCAAAGAGCAGCTAAGCCAACTCTACCTGCTCTTCACAGCATCCCTGCTGGAGGTTATCCCCATCTCAGATATGCACACTCATGGAAAGCACTTCTCTCAAATTGTGTCCTACTCACAAAACCCCATGGCTATTTACATGAATGTAGCTCATGTGGCTTGGGGTCCTTACCACATAGCCATACCACATCTAAAAGAATCAAAATACTCAGAGGATGTCAGTGATCAGAGAATGGGTTAGGTTGGAAGGGACCTTAAAGATCATCTACCTCAAATCCCCCTGCCACGGGTATAGGGACTCCTTCGACTAGACCAGGGTGCCCGATGTCTTGTCCAGCCTGGCCTTAAATGCACCATCAGGTGCTGTAACTCCTTCAGCAAACATAAATGCAGATGGAAAACCATATGTGTGCCCAGACCTGGTGCCATCCTCTCAGTCATTGCTCTCCATCATGTCCTCCTCCTCATCCTGGCAACATCCTCCTGCTTTAAACTGACATCAGCACCCTGAGTCACAGCTGCGACAGCACAGTACTCACAGACTGCACTCTGCTGCATCATCTTGAGCAAGGTAGGATCACAAAATGGTTTGCATCGGAAGGGACCTCTAAAGGTTACCCAGTCCTACCCCTTTTGCAGTAAGCAGGGACATCCTCAACTGGATCAAGTTGCCCAGAGCCTTGCCTTGAATATCTCCAGGGATGGGGCCTCAACCACCTCTCTGGGCATCCCATTCCAGTGCTCCACCATCCTTAGTGAGATTAACCAGTGGCTGGGCTATTGCAGCTGCTCCCAGAACTGGCTGTAGATGTGAATGGATGTAAACCTCCTAGCAGAATTGTAGGTCCCACACCATCTCTCTGTGCCACTGAAATGCAGAGAGGCTTTACCTGCAGTCCTTGCTGACAGACACATGTGCTCTGCTGGTGCACCAAGCCAGCTGGATGGGAATCAAGCAAATCGGGGCTAGCTATTGTGGCTTTCAGTCTGAGCTGGCCCACATCCTGCCAGCTCAGGGCACAGGTTCACCTGTCTGCAAAGACACTATGTGGGCAGAGAAAGCAAGAAGACATGGAGGGTGGTGTTAGTCTCTTTGAGAGCACCTAATGATCCAAGGAGTGAGAGCTGCTGTAAGAAGTGAGCCTCTCCTCACCCTGCAGTGCCAGACTGCCTTTCTTTACTGCTAGCTGCTTCCAGGCTGCAGGCAGGTGAACAAACAAGCACGTGGGACCTGGAGCTTTGCTAAGCAATGTGGCTTACATAAAAGAAAATTACATATTAGTCTCTTTCTCCATTTTTAAATCAGCTCAAGTTAATAAAGACTAACCATAATTTTTTCTCCTTTCAGTGGAAACTTCTTTGACACATTTAGGTTAATAAGTCCATTTGATAGATGACTTATCACTCAGGTTAACATTTCCTAATCACTTCCCTGTCCTGCAGCCCCCCTGGCTGAAGACTGATGAGAGCTTCTAATAGCCACCACAGCTGCCTTTCTCCTGCCAGTGTTGGGCATGGCACCAAGCACTGCAGCTAATGATGCTGAGGCTCTGTGGGTTTTCTCTGCAGGGTGGCCATGGCTTGAAACTCAGCTGAAAATAGCTCCTGGGACATGGGCAGTGGACATTTTCACCCTAGTAATAGCCTTGTCTTTTTAGAGTGGTAGAGGAAAGTCTATGGCAATGCCTTGCAAGGAATGATGGTTCTAGAGTGGCACATTCTGCAGGGCACAACTCCATGGGATGGGTGAAGAGCACCCCAGCCCCACTGCTGGCCTTGGAGCTGGACATCAGCCCCATGGCTCTTCAACTGGGAAGGATGTTTGTGCAGTGCCAGCAACTCAGTGAGGAGGAGAGCATGCAGGTTGGTTGAGGAGCACCCATGGGTGAAACCTAGTGGGGTGGTCACAGAGGCTCAGGAGAGGGAGTGCCAGGGCCTGCCAACCTGCAGCCACTACCAGATCAATAAGCAGCTGAAGCAGTGCCCAGTAAATACTTGCACATTTTAGCTGCCGTGTTGGATGTTCCCAGCAAAGGTGCCTGGAGAGTTCCACAGCAGTTCCACCTGCTCTGTCACCCTTCCCTGGGTGGGTTCCTGGTGAGCACAACTCCTCACCTGCCCTGCCTGGGGCATGATTTCACACATGCTTCCCATCTCCACAGGCCTCTGCTACCAAAGGGAAGATCTTGGCTAGTATCAGAGAGCACAATCTGGATTTTGTGGGGATGAGCTCTGCTTTCTTAGAGGCCATCAACAGTGGAAAGCGCAAATGAGAAAGTGCAGGGAGGTGCTGTGCTGCCACCCCCCACGGCCCCAGCTGTGCTCTGGCCATCCAAATACACAGGAAAAGATGCAAAGCTGGAGCAAGCTGCTGCCTTTGGTCTTGGGATGAGGCATACCAACACTTCACAGGACAAAACAAGTGCAATCTACTCTAGCCAAGAGAACTGCACCTACAGGAACACTGTTTTTGAGGGCTGCGCTCAGGGATACTCTCAGGCAGCAGCTTAAAGGACAGAACTGGGGAGTCATCAGAATCCTGCATATTTTTTCTTGCTGTGCTCATTACACAAGAGACAGGATCACAGAATCATAGAATTGCTTTGGCTGGAAAAGTTCTCTAAGATCATACAGTCCAACTGTCAACCTAACGCCACCATGGCCATTAAACCACGTTCCCAGATGCCATGCCCACACATTTCTTGAACACCTCCAGACATAGTGACTCTACCACCTCCCTGGGCAGCCTGTTTCAGTCCCTGGCCACTCTTGCAGCAGAGAGACTTTCCCTAATCTCCAACCTAACACCCCCCACACAGCCCAGCACAATTTCAAGCCATTTCCTCTCATTCTATTACCTGATACTAGAGAGAGACAGCTAACCCTTACCTCACTCCAATCTCCTTTCAGGGAGCTGTAGAGAGCAATGAGGTCTCCCCTCAACCTCCTCTTCTCCAGACGAAGCAACCCCAGTTCCCTCAGCTGCTCCTCACCAGACCTGTTCTCCAGACCCTTCTCCAGCTTTGTTGCACTTTGGACATGCCCCAGCAATGCATTAGAGGCTTTTCATTTCAAGCAACTCATCATTTAACTCATCTGCTTAAACCTGCTCTGGTAGCAGAATGGGAGTCTGGGGGTGCCCAGCCCCAGAAGCAGTGCTGGCAACAGTACTCCACAGCTGGATTTGATTCGATTGCATTATTGTGCTTCCCCTTCCTGCCTTCCTGCTCAGCCCCAGACAAGGAAGTGAAACACCTGCCCAAGAGAGCAATCTGGAAATGGGGAGGTCTCTTCCTCAGAGACAAACACTGTCTCTCTGCAGCATGTTTAACTTTCCTGTTGGGGGAAAGGGGCTGGCAATAAAAGGTGGGGACTTTTCTTCTGCCATATTGACAAATCATAGAATCACAGCCTGGTTTGGGTTGGATTGTCTAGTTCCAACCCCCTGCCATGGGCAGGGATGCCTCCCACTAGACCACATTGCTCAAAGCCTCATCCAGCCCAGCCTTCAACACTTTAAGGGATGAGGCAATCACAGCTTCTCCAGGCAACCTGTTCCAGTGAAACAACCTCACAATAATGAACTTCTCCTTAAGGTCCAATCTAAATCATAGAATCATAGAATGGTAAGGTTGGAAGGGACCTCAAGGATCATCTAGTTCCAACCCCCTGCCATAGGCAGGGACACCTCCCACTAGTACAGGTTACTCAAGGCCTCATCCAATCTGGCCTTGAACAGGGAGGGAGCATCCACAATCTCCCTGGGCAACCTGTTCCAGTGCCTCATCACCCTCACCTTAAAGAACTTCCTCCTAACATCTCCTCTCCTCTAGTTTCAAACCATTGCCCCTCACCCTGTAACTACAAGCCTTTGTAAAAAGTGCCTCTCCAGCTGTCCTGTAGCCCCATTCAGGTATGGGAAGACTGCTGTAACTCCTCCCTGGAGCCTTCTCTTTTCCAGGCTGAGCAGACCAAACTCTCTCAGCCTGTCCCCATAGGGGATGTGCTCCTCTGATCATCTTTGTGGCCTCCTCTGGACCCTCTCCAACAGATCCCTGTCCTTCTTATGTTGGATGCACCAGAGCTGGACACGGCACTCCAGGTTGGGTCTCACCAGAGAGAGGTATATGGACCTACCTTAAAGAACATTTAGTGTCTCTCTACTCATAAAATCTGAGAGTTTGCACATAAAATTTAATCTCAGACCCTGATTATATTTTTCCTGAATGTTTCTACCTTTTTTTCTACCTGTTTTCTACCTTTTCACCGGGTTCACCAGCCTTAAAATTCACCGTTTGCCACCTACCACTCAGACCCTGCTCCATGGAGGAGGAGACTTCTCTGCAGGAGGGGTTACAGCACTGAGCAGAAGTGCAAGCAGAAAGAGAGAGACTTCTGCAAAATGTGGCTGTGATTCAGTTCCTCTTCTCTACCCAAGCATTTGGACCTGTACCCCTTTCCATTTCACTTTTCTTACACCACTTCCCTTACTCATTCCAAATACTCATGGCCATCAAACACTTGTGGCCATCTCAGTGAAGCCCAGATACAGAAGTCACCCTGAAGCCAAGTGAGGGCACTTTTGCAGAGCTGATGATTTGGGTTGTCTCATTTTTGGCTACCCACAGTGGGGTTTCAGAGAGACCTGAGATGCCCTGATGCCCACTTGCAACAAGGCCACTTAATGTATTCAGAGCCAAGATTATGAAAACCCTCAAGCTCCTGAAAATAAAATGCCAAGTGTCCTCTGAAAATTGAGGCAGATCCTGTCACACAAAAAAAAAAAAAAAAAAAAAAAAAAAAACCCCAAAACAAAA
>VWZE01017651.1:18776-41386 GCA_013396675.1 Eubucco bourcierii
AAGATCCAGGATATTCAACCTGTTCTTGTGGGTGAGAATAGAGTGGGCAACAAAGATGCAAATGACAACTTCTTGCAATCAACATTGCTAGATTACCCAGCAGCCCAAAGAGCCAGTTGTGTCCTGGTGAGCAAGGCAAAGGAGGGGATTGCTACCCTCTACTCTGCTCTTATGAGGTCCCACCTGGAGTACTGGGTCCAGCTCTTGGAGACCTCAGCATGAGAAGGATCCGAAGGGAGTGAGTCCAGAGGAAGCCATGAGGAGATCAGAGGGCTGGAGTATCTCTCCCATGAGGGAGTTTGAGCTGTTCAGCCTGGAGAGGGCTCTGGGGAGACCTTAGAGCAGCCTTCCAGCATCTGAAGGAGGCTACAGGAAAGCTGGAGAGGGACTTTTTATAAGAGCCTGTGGTGACAGGACAAGAGGCAGTGGTTTGAAACTAGAGCAGGGTAGATTTAGGTTGGATGTCAGGAAGAAATTCTCTACCATGAGAGTGGTGAGACACTGGAATGGGTTCCACAGAGATGTTGTGGATGCCTCATCCCTGAGTGTTCAAGGCCAGGCTGGATGAGGCTTTGAGCAACCTGATCTAGTGGAAGTTATCCCTGCCCATGGCAGGGGCTTGGAGCTAGATGACCTTTAAAGTCTCTCCCAACTCAAGCCATTCTATGATTCTGCGATCATTATGTCTGCCACCCAACCACAGAGGCAACAAGGCACATTCTCCTTCTCTGAGTCCACCCTTCCTCACAAGCATCTTCTTTCCTGCCACCAGGGAGCTGATGCAGGGAAAAGGGCTGCAGGAGGGACTCCCACAAGGGAATGATGATCTGCTTGCTGCTGTCACTTCTCCAAGGTCATCCTGCACGGCAGTGGAGCATTGCCACACTGCTGCTGTCCTGCCACTCACATTTTGAGATCTGTTGCCATGGCACCAGGGTACAATTCACTTCTTGACTCTGCCCTGTGGATCTCTCCCATCAGAGGCAGGCCTGGAACTGCAACCTTGGCTGTTTTTAGCCACGTGCTGCATAATGCAGAACTTGATGACCATCTGCATGTCTTCATTAGTCAGCCATTCCCAGGTGCTCAGGGAAAGGAGCAGGCAGCCAGAGAGAGGACAAAGGCTGGGATCAAACCCTGAGCAAGGGTGGCTGCTTGCTGTGCTTTTTGGTGAAGAACTCAAATCCATCATGAGGCAGCTAGATGGAAAGGGATCTTTCATCCCTGTGAGCTGAAGGGACATGGAGCTGTCAGCCTCCTTCTCCGAGGTGTCCACACTGCCCGAGACACCCAGGCACCACATGAGGATGTGGGCTTCTCCCTACCTTCCTTTATCCAATGATCTGCTCCCCAAGCTCACCTTGTACTTGCAGTTCTGGGAGAGGTATACCAGGGCAGGAAGCTGTGAGGGCTGATTGAGGTTCTCCAACAGAGATCATGAGGAGCATTCCCAGCCCTGCCAGTTTTCCCTCCCTACACTGCCCTCAAGCTGGTTGCACACCCAGAGCATGTCACGCTGATCCAGCCAGTGATGGGATGACAGCATGGACCTCTACAGGTGTCTGAAGCAGAGGGGAAGGTGATAGGACTCCAAATGCCATTAGAGACGTGCCACAGGCAAGGCTATAGGAAGAGCTGAAATGCCCTGGAGATCACCAGGGCACAGAATCACAGAATGCCAGGGGCTGGAGGGGATCTTAAAAGCTCATCCAGTCCAACTCCCCTGCCAGAGCAGGATCACCTATAGCAGATCACACAGGAACACATCCAAGCAGGTCTTGAATATCTCCAGACAGGGAGACTCCACAACCCCCCTGAGCAGTATATTCCAGGGTTCTGTCACCCTCACAGGGAAAAAAAACCCTCCTCATCTTTACATGAAACTTTCTATGCCTCAGAGAGCCTGGCTCCAGCCTTCTAGCACTCACCTTTTACATGTTCATAAACACAGATGAGGTCACCTCTCAGTCTCCTGTTCTCCCAGCAGCACAGCCCAGCTCTCTCAGGCTCTTCTCATAACAGAGATGTTCCATTCCCTTCTTCATCTTTGTGGCTCTGCACTGGACTCTCTCCAGCAGTTCTGTGTCCCTCTTGAACTGGGGGAGCCCAGAACTGGACACAGTGCTCCAGATGTGGCCTTACCAGGGCAGAGTAGATGGGCAGGAGAACCTTCCTCGACCTACTAAGCACAGCTCTTCTAATACACCCCAGAATGGCATTGGCCTTCCTGGCCACCAGAGCACATTGCTGGCTCATGGTCAACCTCCCATCCACTAGGACTCTCAGATCCTTTCCCCTTCACTGCCTTCCAACAGGTCAGTCCCCAACCTATACTGATACCTGGGATTATGTAGCAGCAGTGCTATGTGATGGATACTTAGGCTGTGTGGAAGGGGTCAGACAGCTCCTGCCCAGCCTGACCTGGTGTGTAGACTGCCAACCCACCAAAGCAGCAAGCCTGTACTTTTGCACTTTGTGTGGATGTGCTTGGGTTCTCTGCAGGTTGTTGAGACCTAAGGGCAGATCTGCCAAATCATACATTGGTTTGGGTTGGAAAGGGCCTTAAAGGTCTTCTAGTTCCAACCCCCCAATCATGTGCAGGGACACCTTCCACTAGGCCAGGTTGCTCAAGGCCTCATCCAACCTGGCTTTCAACACCCCCATGGAGAGAGTATCCACAATCTCCCTGGGCAACCTGTGCCAGTGTCTCACAACCTTCACTGGAAAGAAATTCTTCCTAACGTGCAGGGTAAATCTACTCTCTTTCATCCTGGGTGCTCCTGTCCGAACACACTGAGGGGTGTGGGTATCCCTTCAGGCAGGCTGGATTTAAACCAAGCTCAAGAGCAGCTTCTTCAGCAGCAGAGCCATGCTCTGGGCTGGCAGACTCAGTGGGCCTGGGGATGCTCTGACTGAGAGGTGACATCAGGAAACCAAACTTCAGCTCCAGGCTCAGATGTGTCCACACCAGAGGAGGTGCTTGGGCCTGAGGTTACTGGAAAGACTTCTCTTCCCATCACCCTGAAAAAAACAACATTATTCTGGCTTTATCTCCCCAGCTGGCAAGCAGCTGTTGGAGAGAAAACATCACGGTTGGAGAGAAAACATCAAGATTGGAGCTGCTGAGGCAGCCTAATTCCCTCTAGTGCCATTGCCCAGGGGCACTGTGGCAGCCCTGAGACAGATGTGCTGTTCCTGCTCTGCTAAGGAAGGTCAGCTTGCAAGGACAGCAAAGCCACAGTTGGGGCGTAGTGCTTGGAAAACTAAATATTGCTGGTGTGGGTCCTTGTGCAAGGTCTGAGATCCAGGCAGGTTTGGGTGCAACCCCTCACACGGAAGGGCCTCCTCTGTTTCTGATGTCTGAGAGTGTAGCTCCAGAGAAACCCAAGGAGCTGGGCTGATTCTCACCAGCTGCAGAGCTGATGACTGAAGTGGTGCTGCCTCACTCCATATTTTTCTTGTTTTGGATAACATCAAGGGGGCAAATCAAGGCCATGTGAGGCTCTGAGCTAAATCCCTTGCTGTGATGTAGGAAATGTGAACAAGTGCAGCCATGTGTGATGACATGAGGGACCAATGTCCTCTCTGAATGGATTAAAGATGAGACCAAAATATTCCCACCACCAAGCCTGAAATGAGCTGCTGAAAGGAGCTTCCTCCCAAGCAATGCTTTCAATGCTGATGCCCTCAAGTTCATGCCACTTGCAATATCACAGAATCAACCAGGTTGGAAAAGACCTTCGAGATCATCCAGTCCAACCTATCACCCAACACCTTCTAATTAACTAAGCCATGGCACCAAGTGCCTCATCCAGTCTCCTTTTAAACACCTCCAGAGACAGTGACTCCACCACCCCAGGCAGCCCATTCCAATGCCAGTCACTCTTTCTGTGTAGAACTTCCTAACATCCAGCCTAAACCTACCCTGGCACAGCTTGAAACTGTGTCCTCTTGTTCTGTCACTGGATGCCTGGGAGAAGAGACCAACCCACCCCACCTGGCTACAACCTCTTTTCAGGTAGTTGTAGACATCAATGAGGTCTCCCCTGAGCCTCCTCCTGTGCAGGCTGCACACTCCCAGCTCCCTCAGCCTCTCCTCAGAGGGCTGTGATCCAGGCCCCTCACCAGGCTTGGTGCCCTTCTCTGAACATGTTCAAGCACTTCAACATCTTTCTTAAATTGAGGAGCCCAGAACTGGACACAGTATTCAAAGTGTGGCCTGACCAGTGCTAAGTATGGGGCAGAAGAACTTACCTGGTCTTCTGTGTGGGGCTTTTTCAGCTTAATGAGTGCTGTGCTTCCTCCCTGTCCTCATGAAGACTGGTCTAGAGGTGACAGTGTTGCAGATGAGAGCCATGCTGGTGGGTAGGGAAAAAAAAAAAAAAAAAAAGAGGTGGCTCAGCTTGAACCAAGCAGTGCACAAGCATAGAAAGCATGAGCTGTAGAACCAGGCTGGCGTCAGCAGGATCATTTCACAGGGATGTCTCATCAGACACTGTAGCATGACTGGTGGACTACCAGGTGCTGCAGAAAGACCACATCCAGCCCAGTGACACCCACCACAGCAGCTTCCTACTCCTAAGGCCATACCAGCAGTGCAATGCATCATTTCCCCAGCTCTGATGACCCACAGCTGAATCAGTGACCTGATGAGAAAAAACACTGTGGCCCAACCACCCCAGCATGTCCCTACTTATCCCACTCTGGCATTCAACAAGGATGTCTTTGATGCCTTTTCCAGCCCTCCTGCTGTGAGGGAGAGTCTGATAGCAAAAGAGGGTCTAGGAGCTGAATTCAGGCAGCTGAACAAAATTGGACCTCAGCCTTCCCCATCGCATGCTAGAATTGTTTGTTTATCTTCTTGCTTCCTCTGTAAAACAACTCATCCCAGCTGGGGCATGAGGAAAGGAACAATAGCCAGATATTTTTAGGACTTATCTGTGAATCATTGGTGACTACTTTTTCCATTTGGTCACCCAGACCACTTTGTTTTAGCAGGAGACCCTGCAAAGCATTTTAAGCCATGAGAGTACAGGGAAGGAGTAGTCCTGGCAGTCAGGGATCCCCCTGCACATCTGGCAGTGCCAGTCCTGCCTGTTGGCATCATCTTTATGCTGTCTCTAAGAAGTGAGACACCACTGGGACCTCCAAGTGGGTTACATCCATAGAAGTTACCCATAACCTGCCAAAGGGTTTGGACTTATGGGTGCCACAAAGATGCTGAAGGGAGTGGAACATCTCCCTGTGAGGAAAGGCTGAGGGAGCTGGGGCTCTTTAGCTTGGAACAGAGGAACCTGAGGGTGACCTCATGATAAAGATGTGCAGGGCAGATGTCCTCTGTCAGGAGGACAGAGCCAGGCTCTGCTCAGTGATGTCCAATGACAGGACAAAGGACAATGGGTGCAGGCTGGAGCCGTGGAGGTTCCACGTAAACAAAAGGAAAAACTCGTTTGCTGTGAGGGTGCCAGAGCCTGGAGCAGGCTGCCCAGAGAGCTTGTGGAGTCTCCTTCTCTGCAGACATTCAAAACCTGCCTGGATGTGTTCCTGTGTGTCCTGCCTTGTGTGCTTCTGCTTTGTCAGAGGGGTTGGCCTGGGTGATCTCTCAAGGTCACTTCTACTTCCCCCCCTTCCTTTTATTATTTTTTTTTTTCCAATAAGAAAGATGTCTCTCTTTTATTTAGATGTAAACCAGGGGTTTTACCCAGGTGTTAATTTTCTTTACCCTATTGCAGCATCCCCAACCACACAACACAGACACTTAAAGGCTGCTGCAGCCCAGGAGAGATGAGTGCTTGATGAAATGAGCAAGGCACCTGCTCATTAAGCCCCACAGGTTAACGATGCAAATCCACAGCCTAAATATAACATGTGACAGAAGTCTCAGACAGCACACAGCAATATGTTGCCTCAGGGGACTGTCAGGGACAGGACCAGCCCAGCCATGATATGCGAACACATGGCCAGAGGTACAGCAAGAGGAAGCAGCAGCTTTGGGGCCTTATCGGTCCCCTGAGGGCCACCGTTTACATGCACTACCAGATCACTTCAGCAATATCATAAGGTCTCTGGCAAGAGAGAGAGAGAGAGAGAAGAGACAACACAAAAGGCAAAGCTTCTACTTCTCCTCCATCGCCTCAGCCAGGGGCAACGTCAAGGGAGAAACCAGCGATGGGTTTCGAAAGCCCTTAGTGAGTTAGGAGCACAAGTTCTGCTGCTTGTGAAACATGGACTAGTCATGGGAATGATTTCTCCTTTGCAAAGAGAGGAAAAGGGTTACTAGGTCACAGATTCCCCAATCTCTGCCATTTAGCCTCCTCTGAAGCAGTAGCTCCCAGTAAACTGCAGATGTAGCCCACAAAGTTGCTTTTCAGCAGTGGTTTCTTTTCTCATGTTGCTAAGATGAGGCAGTGTAGGTGCAGAGAGGGGAAGAGATTTGTTTCAGCTTGCATGGAGTATCACAGGAAGTTATGCCTGCTTGTCCTTAATCACAGCTCTATCAGCAGCCATCCAGACTTCTAACGTGGCTTCTCACATTAGCCCCAGGGACCTTCCATCCTGTGGTTTTCCCAAGCCTATCTCACTCTCCTTACCACCTCCTGCCGAGGTCTTTAATAAGGATGTTTAATCTTTTCCATGCTTCGGGGCAGGTCTGGAGCACTCACCTTGCCCCAGCCCTCTCTCACTTTGCATAGCACTGATTCACACGAAATGCAGGCACGTCCCATGCTTCACATGAATCATTCCCTTTCCAGCTTGCCTTCCCAGCCATAATATTTGCGTGGAGCACTTTTATTCTATTAGCCCACAAAAAAAAGCACTCCATTACTTAAGCCCTTTCCCAGATCATCCACTGGGTTTCTCTGAGGAAGCTTTTTTTTTTTTCCACAGCACTGCCTTATTAGAAATCCCTTTCCTTTCTAAAATGCAGGGGTGGAAGGATGTGAGGGAAATGAGTCTACCATGGACTCATGCAGCTGTTTCCCAGCAGCTTACACTCAGTAATTCGTATTTCTGAGGACATGTGTGAATGAGAGCATATTGCTTTCTTCCTGTGCATATATAATCACTTTCTAACACCTACCAGGAAAGCTAGAGAGGCACTTTTCATAAGGGCATGTGGTGATAGGACAAGGGGCAATGGCTTTAAACTAGAGCAGGGTTAGATTGGATATTAGGAAGAAATTCTTTACTATAAAGAGTGGTGACATACCAGAACAGGATACCCAGAGAAGTTGTGGATGCCTCATCCCTGGAAATGTTGAAGACCAGGCTGGACGTGGTTTTGAGCAACCTGATCAAGTGGGAGGTGTCCCTGCCCATGGCAGGCTTGGAACTAGGTGATATTGGAGTTCCCTTCCAACTCAAACCGTTCTGTGGTCCTGTGATATGGGAGCAGTGCAAGGTAGATCACTCATCCTTGTGGCTCTGCAGGTGTGCACATCTGCAGACATGCCTACAGATGCACAGGTGGTATCTGCCACTGCCCTGCCAGCCTCCCCACTGCTCCCAAGCCCACCCCTCCCACTGCATGGGCAGCCAGCATTACACAGGCTACCATCCCTGCATGGGCAGCCAGCATTACACAGGCTACCACCCCTGCATGGGCAGCCAGCATTACACAGGCTCCCATCCCTGCATGGGCAGCCAGCATTACACAGGCTACCATCCCTGCATGGGTTTCTGTTGCAGCCCCCAAGCTGGAGGAGGAACACCAAAGGGAATCACATCACCTTCTGCCTCCTAAAATGGGGACATCTTATGGCAGTACTGCAAGGACTCAGGGCAAAACCAAATCAAAACAGTTAAAACCAAAGCCCTGCACATGCTCAGAAGTATTTACTCTTCTCACATTTCT
Source organism: Eubucco bourcierii (assembly GCA_013396675.1). Taxonomy (NCBI): domain Eukaryota; kingdom Metazoa; phylum Chordata; class Aves; order Piciformes; family Ramphastidae; genus Eubucco; species Eubucco bourcierii. Next base: position 26,632 of record VWZE01017651.1, read on the forward strand.
CATTCTGGACATTGACCAGCAGGTATCTTTTTTATTTTGGGAAAAAAGGGGCAAAACTCAGCAAGTGTAGGAAAAGTAATGCACTACCCCCACTTCCCCAGTACAGACTGTGAAAGAGCCACTCCTGCACATCTTTAAAGTGACTGTAAGGGGAAAGAGAAAAACAAACAACAAAAAAAGAAAGAAAAAAAAAAGAGGAAGGGAAGAGACTGAGGGGGAAGAATGTGGAAAAGAAAGAGGAAAGAAGGTGATGAGGAGGAGGAGGAGGAAAGAAGGTGATGAGGAATAGGGAAGAACAAGGTGGGAGGGAGAAGAAAAAAGGGAGACAGTAGAGGAGGAAATTTTAAAAATAAGAAGGTGAGAGGAAAATACCCAAACCTCACCAAGTCATAGTGTTACAGCAGGGCCTGACCCACCAGAGGTCTTCTGCAAAGCCAAGCCTGCTGCTTTCCAGCCACACTGACAGGGAAGGTGCTTGGAGGCAGCTGAACTTCTTACAGTGCAGTCTTTGGGGAGGGGTGGGGGGAAGGCAAGAGGAAAAACCCAAACAACTCCCCCTCCCTCAGTGGAAATCAAGGCTGCAGGACACCAGGGTTTAAGTAGTTCCATGGTTTTCACCACATGCTGCTCTGCCATTCCCAGCCTTCAGTGGAGCAACATCTCTGCCACATGCACGTAGCAGAGAGCCTGTCCAGCTGAGGGCCTTCTGCTGGCCACCATGCTCCCTTTGACCTTCAGGACCTGAAAAGGGCTCCCAATCCAAACCTACTTTCCTGAATCCCTGCAGAAATGCCAAGAGCTGAGCTTTTCAAACACATCTCCCCTACCTGCCACAACACAAACATTGCACTCCCCAGACCCATGACTCTTCTGAGCCAGCTGCTCCCACCCCTAGCTGGGTGAATCCTTCACAGACCTCCTGAGACCAGAATTTTGCCTGTGGAAGAAGTAATCATAGAATCATAGAATGGTAAGGTTGGAAGGGACCTCAAGGATCATCTAGTTCCAACCCCCTGCCATAGGCAGGGACACCTCCCACTAGTACAGGTTACTCAAGGCCTCATCCAATCTGGCCTTGAACACATCCAGGGAGGGAGCACCAACTCCACACCACACTCACACCCTCTCCTTCCCCTTCCCACAGCACACCCCTGCACTGAAGGCATCTTGCTGTCAAGCCTCCTGACCCACCAACACGGAGAAGAACCTGAGCAGAAGGCACCCCACAAAAACACCCTCCCCTCCCAAGCCAGCCAAGCTCCTTCTACAGCAATGCTCACCTTAAGAAACCTTGCTCCATGTTTTCAGCTGAGACTTGCTGGTGCCTCTTTTATACATTTTTTTTCTTTCCTCCCCTCTGCAAACATTCATTTTTATGAGCTTCATGTTGAGACCATAAAACACTGGGTTGCAGAACTATAAATTCACAAGGAGGTATTCTTTGAAGGAAGCTTTTCTTCTTACAATTAAAATAATAAAAATGGGGGGGGGGAAGTCTCTATATCCCTCCCTATCCCTCCCCCTCTTGCAAACACTCTCCTATTTTTGCAGCACAACATCTAAGTAGGGATCTGGGCCCCTAGACAACATCTTGCCTCTCACATCTAATTAGAGCAGCTATTTGCAGCCTGGGAACTGCAGGTGGAGGGGAGCTGCAGTCAGCCCTGGTGTTAGGTGTCAGGCCCAAGGAAAGCAATTTGTTTGGATGTTTTGCAGGGGTAACAGTTGCCTGATGACATTGGGTCAAACTTCCCACCATGCTTGTGTCAGGAACCACAAGGCAGTCAGGTCAAGATGAGGACACCCTGCTTCGCTTTTTCATCAGGAAGCCAAAGAACACTCATCCTAGGATCACAGACTGGGTAGATTTGGAAGGCACCTTAAAGATCATCTAGTTCCAATCCTCATGCCATGGTTAAGGACACCTCCCGCTAGACCACGTTGCTTAAAGCCTCATCCAGCCTGGTCTTCAACACTTCCAGGAATGAGGCATCCACAAATTTCCTGGGCAACCTGTTCCAGTGTCTCACTACCCTCATAGTAAAAAACTTCTCTTCCTAATGTCCAATCTAAATCTACCCTGACCTGGTTTCAAACCATCACTCCTCATCCTATCAGCACAGGCCCTTATAAATAATTTGCACTTAATGGAGAGACCATTGTGAGGCTGGGGAGGGATGCTGAGAAGCCCAGCTCTTTGCTCCTCCACAACTGGAGATAAGATGTGATGTGTGCCACCCAAAGACACACAATTGATTTAATCTGGTGCATGTTCACCCTGGGGCATCCTGCTCCTCTCAGGTGCATCACTGCTTTTACAGGTGGGGAAATTCAGGCACAAGAGCTAGATCAGAACAGGGTAAGTTTAGGTTGTATGTTAGGAAGGAGCTCTTACTATGAAGGTAGTGAGACACTGGAATAGTTTGCCCAGAAAAGTTGTGGACTCCCCTTCCCTGGAAGTGTTAAGGACCAGGGAAGGTGGGTTTGGACGTGGCACTTGGTGCCATGGTCTAGTCTTGAGGTCTGTGGTAATGGGTTGGACTTGATGATCTTTGAGCTCTCTTCCAACTTTGGTGTTACTGTGATACTAGGCTGGATGAGGCTTTGAGCAACCTGCTCTAGTGGGAGGTGTCCCTGCCCATGGCAGGGGTTTGGAGCTAGATGATCTTGGAGATCCCTTCCAACTCAAGCCATGCTATGATTTCTGTGGTCATGACTTACCTGACAGCACTGTCTCTGGGCAGCTCAGGGCTGCCACTTGCTCCCTTTGATTCAATTAAACCAGATCCTGCTTACAGCACAGGAAGAGGTGAGGGGGCACAACTGACCCTCTCTGCAAGGAACTCTGCTGGCATTTGGGGCACTATTAACTAGAACTTGCAGCTATTCAAGCAGAAGAGCTTCAGCTGCCAGGCATTCCTGACCTGCAGCCTTAACTGGATTAACTGGGCCAGTTGCCCAGACCAGCTGAGTCAGCAAAGGAGCACAGAAGGCATTTCCCCCCTCCTCACCTTCAAACAGGCTGTGAAGGGAGCAAGTTCCATCTACTGCTGGAGCCTTTGCAAGCCTTGAGTTGGCTCCAGATTATCTCCAAAGCCTGCTGATGGCATGGGAGCCGTGGCTGACTCTAAAGCTGCTCTTGCGACACGAGACGGGGCTGCTGCAGCTGCAGCTCCTCTATGCCAGCAGAAAAGCAGATCAAGGGCTGCATTGCTGCTGGACCTCACTCTGGGACATTCCCCCTGGCACTGCCTGCTCCCTGTCCCCCAGATCATAGAACAGCTTGAGTTAGAAGGGACCTGTTCATGTTAGGTCAAACTTCCTACCATGCTTGTGGCAAGAAGCACAAGGCAGTCAGACCAAGATGAGCCTGCTTTGCTTTTTCATCAGGGAGCCAAAGAACACTCATCCCAGAACCACAGACTAGGTAGATTTGGAAGGGATCTTAAAGATCATCTAGTTCCAACTCCCCTGACATGGTTAAGGAGACCTTACACTAGAGCAGGTTGCTCAAAGCCTCATCCAGCCTGGTTCTAAACACCTCCAGGGATGAGGCACTCCCAACTTCTCTGGACAACCTGTTCTTACCATCCTCATGATAACAAACTTCTTCCTAATGTCCAATCTAAATCTGCCCTGCTCTAGTTTTAAACCATTGCCCCTTGTCCTAACCCCTCAGGCCCTTGTAAATCATCCCTCTGCAGCTTTCCTGTATCAGAGGAGAGGTTTGCAAACTGCAGGGCTGAGGGCAAGGCAGATCGCCTGGTCCCCTGCTATCACTGCTGCTTTTAACAGCAACAATTATGCAGTCAGGAGGAGGAGGAGGAGGAGGCCACATGAAGGATGCCTGAAATTCTTTCCAAACCACAGCCATTTCTGACCCATCACAAACTTCCCCGTTTACTCTGGCCTGTGAACTCTGGAAAATGCAATTAAAAGAGAAAGAGCAGAGGCCTGAGAGCTCTGGCTCAGGGAGGGTCTCTGACATTGCCTAATGGGGCCAGCCTTACACGATGCTGCTTCAATAGCAGCGACTGTCTGCTTCCAGACCCGGGTCATCAAAAGTTCATCAGCCCTCCCTTCCCACAGAAACCCACCCCAAACTTCTACTGCCTTCCCAGAAGTGAAGAGAGCAGCTTAGTTAATGGTTTCATGTGGCTGAAATGGCTCTTTACTGAACTATGGACACGAGAAGTGTTTTCTATATCATAGAATGGTAAGGTTGGAAGAGACCTCAAGGATCATCCAGTTCCAACCCCCTGCCATAGGCAGGGACACCTCCCACTAGCACAGCTCACTCAAGGCCTCATCCAATCTGGCCTTGAACACCTCCAGGGAGGGAGCAACCACAACCTTCCTGGGCAACCTGTGCCAGTGCCTCACCACCCTCACTGTAAAGAACTACCTCTTAACATCCAGTTTCAATCTGCCCTCTGCCAGTTTAAACCCATTGCTCCTCATCCTGTCATTGCAAGACCTTGCAAATAATCCCTCCCCAGCCTTCCTGTAGGCCCCCTTCAGATACTGGAAGGCTACTCTAAGGTCTCCTTGAAGCCTTCTCTTCTCCAGGTTGCAGAGCCCCAACTCTCTCAGCCTGTCCTCATAGCAGAGCTGCTGCAGCCCTCTGAGCATCTTCGTGGCCTCCTCTGGACTCACTCTAACACTTCAGTGTCCTCCCTGTGCTGGGGGCTCCAGAACTGTACACAGTATATATGCTTTCATACATATATATATATATAAATATATATAGTGTATATATATAATATTTAATATATAATATATATGTATGTGTATATATATACACACACACACTCACTGTAACTTCCCCCTTATAGCATCCTCTTCCTATAGCAGGATGCACCATGCACTGCCCAAAGCCCAGCTGCCATGGCAAGTGGCTTCCACTGTGACTCCTACCCCAAGGAATACCCAAGAGAAGCCACCAGAGCCAAGCCAGCAACTGCTGGACACATTGTCCTTCTCCCCTCTACCTATGTGTCAGCAAATAGATACTGATAGCTCCTCACTGATTTGTTATTTGATATTTGGTTCCAGACACACACACAGCCACAGCCACTCAGCTGCCTCTGAACTGGCTGGTTTTAAATGTGGAGCTCATTTGCAGTGGAAAGCAGCGGCAAGAGGAGACAGAGAGGAGTGAATGGCCTTGGCATGTTGGGAAGTGGCCCTGGGCTGCTGATGGATCTGAGCAAGAGGAGATGGAACAGGATGAATGGCTTCGGTACACTCAGAGCTGGTCCCAAAATATCAATTAAAATGTTGCAAAACTAAAGGAAGCCCTTGGGCTGAGGGGCTGCACGCCCAGGAACAGAAGGGGTTTATTGCCAGCAGTCCACCTGTTCCAGGGGGTTAGCCATTCCCAGTAAATCTGTCTCCTACCTGCTGGGTCTCCATGAGATGCCAGGCCTCTCCATGGCACAGGAGGCTCTCACTGCTGCCGCAGGTTACGCAGTACAAAACTCATCACTTGATCCCCAAGGTAACATTATCACCTTCTGTTTAATACTATTAAGCAAAGCTACCTTTGTGTGGCCACCTGTGTAACTGGAGAGCCTCCTCTGGCCAGGTGCCAGGGTGTCTCTTTCCAGCTCTGACCCACCACCAGGACAGCAGAGGAATGAGAGGCCAGTTCCAGGAATGAACACTCTGTGAGCTGCTCCAGTTGCTGCGGCAGCAGAGCAGAGCTCTGGCTGCTCTGGGTCTGCCAAGGAGGATTGGTGGGCAGATGCACCTCTCCCACACTCCATAGAATACCCTCTGCACCTGCCCACTGCTGTGCAGATGGGTGGGAGGGCTTCTCCAGCCAGCCCAACCTGCTGCCACCGCAGCATCACCGAGGGCAGGCTGCATAGGAACACATCCAGGCAGCTCTTTTTTTTTTTTTTTATGGTAAGGTTGGAAGGGACCTCAAGGATCATCTAGTTCCAACCCCCTGCCATAGGCAGGGACACCTCCCGCTAGTACAGGTTACTCAAGGCCTCATCCAATCTGGCCTTGAACACCTCCAGGGAGGGAGCATCCACAACCTCCCTGGGCAACCTGTTCCAGTGCCTCACCACCCTCACTGTAAAGAACTTCCTCCTAACATCCAGTCTAAATCTCCCCTCTGCCAGTTTAAGCCCATTGCCCCTTGTCCTGTCATTGCAGGACTTTGTAAATAATCCCTCCCCAGCCTTCCTGTAGGCCCCCTTCAGATACTGGAAGGCTACTATCAGGTCCCCTCAAAGCCTTCTNNGGCAGAATCCCCTCCCTTGCCCTGCTGGCCACGCTTCTCTTGATGCAGCCTAGGACTCGGTTGGCTGTCTGGGCTGCATGCACACTGCAGGCTCATGTTGAGCTTTTCATCAACCCAGACTCCAAGGTCCCTTTCCTCAGGGCTGCTCTCCAACCATTCACCACCCAGCCTGTATTTGTGCTTGGGATTGTGCCTACCCAGGTGCAGGACCTTACACTTGGCCTTATTGAATTTCATGAGGTTGGCCTGGGCCCACCTCTCCAGCCTGTCCAGGTCCCTCTGGATGGATCCCTGCCCTCTAGCAAGTCAACTGTGCCACACAGCTTGGTGTCATCTGCAAACTTGCTGAGGGTGCACTCCATTCCTCTGTCCATGTCACTGACAAAGATGCTCTCGGGCATCTCCAGAGCAGGAGACTCCACAACTTCTCTGGGCTGCCTGATCCAGGGCTCCAGCACCCTCACAGGGAAAGTTTTTCCTCATGCTGAGGTGGAACTTCTGTGTTCCAGTTTGTGTCCACTGCTCCTTGTCCTATCAGAGGTCACCACTGAAAAGACCCTGGCCCCTTCTTCTTGATACCCACCTTTAAGGTCTCTGTAAGCATTGATCAGATCTCCTTCCAGCCCCGGGTCTCTCAGCCTTTCCTCATCAGACATGTTCCAGTGTCTTCATCATCCTCGTAGCCCACCCTTGGACTCTCTTCAGCAGTTCCCTCTCCCTCCTGATCGGGGGAAGCCCAGAAGTGGACACAATATTCCACATGAGGCTCACCAGGGTGGAGCAGAGGAGGAGAACCTCCTTTGACCTGCCTTGTTAATGCATCCCAGGATAACATCAGCCTCCCCAAAGAGCCCAAAGTGTATCCTTTGGGGTGAGAAGCATTTTACTGCTTTCAGTTCAGGACAACTGAGATGAGAAAAAGGTGAGTCTCCACATCTAACACAAATATTTGGTTTCCACAACAGACAAATGACTGAAAGTTACACTGAACAGCAGCATTGCTTCCTTCCAGATCTGGTCCAGTGTGAAGCTAAAATGATGTGAGAAGAACTTGTTTTGAAGTCTTCCACCACAGCAGAATTGTAGAGCTTTTAAAACCCACCCACCCCCCACCCTAGCCAAAAGGAAAAAAAGCTAAACCAAACCAAACCAGAAAAAAAAAAAAAAAAAAAAAAAAAAAACCAAGCCAAAACCAAACAAACCAACCCCACCCATACCATTTCCAAAGCTGGGAACGAAGAGAAAACTCTCATGGGTTTGAAAAATAGAAACTTACTCAACTTGGAGCTCACTGTCTGGTTTCTACCTCAAGCTCTCAGAGCAGCTTTTAAAGGGGATTAAGCAAGGACCTGCATTTTGCAGATGAGGGAAGCAAATCATATTTTGGATAACCATCTGAAAGTCAGCCAAGAAAAGTCAGTAGTAGCAGCATTGGAAAAGCCATCCACATCTCCTGACTTCTCCACAGGCTTGCCACCCAGGGACTAATGGAGCAAAACAGACCTCAAACCAGTCATGAGGGAAGGCAGAAAGCACAGATGAGATGCCAGTTGAAAAGGATGCTCAATTGTGCCCACCACAACATGCAGTTAAAAAACAAAAAAAAAAAAAATTATTTCTTCCACAGAGAGGAAAAAAAAATTGGGTTTGGAGACTATGGCTTTGCTAGCAGATTACTTCCCCATGACCTGCAAATGGGAAAAGGCTTTTCTCCTGCCTGGAATGGTGGTCTGAAGAGCAGGAGGTGCTGCCAATGCTACTCAGGGCTGCTTGGAGGAGGCTGTGTGGGCTAAAGCACTGTGTTAAGGTTAGGGTTGAAGCTGGAAGAACTTTTGATCTTAACTTGCCTGTGTTTTGGTTTGGGGGTTGTTGAGGTTTTTTTATTTTGAAAAGTGCTGTGTTCAGATTCCAGTTGCAGCTTTTTTAGCTGCAGGAAATTATTTTCACTCCCAGCCCAAAGAAGAACAACCAAATCATCTGTGGGGGTGGGGAATTACAAAAGCATAGGGAGAAAGCTAATGGTGGCTATTTGGGACAGTCACCCACCTGTGTTTTCATATTCAGGATTTGGCTTCCCCATTTCTCTGCATCATTCAGATGTCTTCAAAAAGGGGACTCTGATTTGGAAAGAACATTAGTGTGTAATCAAAAGGGACTTGAGACACTGGAACAGGTTGCCCAGGGAGGTTGTGGCTGCTCCCTCCCTGGAGGTGTTGAAGGCCAGGTTGGACGAGGCCTTGAGTGACCTGTGCTAGTGGGAGGTGTCCCTGCCTATGGCAGGGGGTTGGAAATAGATGATCCTTGAGGTCCCTTCCAACCTTACCATTCTATGATTCTATAATTTCTCTCAAGCCACTGGAGGGCTGTCAGGGCAGGACCAGCTGGAGAAAAGCTGCAGCCTCCCCGTTGTCATCATGGCCAGCAGATCAACAGAGGTGATTCTGCTCCTCTGCCCTGTCCTGTCCTTCTCTGCTCTGCCCTCACCTGAAGTACTCTGCCCAGCTCTGAGGCCCCTAGCACATGAAGGACGGGGACCTAATGGAGCTGTTCCATAGGAGTGCCACAAAGATGATCAGAGGGCTGGAGCAGCTCTTCTACAAAGACAGGCTGGAATAATTTGGGCTGTTTGGCCTGGAGAAGAGAAGTCTTTGGGGAGACCTCAGAGTTGCATTTCAGTATCTGAAGGGGACCTACATGAAGGCTGGGGAGGGACTGTTTAGAAGGGCTTGTGGTGATAGGACAAGGGGCATTGGTTTGAAACTGGAGCAGGGGAGATTTAGATTAGACATAAGGAAGAAGTTCTTCACAATGAGGGTAGTGAAATACTAGAGGAGCTTGCTCAGAGATGTGGTGCATGGCCCTGGAGACATTCAAAGCCAAACTTGATAGGGTCTTGTGCAGCCTGATTGGAGATGTTCCTCCTCACTGCAGAGGGATTGGACAAGATGAGCTTTGTGGATCACTTCCAATCTCATGCATTCTATGATGATCTCCAGGAATCACAGAATCATAGAACTTTAGAGGTTGGAAGGGACCTCCAGATATCATTGAGTCCAACCCTCCTACCAAGGCAGGATCCCCTAGAGTAGTTTGCACAGGAGCACATCCCAGCAGGGTTTGAAAGTCTCCAGAGGAGACTCCACAGCCTCTCTGGGCAGCCTACTCCAGGGCTCCAGCACCCTCACTGTAAAGAAATTCCTCCTCACATTGAGGTGAAACCTTTTATGTTCAAAATTGTACTCATTGCTCCTTGTGTTATTGCTGTTGACCAGTAAAAAGAGATTGGCTCCATCCACCCCACACCCACCCCTCAGATATTTGTACAGGTTGATCAGATCTCATCTCAGTCTTCCCTTCTCCAGACCAAACAGCCCCAGGGCTCTCAGTCTCTAAGGTGGGTTATTCAGGCCTATTGCATGGAAATTGTTTTCTAGAAATAATTCACCCTTTAGATGTTGGCTGCCTCTCTGGCCCCATAACTGGACTGCCCTAGTAAAGGTCAGTGCAAGGATGCTTGGACCAGCCAGGGTTTGCCAGCGCAGGGCAGAGCTCGTGCATCACAGCTCCAGGGCAAACATCACTCAGCACGCAACCCCTACAAAAGGCCTGCTCTGTGTAGCTGGGACTGTAAACAACCAAAGAAATAACCCCAAGAACTCTAAAGCACACAGGGCTGTCTATTCACTTACACTAGTTTGGCTCACTCTTTTTGTTCTTTTTTTTTAAACACATTTCTGTCTGCAGCTGTAATTGGATTTCCTGGGCCTGACAGCTGAGCGCCAATCGTGTTTCCATGGAGAAAACAGTAGGTCCAGCTCATTCTTGCGTGTGCTCTTATCTCCAGCTGCCTTGGAGGCATTGCTTTTGCTGCTGCCCAAGAAGCACCCTCACACCATGGCCAGGAGTCCCTGGGAAACAATCAGGAACACAGAAATAATCAGGAACACAGAGCAATAATCGTCAGGAACACAGAAACACGGTGTGCTCGCAGCATCCAAACAGCCTGGGACATGGCTTGGAGGCACTGCCTTTGCAAGCCCTGCCAGGAGCAGGTAGCACAGAGCTCTCAGAAGCAGAGCATCCTGTGGAGACCAAACCTCCCCAGCTCCACTTGAAACCCTCTCCAGTGCCAAAAGGTACCTTATGCAATGGAAAATGCAAACCTGGTGTTCAAGGGCTTGCAGGAGCTGACGTCAGGGAGTTTATGCTCCTTTTCATAGGTCTGGGCATCTCTCCTCTGCTTGCCGTGGGAACCAGTGGAAAACGCTCCCCACACCCTCCACACAAACAGCAGATACCTCTTGGTCTACATTTTTCATGGCAGCATCATAGGACTGAAGCTGCCCTTCACTTTTGAGGTGGGACCACCAGAAAGCAGCCCAGCCCCAGCTTTCATGCCTCGTCAATAGTGCAACTAGGCTTTGGGAATCACAACACAGCTGGTTGCCATCTACAGCCTGGTTCTGCCTACCCTGCCTCTGGAAGCTGTTCCTCACTGACAACTACCACCCTGTGCTCCTCAGAGAATGATGTGGTACCCACAGGGCTCAGCACCCTGTCCACAAGCAGTAGGGCTGGCAGAATTAGTGCAGCTTGCACAGGGCTAAGGGTGACTCCTGGGTGCACAATGGATGTGAACAGTGGCCTCTTTCCAGGTTAGACATCCCTCATCTCCTAGCTTCCTTAGGTTACCCTGGCAAAGTTTCTTCTGAAACCCACCACCAGCTTCACTTTCCATTGAGAGCTGCTTGTAACCTACCACTCCCCACACCTGCCAGACAGCAAAGGGACGTGTAGGTAAGCTGCAGGTGCTGTAGCATGCTGGCAGGAGGAGGCGACCTCCAGCCCATGCTAACAGGTAGAAGACAATCTGCAGTCCAAGGTTCTGCCCTGGCAAGGCCTTATCTGGAGTATTGTGTCCAGTCTTGGGCTTCCCAATTCAACAGGGACATGGAACTAGTAGAGAGAGCCTTGAGGAGGGCTATGAGGATAATGAAGGAACAGTTGTTTGGTGAGGAAAGGGTGAGAAACCTGGGGCCATTTAGCCTGGACAAGAGAAGGTTGGGAGGGGGAATCTGAACAATGTTTACAAACATCTAAAGGGTGGTTATCAAGAAGGTGCCAGTCTCTTTTCCATGGTGTCCCATGATAGGACAAGGTCCACTTGGTATGAACTGGAACACAGGAAGTCCCAGCTTAACATAAGGAAAAACTTTCCTGTGAGGGTGCCAAGAGCCCTGGAGCAGGCTGCCCAGAGAGGTTGCAGAGTTTCCTTCTCTGGACACTTCCAAACCCCACCTGGATGTGTTCCTGTATGGCCTGCCCTAGGTGATCCTGTTTTGGCAGGGGGGCTGGGCACAACGATCTCCAGAGGTCCTTTCCAACCCCTGACACTGTGATTTGTCCAGTGATTGTCCAAAGCCAGAGCACGGCCGTGGTCCCACGGTCTTGAGCACCCTGCACCCCCTTGCAGCCTCTCCTGCTGCTGGCAGTTGCTGCCTTCTGAGCTGCCTCTGCAGCCAGGTTGTGTACCCTCCACTGCAAGTGCCTAGCTAAGGGTGTAATCAATGGTGAGCAGCCTGCATTTTAATTGCCCTTTATATAATGCAAACGTGACTGTATTAACAATCCTTGCGAGCCGTGCGACTGTCTTACACAACCTTTAATTACCCAGGGAGCTCAGCATTTTCCATTGTCACTTGGCTTGCCTTATTCTTCATTATCTCCCCGGGCTGCCAGGCCCTGCAACACAAAGAGAAGTACTTTCTGCAACTCCATCCGAGCCAGACATCTGAAAGCTTTGTACCTGCTCCAACAGCAGCAGGTTTCCCTCCCTTTCTTTCCTCAGAGCAGAAAAAGGCAGAGTGTCACCCAAACTCCTGACAGTGTTAGTAAGTGGACATGCACAGGGTGGATTCCTCTGGAAAAAAAAAAAAAAAAGAAAGATCCCACCTTGTGTTGAAAAAGTTGCTTCCAAGCAGTGGATCACAGGCTGCCCAGGGAGGTAGGACATCAGGAAAAACATTTTCGCTGCAAGAGTGTTCAGGCATTGGAATGGGCTGCCAGGGAGGTGTAGTTGAGTCACCAACCCTGGATGTGTTTAAAGGTCACTTGGATGTGGTGCCTGGGGATACAGTTTAGGGTGCACCTTGTAAAGTAGGGATATCAGTTGGACTTGGTGATCCTGAGGGGCTTTCCAACCTGAAGGTTTCTGAGATTCTGTGAAATATTCAAGGTGAGGCCCCCTGGGGCTCTAGGTAACCTGATCCCTTTGAAGAGGTCCCTGCAGAGGGAGCTGGACTAGATGACTTTTCGAGGTCCCTTCCAACCCAGACCATTCTGTAATTGCAGTGACAAAAGATGAGACTACAGAGTGCGTGACACATGCATGGCACAGGACCCAGCAGAGCACATAAGAACACAACTAAAGCTCTTAAGCACATTTTCCCACTGACTGGAGCTTACCTTTTCTTAAGCACTAAGCATGAGCATATGGGGGCTTGTAGGAAGGGGAATTAGGCTCTGACGTGATGTCCTGGATCAAGCAGATTTTTCCAGTGGCTTCAGCAGCAGCAGGAAAAGTAACCTTGTACTGGAAGGTGTCTGCATTTGGTGGTGATTGGCATATTAAAAAGACTCCTTGGGACAGGAAACAGAGCTCCTATGTCCTCTGGAACTTCGTGCCATCAATAGCACTCAGGTGCTCCTTTGGTTTCTTTATCCTCCATATCCTAGAGGGAAAGATTTGCTCTGTTTCATTCCTCACAAAGTCATGACAAGTGACCTCTTAGAATCACAGAATCATTTTGGCTGGGAGAGAGACCTTTAAGATCATTGAGTCCAACCGTTCTCTGACTAAACTAAGTCTGTCCCTTAGCACCACTTTTCTGCCTCTTTGAAACACCTGCAAGGATGGGGATCTAACCACCTCCCTGAAGAGCTTGTTCCAGTGTTCAATAACCCTTTCATTGAAGAAGCTGCTTCTAATATCCAACCCAAACATCCCCTGGTGTAACTTGAGCCCATCTCTTCTCGTCCTATCACTTGTTACTAAAGAGACCAACACTCACCTCAGTCCAACCTCCTTAGGAGGTTGGAGAGAGTGAGAAAGTCTCCCCTCAGCCTCTTTTTCTCCAGGCTAAACAATCCCACTTCCCTCAGCTGCTCCTTATAAGATCTGCTCTCCATCTCCATGTGACAGTTTGCAGGTTGTGTCAACACAGCAGACTTCTCTGGGATCTGCTGATCTGCTGTTAGTGCTTGCAGCTCTGCTGAGATATCAGATGTAACTCACTAATTAATTAAATAATTAGATAAAGATTGTGAGGATGATAATAATAATAATTGAATTGTTATTGTTGTTATAATAACGATGAGAACAACAACATAATAATATTAGTTACTGTTGTTATTATTATTATTATTAACAACGCTTCAGGCCATTTTTGCAAAGGATTCAATTGCTCATCAAACCCCAGTGGATGCTATTTAATCTACAACTTTTGTGGTGAGAAAAATCAAAACCAGGAAACAAACAACAAATAAGGAGATGTTCTTTTCTCACAGGGGGTTCCCTCCAGCCCTGCCTGACCCATAGCTCAGCCTCCTGCTGCTGTGGATGTGGACAGAGATCCATAGGGAGACCTCAAGCAGCAGTTCCTGGAAATGTATCCAAAGTCCCAGACCCACTGGGACTTCCTCAGATTTCTCCCTGTTTAGAAGTCTCCTTCACCTGTTTTCTCATGCATTTACCAATGCCATTAAAATAAGGTCCCAGCTGGCAGCACGGTCATAGGAAAATTAAAGTTCTACTTCTCTGGGTCCAGTTCTCATAGTGGCTTGTACTGGCACCAGAGATATCATCAATATCTCTGATGAAGGGTATCTGCAGGACTGCAACCAGAATCGAGCCTGAAAATAATTACCCAAGTGAGAACAGTGTAAAACAAGCAAAATCCAGTATTTAAAGCACTTGTGGATGCTTCTCACTGCCCCACCTCCAAAGCTTTTATCTACAATTAGCTCTCCTAAGGTCCCTGTTGGGAATCATTTCATTAAATAATAGCTCAGTGCTGAGTTACAGAAAGGAGACTGTAAAATGTTCTAAAGCTTGCTAAGTGATGTGTGACTATAAACTGGGGCACTTGGGGAAGAGAGATCTCTGTTCTCTGGAAGGTCGCACAGCTCTCTCCAAGGGACATGACAAGCACAGACACTGAGCCTTGCTGGCTAAAGCTGGGGGTCCTTTTCCTTCCCTACCTTGGCCTGGCAATCAGCACTGTCAAATCTGTCACTGCACAACCCCCTGAACAATCTTCCCAAGGCTGAACTTCTCTGAAGCCCCCCATGGCTGCCAGCGGGTCCAAGGACTTACAGCTCTCAGAAAGCTCTTTAACCCCCACCACCCCCCTCCCACAAAGTTTGCTATTTGTGGACATTTTGCCCTCACTTTTCACGTGTGGCAGTGAGGTTCACATAGGTTAGGTAGAAGGAAAAAAA
>VWZE01017651.1:41460-71988 GCA_013396675.1 Eubucco bourcierii
TCCCTGCCTATGGCAGGGGGTTGGGACTGGTTGATCCTTGAGGTCCCTTCCAACCTTACCATTCTATGATTCTAAGCGAGTTTTGAAATGATGCCCTTTTTTTGTGCCTTTTAGTGTTCAAGAGTTCAGTTTGACACAGGTGGGAGGGGAAAGCATAGAAGGAGATACAGGGAAATCCAGAGATCATAGAATGGTTTGCTTGGAAGGGACCTTAAAGACCATGTAGTTCCAACTCCCATGCCATGGCCAGGGACACCTCCCACCAGACCAGGCTGCTCAAGGCCTCATCCAACCTGGACTTGAACACCTCCAGGGAGAGGATATCCACAGACTCCCTGGGCAACCTGTTCCAGTGTTTCACCACCCTCAGTCTAGTTTTTTCTAGCGTCCAATTTAAATCTACCCTGATTTAGTTTAAAGCCATTGCCTCTCATCACTGCAAGCCCTTGTAAAAAACCTCTTCCCAGTTTTCCTGTAGCCCTCTTCAGACACTGGAATGATACTAAAAGGTTTCCCTGGAACCTTCTCTTCTCCAGGCTGAACAACCCCACCTGTCTCAACCTGTGCTCACAGGGGAGGTGCTGCAGCCCTCTGATCATCTTTGTGGCCCTGCTCTGGACCCTTTCCAACAGATCCATGTCCTTTTTGTGTTGTGGGCTTCAAAGCTGGGCACAGCATTGCAGTATTCCAGGTGGAGAGAGTGCAGCTGGAGGCCAAGCGATGCTGTAGCACAAAGTAGTAACAAGACTCTTACACATACATTAATAAGACTTTTTAACCTGGAGCTAAACCAGAGCAGCTGTGTCCGTGGCTGCAAAAGGCAAGGTGAAATTGAGAAAAGGGCAGAGCCAGGCCACAAAAGCAGCTTCAGAGCTGGAAAAGATGTCTATAAGGAGGCACCTGGAGAGCCATCCATCTTGTGGAGATGGTGGATTCAATTACAGAGCATGAGTACATAACTCCAGGCACTAAAAGGCTCTCTCAGAAAAAGGGAGATCTAAAAGTAAAAGCTGTAAACAGAAGAAGGACAAACAAAGTCAGAAATACATCAACAGCACAAGCTTGAGAGCCAGAGACAAAAACCAAAGGGAAGAGCAGAGTCTCCCTCTTGTAAGATGGTCAAATCCAGCTTGGATAGCTGCCTTTTAGCCCAAAACCAAGCTGACAGACTTGGTGCATGAGGGATAAAGGGTGGTTGCATGGCCTCAAACTCGGGGAAGGTAGAACTGTCTGTGGCTTCTCACCTTTCTTGCTGTGGGCAGCACATGGCAGACTGTAAGGCAGCCAGTTCAGTCTGCATCCCTTCCCCAAAATCCAGCTTTTCCTGAAGACTGACTGCTGGAGAGGCCACCACACTGCAGCTATGGAAAGTGGAATGATTTCATGGATAAAGGTGTGGAAAGGAAGCAGAAACACCCCCAGGAATGTGTCGTGGGGTAGGAAAGGTCATCCCTACTTCTCACAAGTTAGATGGCTGCACCTCATCGCTTCATGCAGGAGAGGAAACCAGAAGGGTTTTTTCCTGTAAAGCTGATGGTTGGCAGCAGGGCTGAAGTGCTGGGAGGAGTGCTCTGGCCAATCACACATGCCCTGTGTCTGCAACATCCTAACTCCACTCATCTGCCTCCCAGCATCCTCCATTAACTTCACCACTCTCTCCTACATTAGGAAGGGGTTGGCCAAACTGTAGCATCCATTAACACCATTAACTCCCAAACTGTAGTGAGGACCCAGCAGTCCTCAGAGCCTCACAGAGTTACACTTGCTACAAACCAAGGGAGGCCTGTCCACTCCCTGGGCACAGGTTCACTCAGAAGCAGCACAGAATGATAGGGGTTGGAAGTGACCTTCAGAGATCACCCAGTCCAACCCCTCTGCTAAAGAAGGCTCACCTAGGGGAGGTTGCACAGGAATGCATCCAGATGGATTTTGAAAGTCTCCAGAGAAGAAAACTCCAAAAGGTCTCTGGGCAGCCTGCTCCAGGGCTCCAGCACCCTCACAGCAATGAAGTTTCTCCTCATGTTGAGGTGGAGCCTCCTGTGTTCCAATATATGCCCATTATCCCTTGCCCTGTCACTGGACACTGCTGAAAAGAGTCTGGTCTGAACCTCTTGAACTCTACCTTTCAGGTATTGACAAGATGTTCTCTCAACTTTCTCTTCTCCAGGCTACAGAGCCCCAGGTCTCTCAGCCCATCCTCATAAGAGAGATGCTCCAGTGCCCTTAACGTCTTTGTAGTTGTCTGCTGGACTCTCCAGCAGTTCCTTGAAGAAGTCTCCAGCATGGATGCTATAAGAGCCCCTTTGGCCTCAGGCTGCCATGGCAGTCAGGGCTAGGTGTGTGCCACTGCTGAGTTGGCTTCCCTGAGGCACTGGGCTCAAACCCTGGGGGAGCAGCAGCACATAAGTCTCACCCACAAGCCCTCAGAAATCATCCAGATGCAAAACACTCTTTTCATTCAAGGATACAGAGAAGGAAATTCATCACACCTGAGCAGGGAAGTGCAGGTCTAGTAAGCTCTGTCTTCCCCTTTAATTAGCATTAGGCAGCAAAATAGTTCTCTGCTCCCATCAGCTTTTGCTGATACAGTGATGAAGGTGCCTGGCTGCAGAAGGGATGCTGACTGAGAGGTAAAGGCAGTGCCTGCAGAGAGCTGGGCTTCCCAGGAAGGGCTAATTAGTCCCCATTTGAGAAATCTGGTTACAGCAAGTGAGCAGGTGCTGCTAGGAACTGGAAATAATCTGCACAAACACGCTCCTTCCTCTGTGGCAGCACAGCTAATTACACCTCCTTGGGTCACCACAATGTTTTACATAAGATCCCTCTGCCCCAAGCCTGTTGCCACCTGGCACCAACTGCCAGATGAGACACTTCAGCACTTAACGTCGCTGGTGGATTAACTCCTTCTCCTGTTACAGCTTGAGGGGAAGGATGTTGCTACCATTTACACTTGCTCCAAGGGCAGAGGAAACTTCTCCTATCTTCCTACAGGTATGCAAGACAGAATGGCTAGAAGGTTGCCCAGCAGAAAAGGACGAGGGACTGTCAGTTGAGAACTATCTGAACATCAGCCGCTAATGTGCTCAGGTGGCCAAGGCGGCCACCAGCATCCTGGCCTGAATCAGGAATGGTGTAGCCAGCAGGACCAGGGAAGCAATCACACCCCTCTACTCAGCACTGGTGAGGCCACACATCAAATACTGGGTTCAGTTTTAGGGCCTTCACTACAAGAAGGACACTGAGGTGCTGGAGTGTGTCCAGAGAAGGGCATCAGAGCTAGTGAAGCGTCTGGAGAACAGGGCTGGTGAGGAGCAGCTGAAAGAACTGGCGTTGTTTAGACTGGAGGACAGAAGGCTGAGGGGAGACCTCATTGCTACCTACAGCTCCCTGAAAGGAGGAGGAAGGTGGGGTTGGTATTTTCTCCCTTATATCAGGTGATAGGACAAGAGGAAACATCTTGAAATGGTGCCAGAGGAGATTTAGGCTGGAGATTAAGAACTATTTCTTCACAGAAAGGGTTCTCAGGCATTGGAAGAGGCTGCTCAGGGGGGTGGTGGAGTCGCCATCCCTGGAGGTGTCCAAGAAGTGTGTGCACATGGCACTTTGGGACATGGCTTAATGGCTGTGGTGGCGTTAGGTCAACAATTGAACTCAATGATCTGAGAGGTCTTTTCCACCCAAAATGATTGTATGACTCTAAACCACCGTGCACTTCATCCTTGCCAGCACCTCTGGGTGTTGCTGGGTGCCGGCACCAGAAGTGTTTACGGATGGTGATGTGCTGCATCCTGCTTCCGCAGAGCGTGACCAACGCTTTGCAACCTCCTGGAAACCTAAAACGTGCCCCGAGGGAATGCAATGATTGACATCCCGAGAGGGGCCGACACTGAGGCAGCAGCAGAAGTAATCACAGAGCTAATTACTGTTTACATAAGACGCTGTGCCTACGAGCTTCCGTGGGTGCAACTGTCTCATCACATCGCCTTGATCTCGGGGCGGTGGGAGGTGTTCCTGCACATCTGCAAAGCCAGGATGGAGAGAAACGGGAGGTGAGCAGTCAGGACAAGCCAGCACAGCAGGAAAGCAGCCAGCTGTGGGCTGATTGGATCAGGAAGAATTTCCTAGGCACCCTCCCAAAACAGAAGTATCTGTTCTTCAGCAAGTGTCACGCAATCTTAACTCCTAGTTTGCACCACATCTGTAGTAGGAGACAGAGCCTCAACACGAACTGTATGGACAGAGACACCTGTGAGTCACTCTGTAACCTGGAGACATTTACAACCTTTGGGCCTTGGCTTGCTGTACAAAAGGGTGAAAGTGTGTGTGGGTGATATCTGGGAAGCAGGAGCGCTGGAGGAGGAGAACACCACCACTGTGGCTGTGTTCATGAGCACAAGCCTGTTTCCAGGAGGCCTGCTGAGGTGATGAGGTCTGCTCTCCCTACACCCAAGCTATGTTGGCACAATCCAACAGAGGCTTCACTGTGACTTCAAAATCCCTTCTGCCCTTTGTACCAGGATGAAGGTGCACCTGCAGCCCAGGATTTGCTCCTGCCATGGCAACACCTCAGCTCTTCCACCTGGGATATATAGGACAGTAAAAGAGGATAGATGCCATGCTGAGGTTGAGATGCATCAGCTGAGCATGGACAGAATGTGCTCCTGAGAGCAGGCTGGTTGTGGGACGTTTCAACCCAAAGGTAAAACACAAGCCCAGGCAGCCCTTTTACCCAGCAGGTCTGAGGAGGAGTGACAACTTCTCCATAAATTGCAGGGTCATTTAAATTTGCCTTTGTTGCAGCTTCAGTCACACTGCAGACTGAGCAGGTTGAGAGCTCTGATGAAGTCACCACATATGTTAGCCAGCCAGGGAGCTTTGACAGAAAGTTATTGAATAGAATCATCGAGGTTGGACAAGCCCTGTAAAATCATCAAGTCCAACCATCAACTCAACACCACCATGGTCATTAAATCATGTCCCAAAGGGCCACATCCACACATTTCTTGAACACCTCCAGGGATGGTGACTCCACCACCTCCCCAGGCAGCCTGTTTCAATGCCTGACCATTCTTGCAGTAGAGAAATTCTAAACCTCCTAAACCTCCCCTAGTGCAACTTGAGGCCATTTCCTCTCATCCTATTAAATACTTCCTCTAAAGGCCAAACCTGTTCAGCATCCACCACCAAACCACCTTCCTAGCAGCAGCACTTTCCTCAGCCATGGCCACTTATGGCTGTCTGCAGTCAGTCCTAATGAACAGGCAGCTGAGCACAAACCCTGGAAAACAGTGGCATGGCTGTGGGACTGTGGTGGAGTATCCCCAGCCAAAACTGAGCAGAAGGGCTGTGCTGCTGGGTGGCACACCTGCCCCTACAGTTGCTCCCAGCTCTCCTCACCCAGCAGCTGAGCATGGCCAGGATGGATACAGAGGGAAGGGAGAAACAGACCCTCTTTGTAAAGCTGATTCCAGACACACTGCCCTGCAGTGAGGGCTTTTTGAGGCTCAGCTCATCAAAGCTGGGATCACACTGGGCACAGAGGGACAAAAGTGTAATGGGAGCTGCTATTTAAGACACAGGAGTGAATTGTATCCCTGTAGAAATGCTTGATGTAGTGGTTTAAGGTATATTGGAATATTCTGATAAGAGAAATTAGATCATTGACTGTAAAAGAATGATAATGATAAAGTCTGTATCGTTCATTGGTTTGCTAAGAGGTAGAAAAAAGCCAAAAAGTGTAAACAGTTCCTCCTTTGCTTTTGGGCACTGTTCACTGTTCCTTCACTTCTCTCTCTAATCTCTTCCACTAACCTTGGTTGACCAGATAACACATAAGCCTTGCTGGTTGTTTTCTATCTGGGAGAAAGAGAGGGTGATGTTGGCACCTTCTGAGCTGNAAGAGAGGGTGATGTTGGCCCCTTCTGAGCTGGTTTTTTTTTTTTTTTTTGGCTAGGAGGGAAGATTTGATTTCTAAATTGTATATGCTTGTAAATATCTGTAACCATACTGTGTATATGCTTGTAAATCTAGCTTTGCTGCAAATAGAGCTTTACCTTACTTCCAAGCTGTCTGAGCTGGTCTGGTAAATTTTAACTGGAGGCTGGGGGGGAGAGGGGGGAAGTTCCCAAGCCACTACACTTGGTTTGAGTCCTGCTTTCCTCCCTTGTCCCCTGTTAAGTTCCTCAGAGTTCCAGGGGAATGTGCTTTACTGCCTGCAGAAGAAAACAGCTGCAGCTCATCAGGTGCTGTCCTTCTCCCTCTGCCTGAGAGCCCACGCTCATGCTCAGTTCTTCCTAAAGCCACTTCTGACTGCATCCACTTGGAGCTATCAGCTTACATACACGGTCCCCAACTTACAACACCAGAGTGCTTGGTCTCTTACCGTGCACAGGGCAGAACAATGCTGAGTCCCCACCCCTGAGATGCAGGAATTTTTAAGCAGCAGAAATATAGGAGTAAAGTATTTCCCCACTGAAGCATCTGTCAGAGCAGAGCCTAATGCTCCACAACAGACTGGATCAGGTTGGAAGGGACCCTCAAAGTTCATCTCGCCCAGCCCCTCTGTACTACTCCATCACCCCTTTTCAAGGGATGTCTCCATACTTGATTCCAGAGTGGTGAGATGTAGATGTCTTAACATGACAGCAGAAATGTGTCTCCCCACTAGGATGACCTGGCATGCCCTAGACACATCTCCTTCCCTCAGCTTCATCTTCTTTCAGTCTCACTGAGCCTGGCTAGTTTGGTCTTCCCTTGCAGAATGCTGGACAACTTTTACCTTTTCCATACCATTAGGATGCTGACTCATCTCAGATTCAAGTATTGTTTAGGAGGTTTAGAAATGTCCTCCCTGAGATGTGGGAATTGGCTCCAGTCCGAAGCCAGCTGCAATTCAGGCCTCTCCCAGCCATGATGCTGGCTTTAAAAATAAATCTTGTGAGTTAAAATAAAAGCACACCTTGGACAGACCTCTAAATTGGACAACAGGAGGAAGTTCTTCACAACAGTGGTGAAATACAGGAACAGGTTTGCCCAGAGATCATAGAATAGTTTAGGTTGGAAGGGACCTCTAAGCTCATCCAGTTCCAACCCCCTGCCATAAGCAGGGACACCTCCCACTAGCACAGCTCACTCAAGGCCTCATCCAACCTGGCCTTGAACACCTCCAGGGAGGAAGCAGCCACAACCTTCCTGGGCAACCTGTGCCAGTGCCTCACCACCCTCACTGCAAACAACTTCCTACTAACATCCAGTTTAAATCTCCCCTCTGCCAGTTTAAACCCATTACTCCTCATCCTGTCATTGCAAGACCTTGCAAATAATCCCTCCCCAGCCTTCCTGTAGGCCCTCTTCAGATACTGGAAGGCCACTCCAAGGTCTCCTAGAAGCCTTCTCTTCTCCAGGCTGCAGAGCCCCAACTCATAGCAGAACTGCTGCAGCCCTCTGATCATCTTCATGGCCTTCTCTGGACTGGCTCAAACAGTTCAATGTCCTTTTCGTGTTGGTTGAGGCCCCATCCCTGGAAACAGTCAGATCTGAACTTGATGGGGCCCTGAGCAAAGTGATATATTTGGAGATGTCCATGCTCACTGCAGAGGTGTCAAGCCAGGATGACCTTCAAGGGTCCCTTCCAAGCTGAAGCGTTCTGTGATTCTGCAGATTTGGGATTGACAAGGGAGAAGATCAAGGAGCAGCCCCTGCTAGGTGTGATGACTGCAGAGGCAGATGCAATGAAAGCATGCCCTGCTTTTCTTCAACAGCACCATCCAGCAATGGAGAAAGATGCCTTTCTTCTGCAGACAAAACCTTTCCTCTGCCACCTCTGATGCTTCTTCAGTTTGCAGAGAGGCTGCTGACATGCTCACCCACTGATAGAGTGGACTTGCAGATGGTTTATGGCTCCTACTGTACTCTCAGAGCTGTAAAAGAATGTTCACTGCAGCTACTGTGCAGAGCTTGGCTGGTACAGCCACAGTCAGAAGCACTCAGCAAGAAAAAAGGAAGAACAAGGCTATAAAAACACACACACAAGCCAGGAAACATCTTATTATAGATCTTAGTTTGAAGGAGGGAAATTAAAACCCCCATAGCCACACTCAGCATCTGCCCAGCTATATTTGTCTGATCCATTTATTATCTTAGCCAATGCAATTCCAGTGTTGCACAACTCCAGTCTTTCACACTAGGAAAAAAGAAAAAAAAAAAAAAAAAACCCCAACCAAACCACACACCCAAGCCCAGCACACAAGATGCCATGGCTGGGTTACAGCTGTAGCATATCCTGTTTCTCTGAACATTTGCTGATTTGGCATAACACCAAGGGAAGGGGAGGGTGAGGGGTTGGGATCTGGCTGGAAGATGTGGATCCTACCACAGCAGGCTTTTCTGCTGCAGGAAGGACAACAGTTTGCCCATGTGCTGATCTTTCAGCCTGTAGTGGAGAAGACCTGGCTTTGAACAGGTTCCCTCACCACAGCTGCACCTCCTGCACTCGGTTCTCAGGCTGCAAGACTGCAGATAAAAGCTCTGGCAATGACACCTATTGCAGACAGAGTTAAATGTGCAATGGAAAACATGACTGCTTGGCTTGTCACTGCTCTCGCAGCACCCAGCCTGGAAATTGATGCTGTGAGGACTTCAGGGAGAAGGAGGAAGCTTGGCACTGGATAAAAACATGCACATTCCTGAGTAAGGGTGGAAGAAACCCAGCTGTGTTGTAGGCTGAGATCCTCCAAACCCATTCCTGACCAGAGTCACCAAGGAGCCTGCTGCCTCCATGCGAAATGTGTCAGTGGGTGCCTAGAAGTGTTTCTGTGGGAGGGAGGCTGCCCTATAGCCATCTCCTTGGGGAAGGGTTTCAGTAACACCTCTCACAACTGATGACAAAACATCACAACTTCAACATGAACTGGAAGCTCCAAAGTGCTTTGGGTAACCTGGCGAAGAGCCTAGAGAACAAGTTGTGTGAGGCTGAGGGGAGACCTCATTGCTCTCTACAGCTCCCTGAAAGGAGGTTGCAGTGATGTGGGGTTGGTCTCTTCTCCCTAGTATCAGGTGATAGGATGAGAGGAAACGGCCTGAAATCCTGAAATTGTGCTGGGAAGGGTTAGGTTGGAGAATCAGAACTATTTCTTCACAGAAAGGGCTCTCAGGTATTGGAACAGGCTGCTTAGGGAGCCACCACCCTTGGAGGTGTTTAAGAAATGTGCGGGCATGGCACTTTGTGGCACGGTTTAACAGCCATGGTGTTGGGTTGATGGTTGGATTTTATGACCTTAGAGGGCTTTTCCAACCTAAACAGCTCTATGACTCAGTTTCCTTTACACAGCAAGCTCACAGAGGGCTCTGCAGCACTCATTTTTATTAATAGCTTGGCTGTCCTGAGCATTTTTTTCATCTTAGTTCTCATGAGTTATTTCCACTGCACAGCTTCCCATCACGGCTCAGGTTTGGGAGGCAATTAGACCAGCTGGTGGGACACATCCCCAACAGAGGGAAAATTACCCAAAGTGAAGCAACAGCCAGAGAATCAGGAGTGCTTCTATAAAAAGTTAAGAACATGTGCATAGCTTTGTGGGCACAAACAGGACTCGGCCTGCCTTTCCACAGCTGAGGAGAGCTCGTTCAGTTATGTGGTGCTTTAAGTAAAGAAGGTGCTGGTTGTGCATCACAGACCTGGTCCCTGACCAACCCACCTCCTCCTGCAAGCACTCAAGGTCTTATCCAATAAGGTAAAAAAGGAATTACATCTCCATGCTAGGTCTGTTTGGGTTGAGTATTGGGTTCAGTTCACTACAAGAAGGACATTGAGGTGCTGGAGCATGTCCAGAGAAGGGCAATGAAGCTGGTGAAGGGTCTGGAGAACAGGGTTGGTGAGAAGCAGGAGAGGTGACTGGAGTTGTTCAGCCCAGAGAAAAGGAGAAAGGAGGTTGGAGACAGGTGGGAGTTGATCTCTTCTCCCTAGTAACAACTGGTAGAATGAGAGGAAACAGCCTCAAGTTGTACCAAGGGAAGTTAGGTTGGACATTAGAAGAAACTTCTTGACTGAAAGGGGTCTCAAAGACAGAAACAAGCTCCCTCTGGGAGGCAGCTGAATCCCCATCCCTGGAGGTGTTTGCAATAGGCAGAGATGTGGTGCTGAGGGACATGGTTGGACTGGGTGATCTTGAAGGGCTTTTCCAGCTGAAAGGACTATGATTCTGTGGAGTGCCAGGAATCACACCTGCCTGTGACTTGCTTTTGCATGAAACCCTGCCCCCCTTTAAAGCAGCCCTGAGACTCAACGAGTGCTGGATCAGTGAGTTAAATGAGTTCACTTTATTTCAGGCAGAGATGTCAGGCTGCACAGCTACAGCAGTTTAACACAAGTGGCAACATCTTGGTCCTGTTAAAATCAATAGGGAAACCCTCCTGGATCCTGGACTCTATCCAGACTGTGGAAATAATGAATTGTGTGAAAAAAAGGTAGTGTTAGAGAAAGAGCTACAGGAGCTGGTGCTCAGTAAGACCTTCCTGGGTCTGTTTCCTCCAGCAAAGAGGTATAAAGGGAGCTTGCAGAATGGATTTAAGCAACTACAGTGGGACTTGGACAGAACAGGAGTCTTCACGTGCCCTTGTGGCCAAGATGACCAAGGATATCGTGGAGCGCATTAAGAAGAGTGCAATCAGCAGGTCAAGGGAGCTTCTCCTCCCCCTTCACTCTGCCCTGCTGAGACCACATCTGGAGCATTGTGCACTGGTCTGGCTCCCCAGTTCAAGAGGGACTGGGAACATCTAGAAACTGGAAGTCTTACAAGGAAAGGCTGAGAGACCTGGAGAAGAGAAGGTTGAGAAGGGATCTGATAGCCACTGGAATGCAGAAGCTACCCTAAAGAGGACGTGTGGCACACATCTCTGGGGGGGGAGTGCTTGCCACGTAACTCATAGCAGCCCACACTGACACACAGCTCCTCTTGTGAAACTCCTTGTGTAGGTAGCAGCACATAATCAGCTACACAACTCCAGACTATTTCCTCCTCCTACATTCAGTTCCTATTCAGGATCTTGGTTGCTCACTGAATGAGAACTTAGGATTCCATTTTGCACCCCTCTGTTGGCCTCTTTATTGTGCCATACTCAGACTCTGCTCTGAAGACAAGTCTATTAATATCCTACAGGATTGAGTTGATCTTTGTCTGTCTATTGATAGGATGAAAAGAAAAAAAAGTCTTCTTGCCTCCAACTCAGGTATTTGATCACAGACCTGCCAGCTGCCAAAGCCTCACTCAGTCTCTGGCTTGGACTTACTCAAAGCACATAAAAACTTCTGGCAATTTCTCTGCAAAATCCATGAGAGCACATGCAAATCCTTTCCTCCTCACCACCTCAAGCTTTGACATGGCATAACCTAGAGGTACTAGGCTGGCAAACAGGCCAGGTCCCAGTTAATTTCATAATCCCCAACTAATTTCATAATCCCCAGCAGTATTAATAATAGAGCTACTCCAGAAGAAGCTTGCCAGAATGCTACCTGAGGAAAATTGTTGCTGTTATTTAAAAAGAAGTGTTTGGACTTCTTTAAAATTTTTTTTTTTAATTAAATTTTAAAAAGAAAAGAAAAGAAGACTCTAGCTAGAGAAAGACAATTCCAGGTTAGGTATTTCAGGCTGCTGGCTGAGCCCAAAGCAGGTGGGAAGCAAATGATGGTGCCTGCAGGCAGTACAGGCTCAGCCTTTGGATCACAGAATGCATTGGGTTGCAAAAGACCTTTAAAAGTCATGCTGCAGTAAGCAGACACATTTTACCACAAACCACAGAACTCTTGAGGTTGGAAGAGACCTTTGAGATAGAGTTCAACCTTCAAGCTAACACCACCACGGCCATTAAACCACATCACAAAGTGCCATGCCCACACATTTATTGAACGCCTCCAGGGATGGTGACTCCACCATCTCCCTGGGCAGCCTGTTCCAATGCCTGACCACTCCTGCAGCAAAGAAATGTTTCCTAATCTCCAACCTAAACCTCCCCTGGCACAATTTCAGGATATTTCCTCTCTGATACTAGAGAGATCATCAAGTCCAACCACTCACCTACAGTGTGCAATCCCACAATATTCCTTGCTGTACAAGAGACAAGGACCACCTGGTGGCACCTCCAAAGTAGCTGCAGATCCCATCATGACTGCATACCTAGACACAAGGAAGGGCTTCCCACATTTTAGTGTGATGTGTTGAAGAAAAGTAGTGTAGAAAAACCTGTCCAGTGCTCAGTGTGCTAGGCTATGCTTTCTCCCCATCATTTATGGCTGCAGGATATCTATGTGTCCTTCCATGTAATGAGAGGCATCCTGGTTTGTCTTACCAACACTGTGGCCAGGAGGAGCAGGGAGGTGATCACCCCCCCTGCATTCACCCAGTATTATCACCCAGTACTCAGCACTGGTGAGGCCATGCCTCAAGAGTTCTGTGCCACTCACTACAGGAAAGACATTGAGGTGTCCAGAGAACAACAATGAGGCTGGTAAAGGGCCTGGAGCCTATAAGGAGGGTCTGAGGGAGCTGGACTTTTCAGTCTGGAAAAGAGGAGGCTGAGAGGAGACCTCATTGCTTTCTACAACTGCCTGAAGGGAGGTTGGAGGAGAAGAGGGAGGAGAAGAGGGGCAGCCTCTTCTACTTGGTAGAGACAGAACTAGAGAATATGGTTTCAAACTGAGCTGGGGAGGTTCAGGCTGGATGCTAGGAAATATTTCTCCACTGAAGGGGTTCTCAAATATAGGAAGGGTCTGCCCAGGGCAGTGGTGGAGTCACTATCCCTGGAGGTGTTCAAGTAGGGTGTGGACCTGGTGCTTAGGGACATGGTTTAGTGTTGAGCCTTCAGTGAGGGGTTTGAGGGTTGGACTGGGTGATCTGTGGGGTCTGCCTGCTGTGATTCTGTGTGCTTTGAGAAAGACAGAAGTGACCTGACTTACCACAGCACCCAAAGCTGATGCTGTTGAAAAGACAGGGACCTGGAAGGTACTCTCTTCAGAGTCACTAACAATATGGATGCTTAAGCACCACCCTCCACATAGCCAAGATAAAAATAACCCTTCTATAAATGCACCACTGTATTCTGAGGTCAGAGAAGACTCCCAGTAAAATCACTCTGAGGCATTCAGAAAACAATCTCACTAAAGAAAGCTACTCCCCAGTTTTTCCCTCTCTCTCCCTCTCACTAGGGCTCTGAAGCCCCTGGAGGATAACTATTTGGATAAATTGCATAACGAATTGTGTTTCAAGGCTTGTACATCTCCTCCACAGAGCATGGAAGCAGCACGGGGCCGCCTGTTGTCAGCAGCTATTTTGAGACCTTCTGGACAGCCCTTTCTCAGAATCCAGCAGCTTCCCAGTAAATGTTTGTTCCTCAGCAGGCACTCCTACACCCATCACCACACGTCTCTCACTGACCCCATGCTTCCCACATATCCCCCCTCCAAACAGACGTTCCTCCTTCCCTTCCCCACGGATTAGCCCTCACACCAGATGATGGTCAAGGTGGTGTTCCACTTGAGAAGGTCTGATAACCAAAGGAAAGAATCTAACACATCACCCCCAGGGGGCTTCCCGCTTTGATCTGATAGCAGCCTGCATCTGGTGGCTGCCTGTGGTCTAAAAATGCCTTCCCAGGAAGAACAGCTCAGGTCCAAGGTGGGGAGGTTGCCTGTATTGAGCCAGCACTCTCTCCACCTCGGCGTCTCAGGAAAACAAGCACGCTCAGCAGCACGGGTCAAGGTGTGCTGTCGCAACCTAATGGCACTTTTGGCAAGCAAGCCAGGATCTACTTGCCCAGGCACATCCCTGCCTGCCAAGAGAAAACAGGATGAAGACAGGATGACACATTACTAATTTCTAACCACACAGGCTCAAAGTACAAGTGGAAAGAATGAGTATCCTCAACATAGCTCTCACCTGTTGGTCACCAGAAAAAAAAAAAACAAGCCCTGGCTGTAACCAGGTAGCCTACCATGTAACATGGGCATGCCTCTGTCCTAGGCAGAAGGTCAAAGAGAGAGCTGGGACTCTAAACCTTTTCAGCTCCACAGCTTCTTGGCTAGGACTGCTAATTAGAACAGTGGCAAGGCTGCAGGGACACTAAAACTGGGCATATCAAATGACCAACAATGCCCGCTGCAAGTCAACAGACAGCTCAGTGTCTGAATTGCCTGCCATTCACAAACACCTAAACAAAACAAGAACCAGGAACCCATAGAAACAAAAACAAAACTTTTCCCATCCTTTCTTAGCCCAGTCACAAGCAAGTGGGAAGAAATGAGGTAGCACTGCCCTGTCTGCATCTCTCTGCTGTGGCCAGCCTCATCTTTGAGAGAGTGGTGCCAGGATGCTGCTTTGTCTTCACAGCCACACGCTTTTTGCTGTGTAAACACTGCAAATCTTGACTCTGTATTGCTGAGATGTGCTCCTGAGTCATGGCTTCCAAGTGACTGACAGATCCCTGCTCTGAAACCCTCCGGAGAGCTTCAGCTGTGGGAGTTTTGTAAGCAAGGATGTTATGCAAGTAGACAGCTATTTTTGTTCAAAGTTTAGTTCTGTACTCTGCAAGACTAAAAATACAGGCACACAAAGCTAAGGAACATGTTTGTAAAGCTGATTAAACAGTTGTGCCCTTTCTCTCATGGTCCTCTACCTGGTAGTGGCACCTACCAATCAATCATAGAACTCATCTGGTTGGAAGAGACCTCCCAGACAGAGTCAGACCATCAACCTAACACCACCATGGCCATTAAACCACATACCAAAGTGAAACGTCCACACATTTCTTGAACACCTCTAGGCACAGAGGCTCCACCAGCTCCCTGAGCAACCAAACAGAACCACCAAGGTCTACAGGAAGGCCTTCAGGAAGCAGCCAAACACCAGAAGTCAGCATGCCTCAGTCCCACCCTTTAGAGAATTCAGATGGTAGCACAGCCCTATCTCCCGCAGTGCCAGCATTATGCAGCACCATCAAGAGGATGGGAGCAGGAGTCAAAATTAAGAGAGCAGCTCAGACACAAGCTAAGCCTTTGATGCTCTCCTGTGAAACTTGACCAGAATAAATCAGGCCTGTTACTGTTTAGATGCTTTGAGAAAACCCCACTGAACTTCTAGGAGATTGTCTACTGTTAGTTAAAGGCTTCAGACAGTTAAATGATGCTTGCTAATTCTGGTGCTCCACCAGGCTCAGACATCTATCCCTGCTGCCAGGTCTAATGAGGACTTCAGTCTGCACAAGAAATGATTATTCATCATCAGATCTCCTTACCCCTCATGTAAATGTTCTGCTTCATCTCAGAAGTAAAGGAAAAGCAAGCTATAAATAAAGAGTGGCTATTTTTGGAAAAGAATTTTCTTCCTGCTATATGTGCCTGTGTGCATCTGTAAATTATCTTCTGCACTTCTGTCAGCTTATCTAATCATTTAAATGCCAAAGTTGCTGGCCTTTTTTCTTTTTCTTTTTTTTTTTTTTTTGGTTGTCATTTGGATGTTTGATTTGGTTATTTTATGGCCTGCTTCTCTTCATCAGTCACAGATTCACAGTTTGCATCAGGTTGGAAGGGACCTTCAAAGGTCATCTTGTCCAACCCCTCTGCAGTCAGCAGAGACATCTCTGATGAGATCAGGCTGCTCAAGGACGCATCAAGGTTGATCCTGAATGTCTCCAGGGATGGGGCCTCAACCACATCCCTGAGCAAGCTGTTCCAGTATTTCAGTTCTCTCATTACAGAGAACTTCCTCCTGATGTCCAACCTAGATCTACTCTGCTCCAGTTTCAAACCACTGTCCTTTGTTCTACCACTAAATAGTTCCTCCCAGCAGGTCCTCTTTAGATATTGAAGTGCAGCTCTAAGCTCTCCCCAGAGCCTTCTCTTTTCCATGCTGAACAGCCCTAATTCTTTCAGCCTGTCTTCATGGCAGAGTTTCTGCAGCCCTCTGATCATCTTTATGGCCCTCTTCTAGACCCTCTCCTACAGGCCAATGCCTCTCTTGTGTTGGGGGCCCCAGAGCTGGACACAGCACTGCAGCTGAGGTCTCATCAGAGTAGAGCAGAACCACCACCTCTTTTGATCTGCTGGCCAAGCTGCTTTTGATACAGCCCAGACTGGCATTGGTCTTCTGGGCTGCAAGTGTCTATTGCTGGCTCATGTCCAGCCTCTCACACATCAGTACTCCCAAGTCCTTCTCTGCAGGGCTGCTCTCAATCTCATTCCCCAGCCTGGATTGACATTGCCCTGACTCTCATGCAGGACCTTGTTTGCACTTGTCCTTCTTGAACCTCATGAGATTCTCCTCAGCTCACCTCTCCAGCCTGTCCAGGCCCCTCTGCATGGTATCCTATCCTGATCAGCCACACCACTCAGATTGGTATCATCTGCAAACTCTCTGAGGGTGCCCTCAGTGCCACTGTCTGCATCACTGGTGAGGATATTGAACAGCACTGGTCCCTGCACAGACCCTCGAGGGACACCACTTGTCTCTCTCTGACCACTGAGCCATTGACCACTACTGTTCATATGCAATTGTCCAACCAATTCCTTCTCCACTGCACAATCCACCCTTGTGCTTCCAAAGGACTTCCAGGGGTCAGGCTCCTCAGGTGGCCATCAAGCAATGTAAGCAACCTGCAAGCAATACTTGATGCAAAATCAGGCCCTTGGAATTGTTGGTTGATCTCATGCCCTGTAAAGTCCCAATTCCCTGCAGCTGTCTACCTGGGCATTTATACCTGCCTGGGGCATGTGCTTTGATTCCACTCCCCTCATGAGCTGGGGCTGTCTAGTTTGACAAAGAGGAGGCTGAGGGGAGACTTCATTGCTGCCTACAGCTACCTGACAGGGCATGGTGGAGATCTTGGTGTTGGTCTCTTCTTACAAGTGATTAGTGATAGAACAAGAGGGAATGGCCTCAAGCTGCAACTGGGTAGGTTTAGACTGGACATTAGGAAATACTTTTTCCCAGCAAGAGTGGTCAGGCATTGGAATGGGCTGTCCAGGGAGGTGGTGGAATCACCAACCCTGGACAGCCGGTTGTCCGGAAAGGTCATTCGGATGTGGTGCTTGGGGGTGTGGTTTAGGGTTACTCTACCTTGTAGAGCAGGGATATCAGTTGGACTTGGTGATCCTGAGGGGCTTTTCCAACCTGTGATTCTGTGATCATGCTGAGAGGGTACATGCAGGCTGGTTGGATTCAATCTCCAGAGTACCATTTCAACAGTTCTGTGATGGTAATATGGGGGTGATTTTGGGCTGTGGGGAACTGCTCCCCACACCACCTTCCTCTGCCCATCAGCACCCTCTGAAGCACACACCTACTGCTGCATCACCTCAGACAAGGCTCTCTCCTAAAATGCAAGGTGGTGTAGTGCCCCAGGAACAAGCTGGGGTAGCCTGTCCCAGGCTTGTGGGAGCATGCAGAGCAAAAGGGATTTCAAAGAAGGTCAAGAGGTCTCTGGTTCATATTCAGGTTCCCACTCAAAACTGGATTAAGTTGGAAGAGGGTAGATTTAGGCTGGGTATTAGGAAGAGCTCCTTCACAGTGAGGGTGGTGAGATATCGGATGCCACCTTCCTGGAGGCATTCAAGGTCAGGTTGGACAGAGCCTTGAGCAACGTGGTCAGGTGGAAGGTGTCCCTGCCCATGCCAAGGTGTTGGAATTAGATGATCTTTAAGGTGCCTTCCAACCCAAACCATTCTGTGAACCCATGAAAGAAAAGGAGGTAGCTGCACCTACATCTGGCTGAGTACCTTGGGGAGGGGAACAGGTTGGGTGTATATACAATGAAAAGCATCTTTAGCAGCAGAAACAAGCTGCTAATGGGAATGGAAAAGTTCTCCACAAGACAGAAACCTCATGTGTGCTGATAACACAGAGTTAAATGAGTGGAGCATCACATGCCTGGACTGTTCACAGCTCTCCTTCCTACGCAAGCAACCAGCTCTGGAGGGTGATAACACAGGAATGTCAATGCAGAGCTAAAAAAAAAAACCCTCCTGTGTGTTGCTTTAAATATTCCCAGGAACTCTGGGGGTGAGGGGGAGCTTCTGATAGCATCTGAATCAAAGCCTAAGGAGAGTTCTTCACTCCAGCTCGTGACAATGCTGCTCACCATGCTGGAAGGCAGGCAGAGGCAAGGAGGCTTGGAACGTTCTGTTGGCCTTGCTTTGTGTCAAATGATTTTCACCAGGACCAAAAAGATAAGCAAGAAGGGACAGAGAGAACAGAAAGACTCAGATGCTGAATTTGCTAAGATGATAGCAAACACATTATGAAAAATAAAGTGATTGCCCTACGTGTGCTGTGTTTTTTATGTCCTTATCCCCAGCCTCTCACTGCTGTCCAGCATCAGAGATGCAAACTCATACAGACCTCAAGTCCAACAACAGATGTCACCTCCTATGAGGAATCACCAAGTATACAGTAATTTTTTTTAATTATTTAGCTGAATTTTCATCCTGTTTAAGTCAAAATTTTGTTACTGTACTCATCAGGGCCAGAAATTAATTTGGCTGTGGTCACAGTGAGAGTTTGTGTCAAGAATCCAACCCAACCTCCCGACTGGGCTTATTTCTCCATCAAAAAAATCTATAAGCTTATCCTGCTTGCAGTACAAAGTATGTTCTTCAGCCAAGACACCCAAAGATGAATGGCTGTTGAAGATCTTATACCAGCATGGAGAGTATTTTGAACACTGGTGACCCTGAGGTCTCAAACTGCCTTGTTCTCAGAGTTTTGCATGGTCTTTCAAAGGCCTAGGAAACATAACAGAGGACAGGACTGAATGCAGTTGCCTTTCCTCTCACCTCTAGTTTCACGCTTCAAAATAACACAGGAAATTTTCCAGGATGGGCTCCTGGATCTAGGAGATGTGATGTCCAGGCTCCTAGACCAACAAACATTCATGTTCTGGTCTTGAGAGTGGCAGATCAGAGAGCTGTTGAGATTGCTAAGAGACTTTAGTGATCAAGTCCAGCTGTTTGACTAGAACTCACAATCCTGCTACTGATAAGACACTCCAAACCGCATCCCTCAGCACCATGGCCACACAGTTTTTAAATACCTCCAGGGATGGTGACTCCAACATCCCTCTGAGCAACCTGTTCCACTGCTTGTGAACCCTTTCTGTGAAGAAATTGTTCCTAACATCCAACCTGAAGCTCCACTGGCACAGCTTGAGGTTGTTTTCTCTTGTCCCATCACTTGTGACACTTGAGAAGAGACCAGCAGTTACCTGGCTCCAACCTTCTTTGAAGGAGCTGTAGAGGGCAATGAGGGCTCCCCTCAGCTGCCTCTTCTCCAGACTAAACCACCCTAGTTAACTCAGCCATTCCTCACCAGACCTGTTCTCCAGAACCTTCCCCAGCTTAGTTGCCATTTTCTGGACATGCTCCAGCACCTCAACGTCCTTCTGGTAATGAGGGACCCAAAACTGAACCCGGTACTCAAGGAGTGGCCTCACCAGTGCCAAGTCAAGGTGGACAATCACATCCCTGGACTTGCTGACTATTCCTAATGTAAGCCAGGATGTCATTGGCCTTCTTGGCCAATACTGTAAGTGTCATCAGATAGGGGTCATGTACGTTCAGCATCTTTGAAAGTCAGGCCAAAGATATCTCAGTTCCATCAGTTATAAACTGTGCTATTCCCAAACCTCTTTCCCAGATGGCCTGCACACAGTTACCTGACTGCATTAAGAGTTCCTTTGCTCAATACTACCTGCCACACTGGGGTCTGGGAAAAGGAACACAGCTTTTGGAAGCACCAGACGGAAAATGTTTCAGAGGGGCTACAGCCACTGTGCTCCTCTGGTTAATTCTCTTATCTGGAACACAGAAGGAAAAGAATGCCCTGGGACAAACAGTCATGACAGGTACAAGAGCTGGTGTCAAAGTAGCAGCAGAGCTTGGTGGCTGTGGCCCTAATCATGGTTAGCAGAGTCTCTGCCCTGTGGCTTGCAGTGTCCTGCTGCTGGCTGGGTTCCTTCATCACACCCCACTGGAAACTCAGAGTTGCTTCCATGCAGAGTAGGCTCTGGCAATGAGCTTCTGTGGTCACTCTACACGAGTGCACACTGCAGAGGCCAAGCTCTCCATGCACCAGCTTGGTAGGGAAGCAGATATCAGAAGACAAGCAAAAAGCCCCCAGGCTTCTCTATAAAAAAAGTCCCTGGGTGAAATAGGTTGTGGTAAGGTCTCAGGAGCCCTGAACTCTTCCTCTCAGCTACGGTGTCTTGATGGCTTTTGCACTGGGAGCTAGGCTGACACCCACATCGCCATCCAGCATGCTGCTGGGCAGATGCCTTTGCTAGAATGGAGTTAAGCCAAAGCAAGCTGCAGGCAAATCAGCAAAACCTGCAGGGCCATAAAACAAGGCTGCAGCAAATTCTGCCCAACTGGGCTGCATTGAGTGTATGTGTTCATACAGTCTGGTCAAACCCAAAACTGAGGTGTCTCGACTGCCATGGAGTTTAGAGCCAAAGGCTAAATTCAGCCTACACACTGAAATCAGTGTGGTTTTGTGGGTGCAAGCTAGACTGGAACTTCAGTCTGGTGGCTTGAAGAGCAAGGAACTGATTTGAAAAAGGAAAAGAGAAGTAAAATAAAATGTTGCTATTTTGTTACCAGTCTTGAGCTCTGTAGTAATTATGCTGCAGTGGGTTGCTTTCTCCAGTTGACAGGGCACTGGAGATGATTGCCTCAAGGTTTAGGAGCTGGGCCCTGTGGGATGTGAGCACTCCCCAGTCCTGCTGGACACTCTGGTTCCAGACATTCAGCACCTCTTTCTAGGGCTCCCTCTCCCTACAGCCACCTGATGTTTCAACAATACCTGAAGCCAAAACTTTAAATTTCTTGAAGTGTCACAAAGACTTTTCTCATCCTACAACTGTAGTTCAGGTCTCTGCTCATAGTTGTGTCTAGGTAGGGACTTCCTATCCCTGTTTACTTCCCTTAAGCATCTCCAGGCAGCCCCTGAGTGTCTCACAGCCACCTACTCAGTGACAGAACAAGCAGAATGCATCCCAGCTTTAACAGTTTGGTGGATTCACTCTGCTGTTAACAGTAAAACAAGTTCTGCCTCACCCAGCCAGAATTACTGTAACATGGAGAGGAAAACCAAGGGAGACTGAGAAGGACCTCCAAGCAAGAGGAAAGCTTCCAGCAAGGCAGCCAACTGATGATAATGCAGAGCACCATCCAGCCAAACACTGCTGGCTTTCCTAGGCTGCCCCAGGATCAGATCACAGAATCACTTTGGTTGGAAAAAACCTCTAAGATCACCAAGTCCAACCACCAACCCAACACCACCATGGCCCAAAGTGCCCTGCCTACATGTCTTTTTAATACCTCCAGGGATGGTGACTCCACCATCTCCCCACACAGCCTGTTCCAATGCCTGACCACTCTTGCAGGTAAAAAAATCATTCCTAATACTCAACTTAAACCTCCCCTGGTGTGACTTGAGGCTATTTCCTCTTGTTCTATCCACCTGATACTAGGCAGAAGAAACTGATCCTCTCTGTAGCTTCAGCTAGGGCCAACAGTTTTACTTCACCATCTTTACTCCATGTTTGGCCACCAGCTGACAGCTATATCTCAGCACCTTGCTTCTCTCCCATTCATTAAGTGGATCCTTTCTTTTCAGTCACTGCCTGCAGTCATAGTCTGGTCTCAAGGGAATGCTGGGGAGGTAGGAGGGTCTGGCAGGTTGGCAGACTGTGTTCAGTGCCTCATCACTCATATTTGCCTCAGTGTCACTTATGGTAGAAAATGCAAAACCTACATTTGTCTTGATGCTTCCCCAGGCAGCTGAATCCCTTCTGCTGGCCCCTCTAGAGATCTCCTGTGCCAGTGCCAGCATATGCATATGCAAGTGACACATTTTAGCCTGCCAGTGACACCCACTTAGCATTTCTTAGTGCAGCTGAGCAGTCTTTTACAAAAGATATGCTTATCACCCAGGGCCAGCAGTCAGTGTCTTTCAAGAGCTGCTCAGTTGCCATCTGGGATCAAACAGGTGTTGAGACCACAGATCCACCACAGTGAAACTGGGAAGGTTGAGGGTTGACTGAACAATAGTGCCCTTCCCTCCCCTCCTCCTCCCCCAGTACAGAAGTGATAACACTGCTAGTCCTGAGCAAAAGCAACCCAAACCAGTTCTGTACCCCTGACTGGAAGGAGGAGGTTCAAGTTCCCCACCAACATCTTTTCAGGGAGCA
Organism: Eubucco bourcierii; assembly: GCA_013396675.1. Taxonomy (NCBI): domain Eukaryota; kingdom Metazoa; phylum Chordata; class Aves; order Piciformes; family Ramphastidae; genus Eubucco; species Eubucco bourcierii. Next base: position 63,691 of record VWZE01017651.1, read on the forward strand.
ACCTCTTCACTAAAGCTGAATCAAAGGACTCCAGTTAGATGGAGTGGAATGAGACCAAGTCACAATTCCATACAAAGTAGCCTTCGAATCGTAACTACCCACAGATGTTTTGTACCCAGACCAGAACAAAACAAGATGCTGCAAGAGATTACATGGTCCTGCTCTGGCAGCTGGGTTAGTCTCAAAGTTCTCCAGAACTCCCTTCCAACCCCTAACATCCTGTGATAAATTCCATTCCCATCTGGTTGTCCTTTTCTGAGAGCTTCAGAGAAGGGCTGGAATAACTTGCTGGGTTTCTGAGGTTTCCTAATTACCATTCTGATAATGGTAACATCTCCATGGCTCCAGTCACACTGCATAGATGTGTAAACATACCTCGAGTGAGGTTCCCAAGTCACTTCAAGTGAAGAATGTTGGTCTTTGCATTTCCTCCTTGTGCAGCTGATGGTTGAAGCAGCAACTGAGAGCTAAGAAGAATTAAAGAGGATTTCCAGTAACTGGGGTGACACTTCAGCTGAGGGGCACAACTGAGGCTGTGTGTTTGGAGTTTGCACTTCTCTGCAAACCCTTCTCCTGTGGACAGAGGTACTGCTGCTGGCACGGAGCAGTCTCTCTGAAGCCACCTGGGACACCTATAGCACAACCCCCACGGTTGCAATCCTTCCATATCCAACATTAAGATGTAATTCAGCAGAAAGGCAAACACCAAGATGTTCCAAGGCATCTGCATGCTGGGACTGTATGACTGACTACTGCCACCTGCAAAATCAAAACCCATTCTTAAGCAAAATTCCTGGAAACCACTTTGAGACCAGTTTCTTCACCTTTCCTGAGGATTGCCATTCCTCCTTCCAAACAAACACAAAATATTTCATAAAAAGCCCCTGAGAGGTGATGTGACTCTGGAATACTGAAGAACATTGTCTTCAGTGGGCATCATTTTGTAAAGCCCTGAACTCCCTCTGGCTTTTGATATTCTCTAACCCATCAATACTCATCACACTCTCTCCAAAAAGGGCTTCACATACATTTACTATGGGCATGTGAGACTTTGCAGCCTTATACCACATCTGCTCCCATGCTTAGATGTGGTGCTGAGAAACATGGTTTAGCACCAGAATTGGTAGAGTTAAATAACAGTTGGACCTGTGGTCCTAAAGGTCTTTACTAGTCAAAAAGATACTGTGATTCCATCTTTCCAGCAATTTGCCTCCTTTCAGCCACCCAAAGTTACGTCCCAGAAGCTTTCTCTTTGGTCCCAGTATGTCTGCTTGTAAGGATCAACCACAAGCAGAGCATTTCTTTGGTGAAACATAGTCCCAGTTGTATAGCCCCTGTGCAGTTTCCACTGTTCTCCCACTGAAAGGATCAGTTTCAGTGAAGGCTCCTGGGCCAAACTGGAGAGTTCAACCATGTGGGCAAGTTTCTCACTTAGCACAAAACTCAGTTTTCAGTCTCCTTGAAACACCCTTCCTTGCCAGAAGACTTGTCTTTGCAGGGATACACCTGCTGAGAACCATGCTGTTCCATGCCAGGATGGGTAAGGAAGGTTTAGATGGTGATGGAGAAACCCAGCAAAGCCACCAGGAGTCAGCTCCCATCTCCCTGTTACCCTCATACATACCTGTGGATTAACAGATTTTCAGGGCTGGAGGATGCTCAAAGGACTGTTAAAGGGTTAATACCAAAACTGTTTTCACAGAATGAGAGAAGGTCTGCTTACAACTTCCCTTTATTTCCCTCCTACTCCCTTCCCCACCTTCCCTCCTGCTGCTGCTGCTTTATGAATAACTCTTTACTGTGCATGGGTTGAAAAAAATGCCTCTGAGACCTTGCTTGGGCTGGGGGTCATCAGAGCACCAGTCAGAGGGTGGCTTTTGTAACAGCAAAAGCTTCTTCCAAGCAGAGGAAGACACTGCCTGGGGGTTTCTATACTCACAGTCTTTCTATTTCTGGCTCTCCCTTTTCACAANCAGAATGAACTGAGGAAAAAAACAAACCACCAAACCACAATCAAAACAACTCTGGCAGAGTCCATCCCAGAGATGAGAGGTTTTTATCTTACCTCTCTGCCTTTTCCACTTTTGGGGAGTTTGCTGGAAAGGAGACTCATTAATAGGAATGTCTTAACGGCTTAAATCCTGCTCTGTGGACACCAATTTGCCTCTTGAGGTGGAAAGTAGAAAGTAATCCTATTTTAAATATGAATAGAGGTAGACTGTGCTGATCCTGAGCCCAAAGCAACTCCAGAAAGGTCACTGCAATAATGTGATGCACAGGCTCAGAATGCCCCAAGGAGCTCTGGAGAGCTGGCATGTTAAGGTAAAGAAAACAGCCCTAAGCCCCTGACAGAGGGATTTTGGTCCATGACAGCAGCTCCCTCAACTCCAGAGCAAGAGGTGAAACTGTTGCTTGCAGCACACAGCAAGTTGGGAGTCCCACCCCCGAGGTTGGGAATCCCATCCATTTCCTCCTTCCTTCATGTTGTGTGGCACTGCCAGTTTCCAATGCACACATCAAAACCATTTGTCAGCCATCTCCCTCTGTCCTCCACCACCTCTGTATGCCTCCAGGCTTTTCAGATGGATCACAGCTCTGACAGGGTGCCCTGCTCAGCAGTTACCATCCCCACCCTGGCTGCATCACTTCAACCCTTTAAACCCACACCCTCTGAAGTCTGACACCACTGATGGTGCTGTGAATGCAGGTTGCAGCCATAGAATGGTAGGGGTTGGAAGAGACCTCCAGAGATCTACTCCATTGCCCTTGCTAATGTGGGTCTGCCTAGAGCAGGTGACACAGGAACATGTGTCATGGCAGACTGGTGAAGTTCCTGCTGACTGGAGAAGGGCAAACATAACACCCATCTTCAAGAAGGGTAAAAAGAATGACCCTGGAAACTACAGACCAGTCAGCCTCACCTCTGTGCCTGGCAAGATCATGGAGCAGATCCTGCTGAAAGTCCTGCTAAGGCAAATGGAAAACAAAGCAGAGGTGATTGGTGGGAACCAGCATGGCTTCACCAAGGGCAGATCTTGCCTGACAAATTTAGTGGCTTTCTATGATGAAGTCACAGTGACAGTGGACAAGGGAAAGGCAGCTGAGTCATCTACCTGGACCTGAGTAAAGCATTTGACTCTGTCCCACATGACATCCTGGTCACCAAACTGGAAAAGCATGGACTTGATGGATGGACCACTCGCTGGATAAGGAATTGGCTGGATGGTCGAACCCAGAGAGTGGCGATCAACGGCACAATGTCCACCTGGAGACCAGTGACAAGTGGTGTCCCTCAGGGGTCAGTGCTGGGACCAGTGCTGTTTAACATCTTTGTCAGTGACATGGACAGAGGAATGGAGTGCACCCTCAGCAAGTTTGCAGATGACACCAAGCTGTGTGGCACAGTCGACTTGCTAGAGGGCAGGGATGCCATCCAGAGGGACCTGGACAGGCTGGAGAGTTGGGCCCAGGCCAACCTGATGAAATTCAATAAGGCCAAGTGTAAGGTCCTGCACCTGGGTAGGCACAATCCCAAGCACAAATACAGGCTGGGTGGTGAATGGCTGGAGAGCAGCCCTGAGGAAAAGGACCTTGGAGTCTGGGTTGATGAAAAGCTCAACATGAGCCTGCAGTGTGCACATGCAGCCCAGACAGCCAACCGAGTCCTAGGCTGCATCAAGAGAAGCGTGGCCAGCAGGGCAAGGGAGGTGATTCTGCCCCTTTACTCTGCTCTCGTCAGACCCCACCTGGAGTACTGTGTGCAGTTCTGGAACCCTCAGCACAGGAAGGACATGGAAGTGTTGGAGCGGGTCCAGAGGAGGGCCACAAAGATGATCAGAGGGCTGGAGCAGCTCTCCTATGAGGACAGGCTGAGGGAGTTGGGGCTCTTCAGCCTGGAGAAGAGAAGGCTTCGAGGGGACCTGATAGTAGCCTTCCAGTATCTGAAGGGGGCCTACAGGAAGGCTGGGGAAGGATTATTTACAAGGTCCTGCAATGACAGGACAAGGGGCAATGGGCTTAAACTGGCAGAGGGGAGATTTAGACTAGATGTTAGGAGGAAGTTCTTTACAGTAAGGGTGGTGAGGCACTGCAACAGGTTGCCCAGGGAGGTTGTGGATGCTCCCTCCCTGGATGTGTTCAAGGCCAGATTGGATGAGGCCTTGAGTGAGCTGTACTAGTGGGAGGTGTCCCTGCCTATGGCAGGGGGTTGGAACTAGATGATCCTTGAGGTCCCTTCCAACCTTACCATTCTATGATTCTATGATTCTATGTCCAGGAAGGTTCTGAAAGTCTCCAAAGGAGGAGACTCCACCACCTCTCTGGGCAGCCTGCTCCAGTGCTCCACCACCTGCAACCTAAGGAAGTTCCTCCTCATGTTTAGATGGAACTTGCTCTGTTGAAGTTCGTGCCCATTGTCCCTTGTCCTATCTCTGAGAAGCACTGAAAAGAGCCCACCCCTGTCCTCATGGCCTCCACCCTTTAGATATCAGTCAACATCAGTAAGATGCCCTCTTAGTCATCTCTTTTCCAGGCAAAGAGCTTTGCATGGACTTTGTATTTTGTCATCTCTTCTCTTCCCGGTTCAGAGGGCTTCTGTGTGCCAGGTTTCCTCCACTCCTGCCTCACAGGCAGTGCAAGGATCCTGAGCCAAGCACCACCAGCTTGATTTTATGCTGCGCTGAAGCATGGTGACCTATTCTAAAAGCAGGCAGGTTTAGCTAGAGCAGAGTCACATCTCCAGCTTGCCACCAACTTTTAAGGCAGTGCTTGAAGTTCCTCATCACTGCATTGCCAAGGTGCCTAACATAGAATGGGTTGAGTTGGAAGGGATCTCCAAAGGTCATCCAGTCCAACCCCCTCTGCAGTCAGCAGGGACATCCTCAACTAGATCAGGTTGCCCAGAGCCCTGTTCTGGGCAATCTCCAGGAATGGGGCCTCAACCACTTCCCTGGGCAACCTGTTCCAGTGTTCCACCACCCTCATGGTGCAGAACTTGTTCCTAACATCCAATCTACATCTCCTCTTCTCTAGCTTGAAGTCATTGCCCCTTGTCCTGTCACTGCAGGCCTTTGTAAAGAGTCTCTCTGCAGCCTTCTCATAGACCCCCACTCAGGGACTCAAAGATTCTTATTAGATCTCCCCAAAGCCTTCTCTTTTCCAGGTTGAACAGCCCCAGCTCTCTCAGCCTGTCCTCATAGCAGAGCTGTTCCAACCCCCTGATCATTTTTATGGCCCTCCCCTGGGCCAAACTCCACCAGGTCCATGTCCTTTCTGTACTGACAGCTGCAGATGTGGAAGGGTAACAGGCATAGGAAGAGTAAAGCACTGCAGCCCCTCAACATCTGATAGATTTTCTGAGTTAGATATTTACCACTCTCCTTCCATATCAGCTCCCTAAACCAAACATCCTCCTGAACCTCTTTCCTATATATTTTGATCAGTCTTCCTGTAAGGGTCAGCTCAGGCCAGTCTCACCCATGAAGCATACAGTTAACAGCTCTCCCATCCTCCGAGGGCTACCAAGCTCCCTGCTGTAGATGTTCCATCAATGGTTCTTTTAAGCATTTTGTTCCAGTGTCTCCAGAACCCAGCTGGTGCTCTGCCACACGCCTGTCTGACACCTACCCTGAGGTCAAGCCAATTATTTCTCTCCTTCCCCACAGCCACTGACGCTGTCACACTTTGTGTCACCCTTTTAGCATTTTTGCCACCTCCAATCGACTGCAACCTCCGCCGGGGAGGTTTACATCTTGGCCCTGCTGACGCTTGCAAAGCCACCAAAAGCATATGTCACCTTCTCAGCACCACCACCAGTGCCCTCCTGGAGAGCAAACAGCTTTTATACTGCTCCCTTTCTGAACTCTAACCCAGCTGGCCCTTCACCTAAGAAGTTCTCCATCTTGGGGACAAAGTTTTTTCCCAGGACTTGGCCCAGAGCCATTTGGATAAGGTAGCCATAACAATAGTATGGAGTGCATCCCATCAACACATGAAGTCATCCTTTTCCCAGGAAGGGACCAGGAGGGACTTGATGGAAACCTTGGACAACCATCCAGGCTCCCATCTATCACTTTCAGGGTTTGACTTTCCCTGTAAATGCACTTCCATTCATTTAGCCCTCAGGAGAGGAGGCTGAGGGAAGACCTCGTCATTCTCCATAAATGCCTGAAAGGAGGTTGGAACCAGGTGGGGACAGTCTCTTCTCACATGCAACAAGTAACAGGACCAGAGGAAACAGCCCCAAGTTGTGCTAGGGGAGTTTCAGGTTGGATCTCAGGAAAACTTCCTTCACATAAAGGACTCTCAGGTGCTGGAACAGGCTGCCCAGGGACTTGGAGCTATCACCCCTGGAGGCATTCCAAACACATGTGGCTGTGGTGCTGAGGGACATGGGTTAGTGGTGCTGGTTTAACAACAATGGTGGGATCGTGAGCTCTAGTTGAGTGGTTGGACCCAATCTCAAAGGTCCCTTCCAACCTGAACAGCTCTATGATTCTATAATTCCTTGTCTTTCTAGCCCATCCAGTTACCACATGAGTTCCTTCACCTGCATGTCTATTGGTTTAGGTTTTGCCAGGTTAGAAGACAACTAAAGCACCTCCATATCATATCCAGCATATCCCTTCAGTTCTTTTGGCTTGGGCACACACATTTCCTCACATGGCACCAAAGAGAGATGAAAGCAGTTGTGTACCCAAGTGTGGTAGTTTAAGGCTTATTGAAAAACTCCAATAAGAGAAAGTAGGACTTTCCTTAAAGTTCAGTGCAAAACTTAAATCATGGTAAGGTTGGAAGGGACCTCAAAGATCATCTAGTTCTAAATCCCTGCCTTAGGCAGGGACACCTCCCGCTAGTACAGGTCACTCAAGGCCTCATCCAACCTGGTCTTGAACACCTCCAGGGAGGCTGTGGAGCACAGAAGCACAGAATGTGATCAAAGATCACATTCTGTATTTCTGCCCTCCACAACCTCCCTGGGCAACCTGTGCCAGTGTCTCACCACCCTCACTGCAAAGAACTTATTCCTAACACCCAAATTAAATCTCCCCTCTGCCAGTTCAAACCCATTGTCCCTTGTCCTGTCATTACAAGACCTTGTCAATAGTTCCTCCCCAGCCTTCCTGTAGCCCCCTTCAGATACTGGAAGGCCACTCCAAGGTCTCCTGGAAGCCTTCTCTTCTCCAGGCTGCAGAGCCCCAACTCTCTCAGCCTGTCCTCATAGCAGAGCTGCTGCAGCCCTCTGAGCATCTTCATGGTCTCCTCTGGAACCACTCCAACACTTCCATGTCCTTACTGCACTGGGGGCTCCAGAACTGCACACAGGACTGCAGGTGGGGCCTGAAGAGAGCAGAGCAAAGGGGCAGAATCCCTTCCCTTGTCCATCAGATAAATAAACTATGGCACTGGTTGTAAAAAAATAATAATGCTTGTGCTGGTTTGAGGCTAAATGGAATACTATATTTTAATGAGAGAAAATAGATAGTTGGTTGTAAAAAGAAAACCATGATGAAGTCTGTATCATTCATTGGTTTGCTGAGAGGGATAAAAAGCCAACATGTCAACAATTTGTCCCACTCTGTCCTGGGATCTTTCGCTATTTGCTTCACCTTCACTCTGCTCTGATCCCTCTACTAACCTTGGCTACAAATAACAACATAATCTTTGGCTGCCTTGCATGAGCCTTGCTGCTTTTTCTAGTTGGGGGAGAGAAGGTGATGGTGTTGGCCCCTTCTGGGTTTTTTCTTTGCCTGGGGTTGTGGGAGGGAGAATTTGATTTCTGTATCATTTCTAAGTTGCATACATATTTACATGTATTTACAATTATTTTGTATATGTGCTTGTAAATTTAGCCTGCTGTAAATTACAGCTTCATTTAACAAGGCCAAGTGTAAGGTCCTGCACCTGGGTAGGCACAATACCAAGCACAACTCCAGGTTGGGTGGTGAATGGCTGGAGAGCAGCCCTGAGGAAAGGGACCTTAGAGTCTGGGTTGATGAAAAGCTCAACATGAGCCTGCAGTGTGCACATGCAGCCCAGACAGCAACCGAGTCCTAGGCTGCATCAAGAGCAGTGTGGCCAGCAGGGCAAGGGAGGGGATTCTGCCCCTTTACTCTGCTCTTGTCAGACTCCACCTGGAGTACTGTGTGCAGTGCTGGAGCCCTCAGCACAGGAAGGACATGGAAGTGTTGGAGCAGGTCCAGAGGAGGGCCACAAAGATGATCAGAGGGCTGCAGCAGCTCTGCTATGAGGACAGGTTGAGAGAGTTGGGGCTCTGCAGCCTGGAGAAGAGAAGGCTTC